>BLKR01001700.1:0-258539 GCA_011170035.1 Teleogryllus occipitalis | reverse complement strand
GATAGATAGATAGATTTATTAAAGTTCGCTTTGAGCTAATGCTCGGTGGCAAACATTATTACAACTAGATATACGACAATTACAAAACTATTACGAATATTTACAAATATAATTACAATTAGAATTAGAGATTGATATCCTAGTTATAATTAATTTTGAGTTATCTATATGTTGACTTATAGCTTTTCTAACACTTCACTTCACTCCACTTCACTTCATTTCACTGCGCTGCACTACACTACACTCCCCACCCCTTCCATGCCCCCACCACACTTCACTTCACTTCACTGTATAAGAGACATGACCATATTATTAATAATACTAACGATTATAATAATGAAACTAATAATAATAATAATAATAATAATAATAATAATAATAATAATAATAATAATAATAATAATAATGATGATGAAAGTCCCAGTATTATTAATGATGACCTACATAGAATTAAGTATATTTTTAAATTTCACTACATTAGAAGGAAGAGTCTCTAGTGCTTTTGCAGGTAGTTTGTTCCAATCTACTATAGTACGATTCACAAAGGAGAACTTGCCTACATCAGTTCTTTGCTTTCTACATCGTATTTTCCAGGGATGGTCTCCTCTACTTTTATAATCAGGTTTCTGTAATCTTTTACTGAGGTCTGCCCATGCTGAGTCCCCTTTGTATGTCTTGTACATTACGCATAAACGCGCCCGTTCCCGTCTCTTAGATAAGGATTCCCATTCATCTCGTCCATCAACGCGTCCATGACTTACAAACTTCCCGGCCCGTTTTTGAATTTTATCTAACGCCTCGATTTGCCCTTTTCTGTACGGGTCCCAGCAGGCCGCTCCGTACTCTAAAATAGGACGAACAAGTGAAGTATATGCCAAGGATCGGGCATTCAAACTACTGTTTTTTAGAATGCGCATTACAAAGTGCAGCGCCCTCCATGATTTCTTGACCGTATTGTTAATATGATCCGACCAGCCCAAGTCGCTACGCAGGACCAAACCCAAGTACTTACAGTTTTTTACACGCGGTATATCGTTAGTTCCTAACTTGTAATTCGAGTGTACATTCGAACGAGATTTGGTAAAACAAATGAATTTACTCTTTTCCGGATTTAATTCCATCTTATTTCTGCACGCCCAGTTCCATAAACAGTTAAGATCGTTCTGTAAAACATTTTCATCCGAAGACGCGCCAATACTCCTATATATTATGCAATCATCGGCGAAAAGTCTAACTTTCGATTTTATTCCTGTTGCAATATCATTAATAAACGCTAAGAATAGCAATGGCCCTAACACACTCCCCTGGGGGACCCCAGAGGTTACATCGGCTTTCGATGAGTGTTTGTCACCTATTCTGACTGCTTGAGTTCGGCCCGTAAGAAATTCTTTTATCCACAAGATTATTCGATGATCTAATCCAGTTTTTGACAGTTTTTCAATTAAAAGGCCATGTGGAACCAGATCAAATGCTTTAGAAAAGTCTAATATTACTGCATCGACCCTACTCCCTTCGTCTAATGAATCTGCTATGTCCTGACATAAAGAAATAGTCTGGCTGTCGCACGAATAGCTAGGACGAAAACCGTGTTGATTTTGAAAAAGCCAGTCGGTTTTATTCCAGACTCGTCTAATATATTCCGCAATCATGTGTTCCATCTGCTTGCATACAACTGATGTCAAACTTATAGGCCTGTAATTATTAACAATCCTTTTGTCTCCTCCCTTGTGAATCGGCACTACAATTGCCTCTTTCCAATTTTGAGGAATCGTATTATTATTTACAGTGACGTCCATTAACCGAGCAAGGTAAGGAATCATGGCTTCCCCTCCCAATTTCAATATTTCTCCTGGTATTCCGTCAGGACCTACAGATTTATTTCTCCTAATTTTTGCAATCCTTTTTCTAATAATTCCTGCATCGACTCTAAAGGTTTCTATAACGGGTGTTGATTTATTTACTGAAATCTGATCCTTCGGCTTGAAAACCGACGCGTAATGCCTATTTAAACAAGCCGCCTTTTCACTGTCATTTGTAATTAACGAACCGTCAGCTCCGCAGATCGCTGGAATATTTTCTTTGTTCCCTTTCTTATGTCTCACATACTTGAAGAAATTTTGCCAACAGTTCAATCGATCGTTTAGAATTGATTTTAGGTAATTTTCTTGGGTATGTAACTTTAATTCTAGTAAGTCTTTAGATAATTGTAGAAAATTATTTTTCTGTTCCTTGTTTACATTACGTTTACTATACGCTTTCCTAACCTTCCTTTTCAGTCGCCTCACTTCTTTGTTGAAATAGACCGGATCCGAATTGCACCGTAGTTTCTTGGTAGGCACGAATTTTTCTAAGCATTCTAAAATTATGTTCCTAAAGTTTGTCCATATCTGTTCTACTGTACATCCGCTAGAAGCCCAAGTTGAAAATTTGCTTTTCAAATATAATTGCATGTTTGTAACATCTGTTCTATAAAACTGAAAAATTTTTCTTTCTTTAACGGGATCGTTTCGCTTACCCTCTCTGCACATTTTTAGAAGGACTCCTTTGTGGTCGCTAATTCCAGGAATTATTTCGCAGGAAAGAAGTTTGTCCACCGGTCGAATAAGGAAAACGTCCAGTAAAGCATTATCGCGTGTCGGTTTAGTCACTACCTGCGTTAAGCCGTTGTCCCAAACCAACTCGTTAACGAGGCGTTGGGCGGCGCCTTCAGCCCCCACATCCCCCTCCCAGGTAGCGTGCGGTAAATTTAAGTCTCCTCCGATAATGACGTTTTTCCCACTTTTCCTGATTGCGCGGGTTCGCTCTACAAGTCTTTGCAACGGTTCGTGCCCATCTTTCTGTGACCTATACGCACCTATAATTTCCCATTGGTTTTTTGAATATCTATCTCGAATGTGTACACCTATTATTTCAAATTTGTCATCCATCCATGCCTCTACTGCTTCAAAGTTGTCTTTTACGCATATAAAAACACCCCCGCCAATGCGATCTATTCTATCACGTCTGAATGTTGAGAAATTTTGTCTGAAGATTTCAGCGTTTAATATTTCCGAATTGAGCCATGATTCCGTACCTATCACGACATCTACATTATAAGATTCTACAGTGTTCCAGAAATGAACAGTTTTATTATAAATACTCCTACAATTAACCTGCAGAAAGACCAGAGACTCACCTTCTGCGCGATTACATAGCGAAAGTCCGTCTCTCGCCACCGTTCTCGCGTCGTTGTCCGCCGTTATGTCGCCGTTCGTCGTCGCTGCCCCCGCGCCGCCGTCCCTCGCCGCCGTCACCGCGACACTGTCCGTCGCCGCTGCGTCGCCGTCCCACGCCGCCGTCGCCGCGACGCCGTTCGTCGCCGCTGCGTCGCCGTGCCTCGCCGCCGCCACCGCGTTGCCGTCCGTCGCCGCTGCGTCGCCGTCCCTCGCCGCCGTCACCGCGTCGCCGTCCGTCGCCGTCCCACGCCGCCGTCACCGCGTCGCCGTCCCTCGCCGCCGTCACCGCGTCACTGCAGGCCGCAGCTACGCCGTCGTCACTCGCCGCACTGCAGTCCGCCGCCGACATTCCCACACAAGCAATTTCATGGGATTCGATATCCCTTGCCGCCACCGCCATGCGGTCTCACGAGCTTGTCGCGGAAAGTTTCGGGCCTCCTACGCGCGAGAAGAGTCCACCCAGCTTTTTGGATCCCGAGCGATTAAGATGCAAGCCGTCACGACCGAAATCGCCGTCCTGCAACCAAGAATTTGGGTCCACAAAAAACACCTTTCTAGTTTGTGCCACCCATTCGTACAAGCGGTTGACTACATCAACCCGTCTCCACGGAATGCCGCGACGCCTGAGAATCCCACTAATATATATTTTAGCACTTGGGAACTTCTCTTGCACTTTCATCACGAGGTCACCCATATCCCCCATGACGAAGTCCAGATTTCTTCTCTTAACGTCGTTAGTACCGACATGTAATATGACGGTATCTGGCGTTCCGAGGTCCCTGTTCTCCACATACCTTCGCAGCTGCTCAGTTCGAATTCCCGGGAGGCACACAACATCCATATGTTTGTTGTGATTACCTACGTGCCTGACTATCGAGTCTCCAATTACGAGAATGGGTTTTCTCGAAGTTGGAGCCTCTACGACTGGCTGCGCGGCGTCTCCTACTGGAACAGCTCGGAGTTTCGCCTCCAGAGCTGCGTTTAACTCCTGCAACTCTCGGATTTGAAGAAGAGCAGCATCCAGTTTCTCTTCCAGTAGTCTGACTCGATTTTCTTTGCACTTGTTGCAAAACCATTTTCCGTTATCCATGTCTCCGTTTTTACCACAACTCGCATGGTACCACAGTCCACACAACTCGCACTGTTTCCCCGATTTCAAGTTGCTGTTGCACCCACTGCACAAGATGCGGATTGCATTTGCTTCAACTGCAGGTCCCGGATTAGGTTCGACACCTCCAATTAGTAATAGCACCGCTATCGTGGTCGCACACAACGATGCTGCTCCAGCAGCTGCACCGTCCCCGCGAAACGATGCCGAGGGTGCCGGCGCTGCGCACGAGGAAAAGCGCGCGGCCCACGCCCCGATGCGCGCCCGATACTCCTGCAGGTAGCAACCCATTGTCTCACCCGGAGCTCCGCTAAAGCACGTCCAACTGCTACGACGACCAACAACTGGGAATGAATATTGTAAGAATATTTTGTTTGTAAGAATATTAAAGCAAAACGAAAAGCAAAACTATGAGATCAGTGTCGAGACAATAGTGAGACAGTGAAGAGACAATAGTGTCTTCACGGTTATTATCAGCCTTCTTAAATTGCGTCACCACACCATTTGGTGTCAACCTGTATTTTCACTTATGCTAAAGAGTCATAATTAAGAATCAAACGAGAAGCCGCTGTTTTGCTTAGTGTGGGCCACTACGGTCTCGTCTTATACAGGACCAAGATTTATCCATTTTTTTCGGTATCAAGGACACTCAAAAGTAGTTTTTCTATCGAAAAATCGCCGTTTCCCCTACAATATTAAAATGCCTTCTTTCTGCTACGTAAGTAGTATGCAAGAATGTAAACAGCAAGGAGAAAGGCTAATGCGCAGAGCACCAGGCGCACGGTAGGCAACCCGCTGCGCGCTCGTGTACTACGGGTTCAAGACACGCAGTATCCAGGGGCGCCCGCTGGAGTAGCCGTAGACCAGCAACGCAATCCCCGGAGCGCTGCTGCCGTCAGGCAGTATAGCAGCTAGCTATAGATTTTGCATCAACATTTGGAGTACGGAGGAAGGATTTTGAAACGATGGGTTGCAACACTCTTTAAGAGTTGTTCCCTTGCAGACGAATAGAGAACTATCCAGGTGTTTTCTCTGCTCCGCACAGCATCAATATGCGAATAAATAAAACAGGAGTGTATGTTATTTCTAAACAGCTGCATTTAATCACTTTATATAATTATATACGTGGCACAAAAAATATTGAATTTTTTTAAAAAATTTTCTCTCTGATTTATTAGCTGAGCTAATCTCAGGATCGGCTAAACCGGAACTGGGAACCACAGATTATTAAGGCGCTTGGTTCTGGCTGATTGAGTTAGCCAATGACATACGACTTACTTACCGTATGACAATGTTCAAGGAAAAACACTCCGTTTTCAACCCCAGAAAGGCTTGGAATGTTATTACGCAAGTAACTATTAAAAAAGCAAACCGATTTTGAAGGGTATTTCACTGAAAGGTGAAATATTTTGTCAGGCATAATTTAAATTACTTTTTGAAATTATTACATTCTATTTAAAAGAAGAACGTTTCACTTCTGTTCATTTTTATACAAATCTACATTTGTACTGCGATATTAACGAAGTTTAGTACACTTCATTCTCAAAATAAAAGTTACTGATTTCATGAAACATGCCACGTGCCAAGGCTTTCTTCCGTTAATTATATTGGTAAATTAACATTAAAAAGTATTTCATTTTAAATAAAAACGATTCTATCTCCCTTTCTTACTCCTTAAAGCAAACTTTAAGTGTGCACTATCTCGGTTCTTTTCGAATATTTCGGAAACGATGAGGCAAATCACTAACATTTTTAATTTCTCGTGTACGTACGGGAAATGGAGTAGGACGGATACACGTAGCTTAGAGAAAGTTATGTAATGCTGCGGCAAAAAAGAAGCGAAATTTCTACAGAAAAACTTATTGTGGGGCCCTGATACAGAACAAGTGGATAAATCTTGTTCTAATATGTAATAAATTACTTTTTCTAACACCTTGATTAGTGGCACCGTGTTTCCGAAAAATTGCTTTACAACAAAATGTCCGTCCGTGTACAACACTAGTCCCTAAACTATTAGTAGGACTATTTTTTTTTTCAAAACGAATATTACCCGATCGATCTGGCCCGGAACGGAGCAAGAGACACAGGGAAGCATGAGGAGGGGCGAATTGAAACTGGGCGGATGGAACGGAGCACAGCGGTTTTGGGCAACGAGCTGCAGGGCAGGACCGGTCTTACTAGGGCAGGGATGACAATTTCGCTATATAGGCTTATAACCAATCAATTTTACCCTGGAGTACCACGTGCCAAACCTTTCTTCCGATAATTATATTTGTAAATTAACATTAAAAAGTATTTCATTTTAAATATTCTGCTTTGTGAAACTTTCGCTTATGATGTTAACATTGATTAGAAATTCGACGTTTTTCTTTGAGAATTGTTCACTCCCTCCCACATAGTTAAATGATTTTTCATGTAATCATAATCTAATTTTATGACACTAATGTGTCGTAATAACGATTCATTTCAAACGACAATATGTATGTTTATAAATAATAAGCAGTATTACAACTTCAATTAAATTGTCAATAAAATTACTTCCTCATATTTCATTCATAGGATGAAATAATGTTTTTTTTTCAATTTCTCGCCTATTTAAATAATTTCCATTGCTTCTCAGTTGCCTTTAATCTCTGTACTTTTATGTGTTCGGGTTGATTTGTTGTTTGGTTATTAGTGATTCCGGGCGCGTCAACAACTTAGGTAATTAGTCCCGAAAGTGTAGTGCATGTTTTTCCTCGGGAGATGGCAGTGGTCTTCCCCCGCTGGATGGCGAGATCCGGCGACGACCTACCGTCCGCTAGCGGGGTTTCCCCCCTAACCTGGACTCTCCCACCAGCGGGGCACTGCCCCAGCCGGAGAAGCTCTAAGCTCCTGACTGGTCTACCGGATTATGTGGTAATGTAGTGCATGTTGGTGTAAGTGAGTTTGTGTGTGTGTGTGTGTGTGTGTGTGTGTGTGTGTAAGGGGAGAGGATAGGACAAAGAAGAGGAAGGAAAGATTGCGCGTGGTTCGTGGTCCATTTGTTAGGGTACTCCTCCGGCATTCGCCTAGTGTTGATCGGAGAAACCACGGAAAACTACCGACGAGAGCAGTCGGCAGCCAGAATTCTCCTCCAAACAGCGAGTGAATTCGACCTAGCTGAAATGATAGTGTCGAAAATCCTGCCGCCATCAGGACTCGAACCTAGGACCTCCTGGTTAAAGGCGCTGCAGTGACATCAGTTGATGTACTGAGCCAACCCTCGCGGTTTTTGTGTTCGAAAATTTTGTTATAATTTCATTAATTAAAGACTTCTTGAGCATTTCTCGAAATTAATTTCACAATTCCTTGTGTAATTTTCATAAGATACAACGAATTTTCTTACTCCCGCATAGTGAAAGTTTCATCATACTTCAGATTTTTTGCATCTATTGCATTGCATAAATAGTTTTGTATTATGTGCTTTTAACACTACGTCCTTGTAAGAGTATGGCGTTTGAACAATCAGATTTGAATTCTCTTGGATAAAGTTTTTTGTGGTTTCGTGCAAACGCGGGTGTAAGGCCGCGGCGTGTCTCGTTTCTTCGCGGTTTGCTTTCGATAACTGAATCCTTGCAGCCCCGCACCTGCATTGTAGTCGAGCAGACCAACGAAGTACGAAGATGAGAATCGACACATAAGGAAACAAAAGTTGAGTATCCCAAAAATGTTACAAGTTGTGTAAATGAAACTCTTCGAGGGAGAAATAAATCAAAGGAGAGTTCAATAATTTGTATTTACAGTATTCAAAATCAATAATATCTTGCAGCTCAAGTTGCGTCTACTGCTTGCGGCATGTCTGTCAATGCGGCGCACGTTGAACAGTTGGGGCATAATGTCGCATTGGCCTACGTTTGTTATGTGAAAAGTATGTCCAGATGCTCTTGATAAGCGCGCGCCTGGCACGCACCGCAGAAGGCGCCAGCGCGGGGCGGCGGCGGCGGCGGCGGCGGCGCGGCGCCTGTTGGCAGCATTGCAGTGGTTCCCCGTATCGAGCGGTCGCCCCGCGCTGCGCGCAGCGACGACGACGACGACGGCGGCGGCGGCGGTGGCAGTGGCGGCGGCGGTCCACAGTTCGATCCGCTCGCGGGCTGTTTTCAGGCCTGGCGGCGGCGACGGTGGCAGTGGCAGTGGCAGTCGGTGCTGCCGCTGCCGCCGCCGCCGCCGCCACCTCTGCCCTCACGCACCGCCACCGCGGCCGTCGCCGTCGCGTCGATAGCGCGGGCCGCACGGCAGGGCGACGCTCTCGTCGCCGCCGCCGCCGCCGACCGAGGCCGCAGTGCGGGCGGCCAGCGCCGGGCCCGGCCCTGAGCCTATGGCGAACGGCCAAGTGGCGCGCCGTTCTCCGCTGATGCCTCGCTCGACCCTTTCGCCACGCCCCTCTCTCGTGCCTCGTGACCCTTCATCCCACGCCCCTTGCGCTTTTTGTTCGCCACCCCCCCCACCCTCGCAATACAGACCCTACCTTAAAATCGCGTCAGGGCAATGAGCTCCATGACACGATTTTGACGTTCGGATATAAATTGTGCTGTATTCATTGAATCGAATTCACAGGCCTATACTGATTTATGTTATGAGTAATGAAGCAGTTTTGAAGAATTAGGACTAAATTCGTTTTTACTAAGTCGTTAATTTACTACGCGTTCAAAACGCTGTTTTCAAAAACCTCCAGCTGGCATTTCCCTTGCCTATAGAATTAAAATAAAGTGTCAATGGTAAAATAATTTAAAATATATCATGTTGGGAAAATGAGGTTGTTTTAGTTGAATTCGTGATGAGACATCTTTGGGTTGTTTTTATGTTGGTAATTATTTTTCCTGGAGGGAAGTGGGTTGTTTCGGTAATACAAACTACCGGGATCATTCTGGACCTGGTGTCGTCGAATGATTTTTTTTAATTGAATGTCTTCCCAGTCTCTAATATCATTAGATCTGCAATTAGATTCTTCGCGCTGCCTGCCGGAGATCGGTCTCTGGAGAGAATCTATGCTATTCTCCAACCCATCCCCATACAAATCCAAACCATGCCGAAGTTTAAATTAAGTCAGGCGCTAGGTTATAGTTTTATGTAGTATATGTAACTTTGTATTATTTTATTTTTGCCAATATTCTCATGTTTGTGCGGAATACTCAAAAAAATTGTATTTAACAATATCTCTAAGGAATATTTTAATACAAATGCAAGTATTATTGATCATAATATTTATGGTTTATATCGTTGTTATATGGTTACTGGTTTATATCGTTGTTAATGGATTGCTACTAGCGTTACTTTCATTCAGCTTTGGCTATTCAGCACATCAGTTTCATCTACAAACTTACAAACATGGTCTTTCAGATATGAATGATCTTTTATTATTCATACGTTATAATGTAGTATCTTACCGTATATCTTGTCGGTGTCCCTGCGTCTGATATATTTCAAACGCATATGAAATAAGAATGGGAATGATTATTTTTTAATTTTAAAAGGTTTAAATGAGTGTAATAAGCTTTTATTACATTTACAATGAATAATAGTAGCTACATAAAACTCATAAAATGGCATTTACTAAGGGACATACATTGAATTTATATAATCTGTTTGATAATATTTTGACTATGGTAGTTGATGTTCAGCAAAACGTTACGTTCAGCGAAAAGAAAGATACATTGCATTTATAATGTCAGGCACGAGGTTAATTGACAGAAATTTCAAAACACTTATCGCTGTGAAATTCAGCCCCTGTTCTTACAAAAAATCGTGTTTAACACACATTTTGATGAAAGCTTATCTGCTGCTTATATGGATAAAGTTTCCAAGTTTGAAAGACGCAACTTCTTTTACACGTAAGCAATTTAATACTGTCACAAACAACATACCATTACGATTATTCAGTTACAAGGGATGGCAAAACCAATGCCGTGGATTTCTATGGAATGATTTTGCAATTTACTATTTGTAAGATTTGCATAATTGATGTTATGTGTACCGTTGCTTAAATCTAGTACAGTGGTCAGCACCTGTGATCTTGAAAAGATATGTTTTGTCGACATCCAAGGCTGACGGTTTTCCTCCCTGAGATCAATACGCTTGCAGTTGTTGAGTGATGAATCGATATCATTGGCTCTAAGCGTGATCACAACTGTTTATTTGTGTTATCTCCGCTTGCATTTCTCAGTTCGTATTCCTCGTTCGGGGCTCTTTTCGTTGTCGACTGCATTTTTGTCCTCCAACCCACAAACGTGTTCAGAAACTTCATCAAGTTTATCGACATAAGTGATAAACGCTATGCGATCACATGCAAATATATATATATATATATATATATATATATATATATATATATATATATATATATATATACACATACATATTTTGTTATTTTTTTATAAAAGAGGGAGACTAGAAGAAAAGACATAGATATTAAATAAAAAATGAGGTTACTAGAAGACCCATCAATCTTGTTCTTATATAAGTTAAGGCTCAATGGGAAGTTGCAAAATGTGAATGACTCCTCTCTAAAAGCAATGTACAGAGATATATCAAAATACATACACGAAGCGGCATACGAAAGCATGGGAAAATGGAAAAGAAGCAGCAGAGGACTGGGAGTATGGGAAAATGGAAAAGAAGCAGCAGAAGACTGGGAGTATTGGTGGAGTGACAAATTTGCTGAAAGGATACGGGAGAAGAAAAACGCCTATCAAGAGTGGTTGACGACCCATGATCTAGAAGACAGAAAAAATTATACACGAATATATAGATAAATAAAAAAAGGAAATTATAAAAGCTAAAGAGGATGGAAAAACGTGGAAAATGCTGAAACAACTGAGAACAAGTGAAATGAGATATGTACATTTGCAGCTTATAAACCTAGACAGATGCGTAAAGTATTATGAAGAACTTCTGCAGAAACACTGTATAGAATACAACACTATATCAACCGAAGGATACATCTGACAATCAGGTAGAAGATATATCACCAATTGAAGTTGAGAAAGTCGTGAAAAGTTTCGAAAGTGGTAAATCTCCCGGACCCGGTGGGATAAATACAGAACTAATAAAATCAGCTCCATCGATATTTTTCGAACAGCTTTCAGAATTATTTAATGCGTGCCTCAGAGGTCGTGGGATACCTGAAGTCTTTAAAGTGGGTTATATCTCCAATATATTTAAAAAATGAGATAAGGAGGAATGCTGAAATTACCGTGGTATAACCGTCCTGAGTTCCCTTGGTAAAATATTAACAACAGAAATGTAGGAACATAGTGGCTTTCGAGCAGGTAGATCCTGCATAGATAATATATTTACCATTCGACAAGTTACAGATAAGCGGCTGGCGCATAACCTTCAGACCCATCTAGTCTATATTGACTTGCAAAAGGCGCACGACAGTGTCCCTGTTTCAAAATTATGGATGGCCGTGGAAAACCAACATATTAATAGCATATATGTAAAGTTATTAAAGGCCATTAAAAAATTATATACGGATATGGCTATGTCAAATTAGGAAATAACGTATCAAAAGAAATACAGATAAGTAAAAGGCAAAGACAAGGATTTTATATTGCACCATCCCTGTTCAAAATTCATCTACCTCTAAAAAAATTGAAAGATAAAATGTGAAAGGATGGGAATAAAATTAAATGACGATATGTTATATTTACTAAATTTGCAGATGACTAAGAGATATTCGCAGAGGATGAAGTCGATGCACATTATATGTTAAGGAAATTAAATGAGGAATATGGCAAATGGGGCTGGAAAATCAATTTCAACAAGACAGAGTACATGGTGATAGGAGGGACAGTAAAATATTTAGTAATGCATGATGCCTCGGTTATTAAGTGTTGTCAGACGTATAAGTACTTAGGAACAATTTTAACAGACCAAGGAGACAATGAAGAAATTAAACATCGCATTCGGCGAGGAAAATCTGCTATTGGGCAATTGTATCAAATAATATGGAATAAAAATATTGCTAATAAAGTGAAAATTAGAATTTATAAAGCAATTGTGGTGCTGAGTTGTGGGAGATCTCAAAAAACAATGAGAAAAATTTAAAGGCTATGGATAAAGTTTTGGAGACGCAGTTGTAGTGTAACGTTAATGGAAAGAACCAGGAATGTAGATATAAAGCAACAAATGGGTGTCATTTCGGATATAATGAGTACAATAGAAGGGAGAAGGTTAAAGTGGTACGGATATCTTAGAAGAATGCATCTTAGAAGAAGAGACCAAGACTCACATTGTATGATGGTGTGTGACAGACAATGGGTCACACATTGAAGATGATGATTGGCAAGATAGAAGATGATGGATGCTTGTGAGAGAGAGACACTGCATGGTGTAGTTCCACTCGCAGGAGAATAAGAAGCTACACATATTTGACAATGTATTACAATCATTTTCTGCAAGTTTCTGTGAAAGTATTTTTAGATCTTCAGCTATGGATAAGGCATCCATTTTTAAAAATTTATTTATTTTTAGTCTATCAACGATAAAGTTATTAGTGACATCAGTAAGTTACAATTAGAGAGACAATAAAAAAAGATATACAATTACGCTTTTACATCAATTATTTACATTTTACAGCACATAAAAATTTTAATCGTTACGCATTTTCATATTTTGCGCCCCTACGCTCTCTTTCGTGAGGACGCAGATGACAATGTTTTGAAAAAATAGTTTAAAATTTACTGTTTTTCTACAAATGCAACTATGGTCTACTTTCAAAGTTAGTCAAATAATATTTTCTTGTTTCTTGTGGGCTGGTCTGGCTATAAGAAAAAGTCGAATTTTCCATGAAGCTTTTCCATATGGCGACGGCTTCGAATTGTTTTGTAAAAATCTCATTGGCGTTGATAGACGAAACTATAATTTAGAATTAAGAAAAGTCCTAATAAGAAATGTCCTAAACAATGAAACAGTAACACCTAACCTAAAAGATACAGAGAAAACTAGTAGTGCTACGAAATTACATACTTTTATACATGATTTCTAACTGCTCCGCTGAATTTTACTATCACATAAATACGCAAAAGTGTTTTCAACCATCCAATAAAGAAATTCCACTCCGAGATCCGAACTCAGATCCTCAGACTTAAATTGCGGTCACTCATACCACTACGCTATAAAAGCGCCGTGTTGCACAACTCGGACCGACGCTAAAGTTAAATGCTCACTTCATGTAATGTACTCTCAAAACTCAAAATATCCTTTTCAAACTCTAAAAGTTTTGATTTCATTCAGATCGATCTGGAATATCAATTTTGGATAAAATTAGCTGAACGGTTTAGACGCTACCGTTGAAAGAACAGACGGACAGACAGACGTTTTGGTGTCAATCGATTATTCGGTATCAAGGACCCACAAAATATGGATTCTGGTTACACCACGTGTTGAGGATTTTGTTCTATATTTAGCAACTGGGTTTATCCACTTGTTCATTACCAGGGATCAGAGATTTCTGCCGAAAAGTCGCCGTGTTTTTGGGCGAGAAAGTAAAAACTAGGGTATGTCGTTGACTCCCTAACCCCGAATTAGTGTACGGCGTTAATGAGGGATTTGGAAGGACAAATTGTTACTTGAGACCCGAACGGCGCGTGTTCATCCATTTTAACAATTGTACCTTACGTCATTTCCTCGTTAACTCTTCCAGTAGTTTCCTAGAAAACAACCTACCACAATATTTACTGGAGTATAAGTCACTTCACGTTTCTCACTCAGTTGTAAATCGTTTCCAACGTCATAAACACTGTTGAAGGGGGACTTACCACACAAGAAGGCGCAAACTTTCTCCACCCACTGACTTTTTATTTCCCGTTTGAATAATTGAGGTAAACATTTTCGTATTTTGATAGTCCGAATTGAATCTAGAATCATTTAAAAGGCATGTTTTTTTATTCTATTCGTGCACAATAATTTCCAAATAATTTACAAAATGTATGTCAATAGTATGCAGTTTTATGTAAGTATTGCATGACGGTAAGAAACGTGCGAACTATTGTAGTGTATTGTGAACTATTGTAAAAATGTTGCTGGAATCTCTCCTTGACTCCCTTCCCCGTTTGGTTTGTCCCTTCTTAAAATTCCACATAAACCTACTCATTAAAATAATAAATCATCTTTTGGCAATATTCAACTCCCAATACATTTACTTCCAAACTCAAACCACCAACCCAACCGATCACACGCCGAATATCACTCGCCGTCACTTACGCAAACCAAGAAATCTATCATCTCTAAGTACCACAACATCCATAGCAACTACACCTGCAGAAAAATGCTAAGTTCTAGATGAATGATTTGCCGCAACCTTTACCCCTCATCCTTCAGAAAATAATCATTGTTATTAATTTAATCCTTGAAGAAATTCGTCGAACTAGAACATTTCCGAGATGTCAAAAATTTATACCACCCACCTAAATTGTGAAATATTTATGTCGCTGCTCCAAAAGTTTTCAGTGGTCATGATCTAATTACAATATACTTAAACGCCTTCCATTCAAAGGTATTGTGCATATAATAACAAAATTCAATGCATCTATTCATCCGACGTACTACCCTCTCAAATGGAAACAAGCATACGTCATTTCGAATCTGAGCCAAAAAATAAGCCAAAAAAGACTTATGAACTTATCGCACAATTAATCTTCTGCCCTCCTTAGGAAAGCTGTTTGAAAAATCTATCCTCGTCAGTTTAATCTCTCATCTCAGTTCGGTTCATGACATAACCCCCCCCACTAATTCGGATTTCAGCCACGACACAAACCTCCAAATATTAAGATAACCGAAGATATAATCGAGGTACTTCATGAAAATAAACATATAGTAGCAATCTTCTTCTATGTAACTAAAGCTTTCGACGTCGTCCAAGAGATGGAGGACTATCATACAAACTTATTCACATCGGAACTTCCCATTACCTTACTCATATTATCAGAAGCTTCCTTTGACATAGCTCTTTTTCAGTCTGCCTTCCTGAAGCTCTTTCATTATCTTTTTTCATAAATGAAAGAGTGCCTCAAGGATCTGTTCTCTCCCCCACACTATTTAACCTTTATATAGCCAATATACCATCCTCCCCACGTACCTTCATTGCACTGTGTTCTGATAATTCACTATTCCTCAAACCGTGATATCGTCACCGCACAAGAAGACCTGCAACAACACCTCTCCCAGTTCTCTGACTGGTCCGAGAAATAGCACATCAAAATAAATGCAGCAGAAAGCCAAGAAAAAATCTTCACGCATCACAGACAAAATAATCCTACTACTGTCAAGTATCAAGGACAAAGTATTACTTGGCTCCCAAAAAACAAGCCAGTCAAATACCTCGGTATACTATTTGACAGAAGACTCGCTTTGAAAAAAAAATATTTTTGAAAGAGTAACTCTGGACACCGTACAACCCATCAATTAAATCTCACCATCCCACACTCGAAAAGACGTCATCCTTGCGACTTCATGTTGCGACTCACCTACACAAATCAATGATCCGTCCAATATTATACTACGCTTCTTATCTCTGTGCCCCGGCCAGCAAATAAAATAACAAAAAATGCAGATTGTTCAAAAAATTTTCCTCCGATCTATCTATTACACGCAACTAAATATTCACTTAGGGTTATAACTGATGAACTCTGCAATTGCATTTGTGAGGGTTGTTTAGAACAAAAACACAAATAAGAAAATTTTTGACGGGACAGTGGTTGAGTGATGGCGGAGGTAGGGGGATTGGAAGCGCGCCTGCCACGTCGTCTGTATGACTACTCATTTGGTAGTCAGATGAGCAACGTCTCCTACGCATTCTCTCCGTCAGTGCGAAACGAATATAATAGCAAAATTGCGTTGTTCGTGATTCACATGGTACGTTCGTTTAGCACTGTTACCACTTCTCCTCCAAGAATATTTTTTATTTATATAACGACAATGTTTACGAATTCATCTTCATAATAAGGATCCAAGGATGGGAATCTTACTGGCATAAAGGGAAGAATGATTTCTTCGCTGGTTAAGTAGTAAAATTGTAAAATCGTAAAAGTAGTAAAATCTAATAAAAATGTAGTAAAAAGTAGTAAAATGTAATTTATAAAACAATATGCACCTGATTTCACAATTTATAATAACAAAATCAAGGCTTAAGTTTTAACTTCTGCGGCGTAGCCTCCAAGAACCTAGTTACCCCTCTGATGAAGTAGATTAGCAAGCCCTAAAATCAAATATTCTACTATAGATGGTCAGTTTTGGAAATCAAAACATAGAAAAAATTATTATTATTATTATTATTATTATTATTATTATTATTATTATTATTATTATTATTATTATTATTATTATTATTATTATTATTATTATTATTTGCCTGAATTAAAAATACTTATTATCGGGAGAGATGGCTCAGGGCATCAGCTGATGTCACTGCAGCCCCTCTGACCGGGAAGGTTCCAATCCCGCCCGTGGCAGGATTTTCGACACTAGTTTTTCAGCTAGGTCGAATTCAGACGCTGTCTGGAAGAGAATTCTAGCGGCCGGCTGGTCTGATCGGTAGTTTTTCGTGGTTTCTCCGACCACCAGGCGAATGCCGGAGCAGTACCCTAACAATCGGGCCACAGGCCGCGCGCGATCTTTCCTACCTCTTCCTTGTCCTATCCTCTCCCCTTACACACACACTAAACTGCACTACATTACCACACATGCCGAGAGACTGGTCGTAAGCTTATAGCTTGTCCGGCTGGGGCGATGCCCCGCTGTTGGGAGATACCTTGTTGAGGGAAACCCCGCTATCTGACGGTAGGTCGTCGCCGGATCTCGCCAACCAGTCGGGGAAGATCACCGCCACCTCCCGAGAAAAAATGCACTACACTTACGGGACTAGTGATCTAAGCTGATGACGCGCCCGGAATCACTAACAAACAACCAATAATACTTATTCTTCTTGCTAGGAAAATAGATATTATTTCATTATCAAAGAAACTATGGTGGCCATGGGTGCTGATGATCAGCCCTAGACACCTCTGAAGCCGCTTCAAAATGTCCAAAGTACATTTTATAAAACCTCGGGCCTGTATTGCACAGTTGATATGAATGAAGCTTCGCGGCAGTTTTATGACAACGAAGCGCTTTGAAGACACCACATTGATATTCAGAAATTGGCATAATGGGTCAAAACAGTTCGGTTTTATGGTGAGGGAGGACTTGTGTTGTCAGTTCAGAGCCAATGATTGCCACTACAAACTACCATGATAGAGATTATCAATAACAAGACTCGTCTACGTAAGAAGGTTATCGAATCTATTCAACACAAATGCAGTAGGTGTTGCAGAAACAGATCGTTTATAACGACACAACAATGTAGCTAAAATTGTCGACCAAGCTCTTAACAGAAGATGGAACCTGGTAAAAGAAGATGCCACATTACAAATACCTACAGAAAACGATACTTGAAGTGAAAAAGTGGGATACTGTAATACAGATAAAACAGTAACAAGCCTGATCTTGCTGAGTTAGGGATCGTAGGAATGTTATAATAGATAATCTGATTCCATTAGATCATAACCTTCTGTCAACAATTTCAGAAATGAAACGAAAAAGTCAACCATTTTCAATTGAACAGGACATTTACAGGTTTCAAGATGATGATATGCCAGTTGTTATTACGAACAACGATGCTGTTACTGATGGCTGAGGTATTATACGGAGAAGTTTAATTAGCACGTCTGGTACTTGAGAGTCATACAGAAGGTCGTACTGTTGGCAACTACAAATATCGTATGTAATACGCTCCCACTTCGCCAATGAAGAGGAAGCCGAATGCTTTGAAGCAAGATGCCCCCACCTGCCTAGGGGGAGTGCTTGCGATGTCCTGCCGCTCTGAGTTCTGCCTTCATGAACGTCTCTGGTACATGAAACGCTTGGGGAACTTCAAAGGAAGTGCTGCCTCCTCGAAATTTTAGTTTAAGTCACGGCGCATTTTTATTCATTTATTGTAGTTAACAAGGCGCACGCGGTAGATTACAGAATGCCTTGTTCTATTACAGCTATCCATGAATTCAATTATATACTGTCAGGAAGCTAGAAAAACAACAGCTGTCACAAGACGGTGACGGTGACGGTGGCGGTGGCGGTGGCGGTGGCGGTGGCGGTGGCTGTTAGAGCAGTGCTGGTGGGAAGGAAGGTCCTTATTGGTCCGCGTCGTTAGACACGACAACGTAGGATCTCAGGGTACCCCAACATATGCCTGCCAGTTCGGAAGCATCTCCACAATATTCTCTTTCCATACAGTTTTTACTTTTTGACTTCTGCAGGACAAGGAAACATTTTTGTGTACACCGTGTTAAAATTTCAGTCTGAATTCTATAAAATGAATAAGTATTATTCTTATAAAATATTATATTGAAAGTTACTTTAATACTTATATTTTTCTAAACATTTCGGAATAGAAAATAATAATAATAATAATAATAATAATAATAATAATAATAATAATAATAATAATACCGATAGATTACAAACTATTCTTCTGGAATCAGAAATGGTTTACAAGTTACTGATCAATAGTGGAAGCATATCACAAACAGGAACAGGGTGGTCGAAACTAATATAAAAATTCTCAGTATCCTGTCCAGTCATAAATTGGATCTTAATATACCAGATCTTACCTATTGTAGGAGAGAAGTAGGTTTGGATAGTGTACGTGGACCATTAAGGATTACAGAGTTGACCAGGAAGAGATCGAAAAAATAATGAAATATCACGATCTACAGATAGAACTGAGAAGACCCTCGAAGCGAAGTGTCAAAATTGTCCCAACAGTAGTATTTGAGGCTACAGGGTCCATACCCAGAGGCCAGAAAACTCACCTGCTTCCACTATTGATCAGTAACTTGCAAGCCGTTTCTGGTTCTTGAGCAACCTAGGTCTTATTGCAAGGGTGCCTTAGCGTACCAATTGCAAAAGACCCCGCCTCCCCTTTCACCTTCTTTCCCTTTCTTTCTTTCTTTCTTTCCCTTTCTTTCTTTCCCTTTCTTTCTTTCCCTTTCTTTCTTTCCCTTTCTTTCTTTCCCTTTCCTTCTTTCCCTTTCCTTTTTTCCCTTTCCTTTTTTCCCTTTCCTTCTTTCCTGTTCTTTCAAATGTTCGAAACACCCATTTCTGCGGCGCTTAATTTCAACGAGCACCATCATGTAATTGCTGTCGCACCAACACCAGCTCTTGTCTCATCCATCGCCCAGCCATCACAGGCAGACGGTCTGGAGTATTGCATTGCATCGAAGAGGAAGCTAGTGAGATGATGCCGTCTCCTCCTGTAAGCGCTCCGCCTTACAATCGCACAGTAGTAGTGGTGCGCGCGGTTCTCCAGTGCTGGTGCCTAATACTTTACGATTATTTAAAAGTTTTTCAGCGATGACTTTATAACTAATTATACAGCCGGTCCCATCTTTTTCTCACGTCGCACTCACTGTGAGAAACTGTACTATCCTTGTTGCACTGCGTACGTGCAAAAACGTGCGTTCTCACACAGGAACGCTGTCGAACGATAAACAGTATGAAGCTTCCTGCTCACCAAGTCGGTACAGCCGTTCTTGAGTTATAAATAGTGTAACTAACACGACTATATATAGATATAACGGCGAACGAAAGGCGGCTATCATTATCGCCTTCTGTTATCAGTGCGGCGTTACAACAATGGGTTAAAACAGGCAACAATGACCGCTAACATGAGAAATCACGCGAAAACGTGCGAAAACGTTCAAAAACTTGCGTTCTCACACAGGAACGCTGTCGAACTGGATAAACAGTATCCTATGTCCGTCATTTTGTTATGCGAATCATTTACTATAACGACATTGACAAAATATGTTTCAATGTTAAATTAACTATTTTGGTTTCACTTTATTGCATTACTACGTACATGCGTAGTTTGGAGAAAGTGTTGGAATGCAACTGCAAAAATTTGCATGTCAGAAAAAAACTTTATTGTGGCACCCTAGATTCATAAAGCTGCCTAAATCGTAATCCTACATGTATTAACTTACTTGCTCTATCTGGCTGGGTAGTCAGAATTTACGTTTTGTGGATCTTTGATGATGAAAAATTGGAGGATGGCAAAATATCTGCTTCTAAAACATTCAAAAGATGTTTTCCAAAATTGATATTCCCCGATCGTTCTACATGTATTAGAGGACCTCCAAACTTGGAACATATATTTAATGTTTGAAGCTTCAGATTATTTTATTATACTTTTTCCTCGGATAGTGCAAAGGAGGATAAAAAATGGCACAGAATACATTTTCGAAAACACTGTACTTTCAAAACTTCCAAAAAATTGTCATTGCAAAATTTCAATATTGATAATAGACTTTTTCCTCTTTATCTATTCTAAAAAATTAGAACTTTAAATAATATATGTACAATGTTTTTAAAAAAGAGTAGTTTTCGTGTGATATTTACTTAACGTTGATGCAATTTATAAAAAAAATAGTTTCTCAGAAACGGCTTCTCATTTTTTCTTCGGCGTTTTCGTCCTATAAAGCAAATAACGCTTTAAACTCAACAGTTTTCATTTTCGGTAAACTCTCTGTATTTTTGAAAATGGCAAAAAAAAATAAAAATGTAAAACTACAGTATTTATGATAGAGATTTTTCGTCAATGAAATCTTTTCTTAATGAAAATATCTGAATTGTTGAAAATTGTAAATGAAAATTTTCAAGTTTTTAACGTTGGAAAGGTTGAGTTCAGAGATGAGGCTGATGGTGAGGGATAACATGAATGATGTGTTAACATTAAGAACCTGAGTTCGAATATAGACATAGGCAGGAACAAATGCTGGTTGGAAACACTTTTGCAGGTTCATGTAGTGTTGTAATATATCATAGTAGTTACAAATAATATGAAAAAGTACGAGATGTAGTAATGTCACTAGTTTCTATATAAAATCAATACTTTGGTCTACAGCTTTCAGGAATTCCAAAAATTAAGAAAAAAATTAAAAGGGAAAGATATCTTTCATATATAGTTTTCACCTGAAAAAATACTAAGTTGAAGTTAAAGTAGATTATAACCGCGACAAGCAATATTTATGAGTGCTCCAAACGCTGGTGCACTTATTCCACAAGCAGTAACTTAGTGTCAAATGAAGTAGACGACGCAGAATAGTTTGGAATGAAGGAAAACTCACAAAATACATATTAATAACGTATTAATTTCAAGACCTCTTAAGTTATTTAGAATTTTTTCGTATATTTCCTTATGAAATGCCGTAAAAAAAATCAACACGCTCCCCTTCGTCGGATTTACCATTAAGTTAAAGAGCCTAGATCTAACAAGATATGTGTATCACATATTGCGTGCAAGCACGCACACGCTAACACACGCGTGTGCACAGGAACGCATGCATGCACTCACATTACATACGGTCCTTCAAAGTAGGAATCCTAACCCTCCACAATTTCATTTTACAACTCCATATTATCGATTGGTTTGTTTTGCAAATCTCATCTGTTACGATAAATCTCCAGAACTTGTGAAGCAGCTTGTACTGATATCTGTCTGCTGGAACTATAGCTCAGGAATTGAAAAATGTGAAACTCGTCTTTGATTTACGTATGATGTTAACATTTCTGGTTCGCAGATTGTAGGTAATTTTGTAATAAAACAACCAATCATTTTTTAACAATACGTTGCCTTACGTTTTGATAATTTTCTTAATTTCATGACCCGTCTAGTTATATTATAATAGACATTTCCAACGAGTTGGATTCTGGGCGTCGAATACAGCAAAATACCAGAGGTATCCTGCGGGTTTCTCCTTCCCCTCATCCTCTCTACGCCTCCCCTCGCGGGGGCACGCTGAGCTGCTCTGAAACAGGGATCTCTTTTACGATTGGAGGAGCGTTTGCTAAGTTTTCCAGCGCACAATCTGAAAGAGTTTTTTTCTGAATATCCTGCAAACGAAACCACCAGAAAGAGGACAATGTCTTTGTTGACTGGAAACATGAATTCTCTCGCATGTAACATCCGGTAATTCATAATACAAATAAGAAGAAAGCTTTTTATGCCTGGAATATTGGGAGAACTGTTTGAGACTAGTCTTCCCAAAACTAAGAGGATAGCTCTTGTTTACCCGTTCGTACAATGGGCGGTGACATTAGAGTCACGTTTTTGGTAGATGTGGATTCACGTCCGTATCTCTGAATCAAAAAATACAAGAAACTATTTTATATTACAACTTTAGTTTTCACTATATATAGCGAGAACAATCTAGATTTTTGATATAAAACTATTTCTCTGAGAGACAACGTGATTTAAATAATTTTGTTTAATAATATGGAACGTCAAAAAATGCGGAGAATGAGTCGGTTCATTTATTCACATTTTAATGATTGGTCCACACTCCCATTTGACTCTTGATATTTTCATTCAATTTGAAAAAGAATATTCTTCGTCGAACTATGCGTATTGTAGATGCTATTTGCTTACAGATTCTGAGAATATTATCTTGATGATTGTATAGAATATTATTAGAGAATATAATTGTCTCCTTTCAGGTGGGATTCTGGCATATAATATCTATATTCGCATTACAGAACAAACTAATATCAATTGCGTTTATATATTTATTTAATACTAAGTATACATGTTGTAGTACATTAAGCACTGAATTAATCCTATAATTTCAATTTATCTTTTTGCTTTTCTTTACTAACTAGTGGTCGGCAGCAGCAAAAGTGCTGCTATTCAAGAAAACCACACAAAAAGAAGCACGAATTTTGCTCAAAACCAACAAATGAAATCGTCTCTCGTTTAATACGGCAATAAATTAGATATTTTAACAAAAATAATTTTCCCGAATATGACAAGAATTTATGAACGTATATTCTTTATATTTATTGATTGGGATTTATATACAAACATACAGAAACGTACATGAAACAACAAGTGAATACCAATAATTTATGTTTAGGCAGGTTTAAGTTTTGGAAAGTTTAAGTTAAGTTTTGTTAACAGGGGTCTTCTTCCTTGAATTGTTGCTGTTGTATGACGTCAACTGTGTCGTAAACGTGAGTAAGAAAGGACAATCGGTACATTCAGAGTGAGAATAAATGAAATAATACTATCAAATATTTGTATTTATGTATTCGTAACTAAACATATGCGTAAAAAACAGACAACGTAAATATTATGAGTAACCGGGCGTAAAGAATGTAAAGAGGTTTGAGGAATGTTCCACAAATGACACTACTTTTGATTTGTATCTTTGTCCTTTTCTCATATGAAGTTATGTTACGTTATGTGGGAGCAAAACGCAAAGTCTAATGCAGTCCAAAAATCACATTATTACAAAATATCCAAAATATCATCATTAACCATTTCGCATTTTTCTAATCAAGAAACGAATGACGTGTTTATCTTAATGGTTAAAACATCGTCCAGACATTTAATGACGGCAATGACTAGAGGGATTGGTACGGAGACGATGTTAAGTTTCTCTTATTGAATTTTCAACAAGGAAAACAGAAGAAAGAATATTTTAATTGTTCATGGAGAGATGACCAAAACGAAATTCCTCGACGGCTTTCTGATAAAAATGTGATGTTTGATAACGTTTCAGATTCAATATTTCTTAAGAAGATAAGTCCAGACCCACTGTGGCCATTGAATCGCATCATCAACCGCCAAATTCCATCGGTCTCGCGCACAATCCCAAATAGTCTCAGCATTGTCACCCCCTTGCGGCCGCCGGGGCCCTCGGGGGCTCTCCGGCCCGACGGTCTCGGAGCCGTCGCGGGAGGGGGTGGGGCACCTGGCCGAGTGCCGATGGGCGAAGATGCCCCCTCCCCCGCCCCGCTGCCCCCCGGCCCCTCGAGCGACGCAGTCGCAGCCGCAGCCGCGTGCGCCGCCCAATCGCCCGCGCGAGCAGGGGATTTCCCGAATGAATGAGAGCGCGGGGGCGGGCGGCGCCGCTCGCAGCGGAGGCGGGCGATGGGCGGCGCATCGACCGCGCGCCCCGCAGACGCCCGGGCGCCGCTGCCGCCGGCGCTGCTGCTGCTTCTGGGAACGGGGGCGGCGGCGCGGCGCACGCCATCGCCTCATTGATCGGGCGCCGCGCCGCGCCATTGGCCCGCGCCCCACGCGACCCCGGCTTGCCGTTCCCGCTCCGCCGCCCCGCCCCCTCTCCCGCCCCGCCCCGCCCCGCCCACCACGGCCCGCCCCGCGGGTCGCGGCCGCGCGCACGTGATGGGCACCGCGTGCGCGTGCGGCGCCGCGCCGCTCGGGTCGCCTCCCCCCCCCCCCGGCTCACCCCACGACCGCAGCGCCCACACCAACCACCCCGCGGGCCGCCCCCTCTCCACAAGACGCATTCCTTCCCTTCCTCTTCCCCAAATCGACGAATCGTAACCTCGAGATTATTATGGTTAAAATATTTTGTGAATTTTTTTCCTCATACTTTCCACCAGACAACTTCTTCCTCTTCTCCAAATAAAAAAATAACAAACCCCTCACATCATACATTTCAAATATATTTTGGGTAATTTATCACATTGTTTTCCTTGCCAAAATCAAGGAAACATAACCCTTCAATGACAATTCTAATGTATTTACCGAAGTATAATGTGCCTCCCATTTTAAATATAATTTTAGAAGTAACTAAATTACCATTCTGGACATTTACTTTACTAAATTAGTAAAATAATGTTATCTTTAATGTGAATAATTGACTCATAAAATAAAATAAAATAAAATGCAAAGAAAATATTGCAGAGTATTGTGATCATATCGGATCACAATTACTATATATCATTTATTTCATAAACAGAAATAGTTTCTACAAATTAGCCATATCTTCTTATGATATCTCAGAAATGAATATTCGGCGTATCCCAACAAGCTCGCTTTAGTGAAAAAAATTGAAAACAAACTTGCTTCTAAAACGTTGGCAAATGCTATATTTGGTGGATTTCATTTACTGCCCTCCGCCAACCAACAACTCTGCAGAAGTCCCACTTCTCGCCGCTTCCGTCTCTTCTTAAGCAACTTTCTTCCTATTTCTCAAATTGGCTCGAAAGGAAACTGCTTTTTATTTAAAATATTTTGTATGTTTCTTTTATTAAAACATCGCACACTTCTCTTGGAGTCTTCTCATAGCATTACAAGTTCTTCCAGACCACATTATCCGTGTTCCTTCTGAAAATAGGAAGTGTTTTTTAATCTTGGTGCGCCTGCGACTGTGTATGGGCGGGGCGGGGGTGGGGGTGGGGAGGGGAGGGGGAGCGAAAGCCCATCTGCGCCGGATGCAGACTCGCGCGTCTCTCTGCACTGAATTCCTCTCTTCCCAGCTGAGGATTGCAATTGACGTTCCAGCTCAATGTCGGGCCTCGAAAACATTGGTGGCAATTTTCCATACAATCCGTGTTGTCAAATGCACGACGGAGCCCCTTCTTTGAAGTTTTATCAGATCGATTCATAAGTGCGGAAAAGATAAATGTATGTGAATTGTGTAATGAATGTAGGGAGTATTTATTCATTCTAAGGGTTTCGTCTGATACGGTATGGCATAATTTTTTGAACATTTTGAGTTTACTTTCTTTTAAACTCGCTTAGTTTTATTTCATTGTTATAATGAATGACTTTTTTTTACTTTTGATCATTCAAGTGTAATTATAATTATTCTGATATAACCATACACATCCATACAAAGATCTAATACACCAGCTATTTAATTATAATTTTTCGTGAGAATGTTTAACCTAAATATACACTAATTCCAGAATTGCGTGTATACGCGTCGTTGGTGTACGGGTGTGTGCGTGTGTGAGGGTAGGTGGGAGATTGAAAACCGGGAGAAACCCTGAGCTGTGAGTCTTCTGTATCCCCCTTCGCGTGTTTAAACTTGACATCCCATTGCAGTTCTCACTGGTAAACGGGAGACTATAGTGTTCATACGAGGATTATTTGCTCTGTCCCTTTGGTTGTCCACAAGGGACGTGGTTGTGTCACACACCGTCATACCACGCGTGCAGCTCTCGCAGTCGCCTTCTGCGTCCATCGCGGCAACAATGTTTGTGAAACAGGTGCGAATCGTCACACGGTTCTCCTTCACGGAAACACCAGCGAGAAAGAAATCCAAATGTTTCGTCTGATATCAGAGACCATCTGTTCAACACGTGTCGCATGCGAAGCCGTCTTAATAAGTGAGCTCTACTAGTCCGAGCGTAGGATGGCAAATTTTGAGGACAAAGAGGAAAGAAGAAATAAATAAGTACTGATTCTGTATAAACAGCAATCCTGTTTATGCAACCTTGATTTATTTAGGTCAGTTTTCAAATGTAATGGTTGAGTTGAAGGAGAACAAATTTTGTGAATTTTTCCTTTAAATGAAACTTGGGAGTTTCAAAACGTTTCAGACTAGAGCACCTAGCAACTGGACCCGAATTATCTGTGTAATGAAAGAGTCTCCGAGCTATTGGTTAACAAGGGTGCATAATCTCTTGTTTTCTAATCGAGTCAAAGAAACCATGTGGGAATATAAAGTAAACGATACCCACCACTCTACGCTCGTTGTTAGGGTAGAATTCGGTCCGAGCATTACTATGAGAGCTCAACTTCTGCAACATGTTGTCTTTTTGACACACGAGACTTTATGACAATGCATCATGAGCTTTACCAACTTTTCCGCAAATCCTTACTATGACCTGCCAATTTAAAATTTTATCTATTTTCCCCATTTACAATTAAACGTATCTAAATGTAATAAATTGCAAATAAACAGGGTTTTTTAACTTCAGAATACTTTTGACAGATATTTTGGTAGTTAATATTCGTTTACTTTTGCAGTATGCGTTTAACTAGATAAGAAAACATTACATTAAAATAAAACATGTTGATTCGAATTATAGTAGTCAACGTACAATTGCCACATTTTCATTTCAAGTTCACAGACCTTAAGAATAACGAGCAAGAAAAAGAGAAAATAAAGAATGAAATTTTATATTTTATAAGTCACATATCAGTAATAAACTTAATTAATTTCAATAAATAATTTATCACATATCATATAACTACTTATTACGTATTTATTTTTTTGAAAAGCATTTTTTTATTTAACTCCAAATTATAAACCTCTTTCATTTAACGACATTTAGTTTATTGGAACATGAAACTTATACGAAGGTTTCCGGATATTTCTGATTTGGACATTCTGGAAGATAAACGACGGCAATTGTCGGTCCACAAATAATTTTGGAGCTCTGAATTCTATTCGAATAAAACTGAACGGAGTTCGAGATTGAAGAGAACGGATTCGAGATTATTGCGGTCAAAACAAGCGCAATCTCCGGTAATCTATAAACAGTATTTTATCCTCTTTCTGGTTCCCCTTTCTCATTGATATTTCACTTCGTTAAGAATTAATATACACAAGTATAACTCAAATAAACAGATTTAAATGTAACAAAGTAAAAGATGTAAAAATGTAACAAGTCACTTTCATTAGGTCTTGAAATAGAGTTGTTGCAGAGAGCACAACTTGATATAACTAGTGGTGTTACAAGAACACATACTTTCTCGTGTTATTTCTATCTTTTGAAATTTTCAAAGTTTGAGAAACTTCAACGAATACTAGACCTGCTCCATTTTCTCTATCCAAGCAAAAGGTTTAAAGAAAAAGTCGAAGCCTCTTTAAAATAAAAGGAAATAATATTCAAAGTAAAATTAAAGTAAAAAAATGAGCCGGAGAAAATATTTGTTTAAAAATTGCCTACATTTCACGTCAAACTATGCAAAAACTACTCATATTTTCAAAAAATGATAAAATAATTTATTTTAAGATTTCGTTTTAATTACAGATTTTGTTAAAGAAAAAGATATTTACCTTTAATATTGCAGTTGTAGAAAGACTCCGAAAAAATTTCAACTTTTCCAATTTTCGAAAAATTATATTTTTTGACGAAAATGAGATCTGCCCTATTTTTTAAGCGACCTTTGTGCTACAGTTGCTCAAAGTTTCATAAAAGTATTAGCGAACCCGTGTGAGAACCTTCGCACGTTAAACCACACAAACCTCTTCCCTATCCTTCCATTTCCATGCTAGGGGGAAATACGCTAACGAAACCTGTTAATTTGTTTAAAAAATGTATAAATATTTTAAATGTAAAACTTCGAATGTACCTACACAATGTCAAATAAAAATTAAAACAATGCAATTGATATTAGAAACATTTTCAATAAAGGTTTATTCAGTATTATAGGTAGATGTTCTTGGAACAATTCACAATACTTCTTTAAAAACATTCAAAATAATATAGTATATTAATTAAATTCTTAAAATAATATAGTATAATACATATATATATATATATATATATATATATATATATATATATATATATATATATATGTATAATACATATATATAATATAGTATAATAATATAAATATAGTCTTCCTTGAGAGTTCGCTTTTCCCTTTCTTGACGGGCACAAAAATATTAGAATAGCGTTTTACTCTTGAGAAATCTACGAAAAGTTGTCCATGGGAAAAAACAAGATCGGGCAAGTACAACCCTTCTTTTACACTTCTGCTAACTACACTTCGGAATGAATTTTCGAGAAGCGCCGAACCAACAAAAATATAGTACAATGTCCAAGAAGATCCCAGCCTATGGGCTACGGTGTGAGTGTTCAACAAATCCTTCATATTTTTTAAAGTTACAGTTCAATTCACCAAGTCTCCGTAAAATTCGTAGACACACGGTTCATAAATATTGGTTGCGTGTGAACCGCAAGACTCATCTATAGTACTGAAATAATATAGGAGAGGATTCAAAGCGATGTTTGAGAATATTTCATAATGTTTCAATCTCGCGGGGTCTGGAATTCGGTCGGATCGATTGCGGATTCGGACGATTTTGAAGAAATCGTCCGAAACGTTTAGACGCTAGCGTTGACCATAAAGGGATAGACGTTCTGCCGTTTTCGATTTTTCGGGATCACAAACCCACAAAACATGGATTGGTCTACACAACATGTTAGAGGAAACAATGCTTGAGTAATTATAGAAAATTATAAATTTGCTACATAGAGGGCTCGGAAATAAGAGTTTTTTCTGTCAAAAAATCGCTGATTTCCGGCTC
This sequence comes from Teleogryllus occipitalis, assembly GCA_011170035.1. Classification (NCBI taxonomy): domain Eukaryota; kingdom Metazoa; phylum Arthropoda; class Insecta; order Orthoptera; family Gryllidae; genus Teleogryllus; species Teleogryllus occipitalis. The sequence continues at coordinate 229,080 of BLKR01001700.1, read as the reverse complement.
ACGATTACAATACTTTCTCTTCTTCTACGTAGTAATGCGAAAGACTAAAAATGCAGGTCGAACTTACTTAAGGCGGGAAAATATACAGACATGCGTTTTCTCATTATCGTGAAATGTCTCTTATTGTCGTCCAAAAACTTAACGTAATCATTAATATAATTTTGAAATACGAAATCTTTACTTCTCCTTTGCTTTATCAAACTATCGCCTCTCTTTTCCCTCATCGATCTCTTCTTCCCTCTTCCTCTTCGCTCTCTTTCTTCCTCTTCGCTCTCTTTCTTCCTCTTCGCTCTCTTTCTTTCCTCTTCGCTCCCTCTTCCCTCTTCCTAAGAGGCTAAATCTCATGTGATTTTCAAGAAAATGTGACCGGGTTTTCAAAACATGTTGGGATTTCTCCACAGTCATTTTTTCGCTTCTTCTCTTTCGCATTCTTCTCTTGCCATAGTTTCTACTGCGTTCGTGAGAATGGAGCGTCATTACAACCCAAGGACTGGATGTAAGCTTTGAGTCGGCCACGTGACCAGCTGCCGGTCGTTCATGTGCACGAGCCTTCTTGATCCCGGGGGCGGGTTTTCTCCTGCGCGCGGCCTTGCCTTCGTGATGTGGGGCGATGGGGGAGCGTCGTGGCTCTGCGTGCCGCCGCCGCCGCGCCAGTAGACCGAGGCGTTCTACTATCTCGCCGACTGGCGGAGCACTGGCGCGATCTGTATCTGCACGTGCAATGTTCCAGAAGCAAGGGATGCGTCATTCCTGCCGACCCGTTGGCGCTAGCCCTATTCTCGTCTCGACGGAGTAGAGCAAGAATCTGTGAGCGAAGACATAGTCAAGGCCATCGGACTTTTCATCAAAAAAGAGACAAAAATTAAGATTGTAAATAAACTAACCAGAGTATGAAATAATAATTAATACAATAATACAAAGACAACAAAAATGTGTGTTTCATTTTATAAATTGATGTAATAATTTAAAATTTATTATTCATAATAAAAATAAAATTTTTGTTGTTTTAAAATGAAATAATCATCAGAATATCAATAAGTACTACATCTCACATTTTATATAATGAATTGTAACGTTTATGCAATGCAAAAATATTGCAACCTATAACCTACAATACTACTTCTGTTTTTAAGAAAATCTTGTTTACCTATTTTTCACGTGTTTTCGGAATTACGGGAAAACTTCATACACGAAAAAAAGGTAGTGCATGAAAGATCTCGTTTTGACGAAAAGATTTCATTAAGTAATATCTATCTTCAATAATAGAGTTGTAAGAATGTTAATGAAAAAAGTTTGAAACTTTTGCAATTTTCGAAATATCAGAAGTTTTAATGGAAATGTAACTTGGGCCTCATGTTTATAAGTGCTCTTTTCTATATCCATACCAAATATTTTAAAAATTGGAAACATTTTCGATAAAATTTCGAAAATGTCCAGGGCACTTCATGCAAAGTATCTTCCATAATTAACATATCCGTTTCCATTTCGGGGTTCTCACGTTCAGTCACATCCATTGAGGAATATTCATTTGGGTGAAAATCCTATGTAGGGTTTAGGCGGTAGTATTATTCACATGCATAGACAGACCAACAGACAAACCTGATGGAGGTAGTGAGAAAAACAATAATTTTTCGGTCAGTTACTTCACAAAACGTGTATCTCCGTCACAATATCGACATCAATTTTTGGAGTATAACACAATTTCCTCCTTAAAACTTTAGTTCTGACAAACTCAATACCAAGAAAATATTTTTTTCGAATATGAATGAATAAATTAAAAGGTAATCTTTGACAAGTTTCCGTTGATTTTATGAAGATCTTTTAAAGATGTTATTTATACATTATTCGCCTTTTACGAAAAAGTCTCTTGAGTGCACTCAATAAGCATAATCTATTGATCCGTTCTCCTATCATTGCTGTTCTTGACCAGGTTTTCATCGTGTGCAAGGTAATGTGCCATTCTATAGCACCACTCGTTTCTGAGCTCTGGCGAGGAAAGATGATTTTTCATGTCCTTCCGTTTTCTCGGCTGGTCGTGTATTCTCTTTGCCTATTTTTATGAAAAATTAGGAAAACTATTTCACTCATGTCTGTCCGTGTCGTAAGTAACCAAAGCTAAGTAAGAATATATTCTAATTAAACCAATACCAGATGTCTATCGCCATATGATTACCAACTTTGTACTTCGTTGTAATTACTTTGTTTACCTTTTTGTTGTTATCGATATCAGTTGTTTAGGTCCATAATAACTTGTTAGCATTAATATAACATTGAAACGAATCGTTTTGGTTATGTTCCAATCTCTGAAACAGAATCTATTATGTGCCGAGTGCCGAAAAACAGCAAAAGAAACAGAAAGTGTGTGGAAGCAATGTCAAGAATTTTGTGAAAAAAATATAAATTGACCGCACAAACTACAAATGAAGAAATTTCAAACATTTTGAAAGATTGGGAAATTAATATGCGCAGATTATATGGTGAAGAGTACAAAGAATATGGTATCAAAACTTTGTGGAGCATTCGACAGCTACGCGTGGTACCGACAACATCGTCCGCTCTGCTCGCGTGTGTGGTGTTAACTACTTATTTTCTCTGGTGACTATATAGTTCACAGAACAAGTATCATATTAAGTGAAATTTCATAAAACTGTCTTCGTGTGCCTGCTGGCTTTACGGGCGGCACTAGCCGAAACCATGACCACCGTAAACAACATCAACTTAACCTCAACTGCTCATAACGCACAAACGAAATCTTACGCTGGAGCTGCTACTACTGATGTCTTCCCGACCAAGGTCCAAGCATTCGTCATCGAGGTGCATGAAGGGTTAACACTCAAGAACTATGTGAGTAAACTAACTAACATTATACAAGGAAGTGATATTCGTTTTGTGTCACGTATCGCCAACAACAGGATATGTGTATTCTTATGCTTAAAGAAACTTGCTGATTATATTATAGATAAACACAAGTCTCTCACTATTAATGATATTGAAGTAAGTGTCAGACCCTTACTTAGTAAACACATTAGAGTTATAATATCCTATGTTTGCCCTGTGATCCCACATGAAGACATCAAGAAAGCTCTCAACCAACTTAATGTTCAAACATCATCCAATATTACTTTTATAAGAGCTGGTATGACTGATCCAAATTTGTCTCATATTTTGAGTTTCAGAAGGCAGGTGTTCATTCATCCTGATGAAATTAATAAATTACCTCCATGTATGTTAATCCAATATCAAGACATATCTTATAGATTATACTTTCCTACTAATATACTTGCTTTAAATGAAGATCTGAAGGTCATATTGCTAGTCAATGTCGAAGAAAAGAGGACGGTTCTAGTCCAATTATAAATAATGGCTCAGAAGGTAATGATAGGACTTCAAAAGAAAATTGCTCCTAAGATGATTCAACAGTACAAAAACTTCTAACTCACATAGTATGGATTGTGATAGCTTCCCTCCTTTGAACAAGATAAGCTGTTCATCAGATTCATTACACTACCCTAAGCCTCCCTTGAACAAAGATACAAACTATACAGATCAAATTCAGAAATTACCCATGCTCCCCCCTTCAACCAACCCCATGAGAATCCCTCCTCATAAAAGAAGCTTACCAACTGATTCCTCTTCCTTATCTGAAACAACTCACTCTAATGCTGATAATAAAAATGAAGAATACAACTTGAAACAACCAAAAAAAGAAAAACATAAACATAGTTGAATCAGACCAACAAGGCAACAATCCTGGAAATAGTATGGAAGATATGCTCAGTCCAACAAAAGCTCTCATTGACAACAATCCAAGTTCTTTTTCCGTAACATACAAACAATTTCAATTATTACTGGTAAATACTATGTCAGCTGATTCCATTTCTATAGTTAAATATTATTCTAATGACATTCCAGCAATTATAAATATGCTCAAAGAACCTTAGAAGGTATTAACTGACAGAAACCTCAAAGGTAGATTTACTAGACTTATTAAGAAGCTACTGAAACAGTTACCTGATTCAGACTTGTCTGAGACTGAATCTAGTATGGACTTCACATAATAATCTTTGTATAAAATCTATGTCAAATAGCAATCACTCATTAAATATTTACCAATGAATTGGAACCAAAAATATGAAAATTGTTCAATGGAATCTTAATGGATGTAATTGTCGCCTAAAAAATCTACAATTATTGTGCAACAATATTAATCCAGGTATAATATGTCTGCAAGAAACTAATTTTAGATTCAATTATTCAGTCAACTTCTGTAAAAAAAATAGACATTCTAAATTAAATTAAATCTTTTTATGTTATGTGTTTTCTGCCTTTATGTACATATATCTATTCGATTCCGCATCTCTGTAATATTCCTTTGGAATAATATTTCTAAATACTGTTGTATCCATTAATTGTTGCTTTAACGAATGTAATAAAAAGGTTTCAAAATGTATCCCTACATGGAAGATCATAATTCATGTAAAAAGTCCAATAAGCATTGTAATTATTATGTAACTAATGGAGTCGCTAATAACCTCTGCTGTTGATGCAACTTAAAATAAACGAAAAAAAAACGTTGTTGAAGGTTAAAACCAAAAATTAAAAGTTATACAGGAAAAATGCTTTAATGAGTATGAACGTATGTTCGGTCCATTAGAAATTGACGAATTCCGCTACTCAGCTTCTTCCTCTTCCATTTCAAATACTTCCATGGATGTCCAATACATGGAAATATATATATTCCAGGTGGAAGTGGTAATTCGGAGCTCAATGAAAGTTTCACATGATCCGATAGCAGTTTTGAGTAATATTTCTCTTTTTCGTAATTCCTGTTATTTCAATTGTTATTTGAATTTTCGTAATTCCTGTTATTTCAATCATTCATTCGAGGCATGTAATATGTTCATTCGTGGAATAATGACACTGAATATCACTCAAATTTCTGTGATATTACTTATACTTATGAAGGGTAAATGGTGGTTAAGAATGGGTAATGTTTTTATTTTTTTGGAGGGGGGGGTAATGTTCCAGGTAGAATACGTAGTGGTGGTATACTTTTACTGTTTTTAAATGACTTTGAAATGTTATGATGCAACTACCAAGTTCTGCTCTTCAAAATCGATAACACTTTAATAATTTAATTGGCTTAAAACTAGTTATATTTAAATTGCTTCAAGGAGTCGATAAAATCGATTAGTAAACAGAGCGTGGTTGTTGAAACAGCTGCCCGAGGAAGCGAGCGGTGTCTCGAGTGGCGCTGTTTGCATCCCCCGGAGAGACAGCTGGCGGAGCCTTCAGGGTCGAAGGTGCATTCTCCCCTCCCCAGGAACACGCCCACTTTCGCCTCGCCCTCTCACACTCCCCCCTCACCGCTCTACCAAATAGCGCAAGCATTCGCACCATGTGGATGATCTGAATGATATTCTTCTCTTTTCAATTCAATGGTTTCATAAACAATCTTTTGAAACTTAATAATTTTCAGAAAAAAAAGAAACGAAATCATTTATTCATAATGTATACAATATTGTTTTCTCGAAATATGGTACGTTCTCTAATGTAATCCTTGAAAATTTTTAGGAGAAGCAATAGTGCAATAATTACTACATTATACCCATTACGGATATGTTATTATTTACCCTCTCTTATACAAATCTTCTCTTACTCGGTTTTGTATTTATAAAATGTTCTGCAAGTATTTTATAAATATTTTTGTAGTATATTAAATTTTTAAAATATAATTTCATTAACTCAAAATAGTTGAATTAAAGAATTTCCGATTTAGTTTCATTTCTATTACTCCTCATTCAAAAACGAAAATGTGTGTTGAATAGCGAGATTGAATACGAAACTCAAAGTTCTAAAATTTTAATTTACGTCACGTTTTGTTGACTTTGCACAGACATTTGTTGCATTTTTGACGGCAAAAGGCAGATAGTAAGTAGGGGTCAGTAAATTCATTCAGCGGATACGATTTTAAGGGCTTCATTACCTTTCTGGTCTGTTAAATCTAGTGTTTGGTTAGACATTAGTTAATAACGACTATTTATTGAGGACTGTGTATTATGTTATAAAATTTATAACAATTAAACGCAAATTATTTAAGTTGTATTTAATAACGATTGGAAAATAGTTAAAGAAATTTCTAAGAATCATTAGTTGGATGTTAACATCTCTAGTCATTTTTAATTTATGTTAATAGTTTCTGTGTAAAACAAGTTCATTTTTTCAGATAAAATATTCAATTACTCTGTTAAATATTCCATATGTTATTTTTGGAAAAATAGTTGTCTTCGTTATACTTCTTTTCAGAAAATCTCTCTCCAGATTTTTTATTTTTGTAATGAAAGAAACTCGTTGTGTTGAGACAATTATTACACCGTAACCGTCTTGTAACCTTAAGACGTCTCTACGATGGGAATTGCCGCTGTCTAGGAGATAATCGCATCTGATGAGAGCTTTCCCCTTTTATGTACGAGTACTCATCCTCAGCTGCGGCTGTTTGCCCTGCGTGTGGCTGAAGAGTCTGGGCGCGAGAAGCTTCTCCGCTTTCAGCCACTCGAGGCGAAAGGTCTAGTGGTTGATGGCTCATCTTGGCAGGAAGAATGATTAAGAAAGGGGCGTTGCACCGAGGGAAAAGAAGCGATGGAGTTCAACGCCGACAACCTTTAGTCCAGCCGCCGCAACCAACCAACCCGGCTGATGCAACCGCCGCCACCATTGACATCGCCGTTACTGACATCACCGCAGACCCGCTGCTGCCACCGTCGCCGGCGCAGCAGCCGCCCCACCGCAGTCCCGCCGCAGTCATTGCCGCCGCTCCGCTGCTGCTATTGCCTCCGCTGCCAATGCCAACGCTACTGCCTTCGACGCCGGCCCCACGCCATCGCCGCTGCCGCTACCTCCACCGCTGCCGCTGCTCTTGACGCCGCCGCCGCCCCTTCACCGCCACCACCACCACCACCATCACCAATCACTACCATTGCCGTTGCTGATTTTACCGCCGCACCCGCCCTCGGCACCCGCCATCACCGCTGGCGCCGTCGTTTCTGCCACTTCCGTCTCCGCTGCTGCCGTCGTTGTCACCGCTGCTACCACCCCTGCCGCCGCTCCCGCTGCCGCCGCCGTTGCCACCGCCGTTGCCACCGCCGTTGCCACCGCCGTTGCCACCGCCGTTGCCACTACCGCTGTCACCGCCGCCCACCACTGCCGCTGACGCCGACGCCGCCCCCGCTGCCGCCGCTGCTGCCGCCACAGCCTATGCCGCTGCCGCTTCCAATGCCGCCGCCGCCGCTGCCGCCGCTGCTGCCGCCGCCGCTGCCGCTCCCGCTGCCGATGCCGCCACCGCTACCGCTGCCGCTTCCATGACCGCCACTTCTGATGCAGCCGCCGATGGCGCCGCCGCCACCTCCGCTGCTGCCGCTGCCGCCGCCGCTTCCGTTGCCACCACCGCCGTCGCTGCCACCGCCGCGGGGCGATCGCGCTGCGTCGCGCCGCGTCGGCGCCTCGGCGCGGGATCGATGCCCGGCGCCGGCACCGCGACGCCCTCCCTCCCGCGGCGCCCTCCCGCCACAATGCCTCGGACGGTTGCGTTTCCTCCATCCCGGCGCCGCACTGACCCATCGCATGGCCACTCGCGCGCGCGTCCACCGCTGGCTCTCCATCCTCTGCCTCTGCCCCCCGACGCCAGCACGTGCTCCTCACTGTTAACCCACTTGCACCGCTACGCCCCACCACTAGACGCCACACAACACAGCAAAGGATTGCGTGGCATTCAGGACCAACTCTTCGTCGCCCGACGTTTGTAAATGTTATGGTATGTCTCCTTAGCTGGCCTCGTAAAAGAAGCTCAACGCCGTTATTTTTTACCAACTTCTTGCTACAGCACTGGACTTCAAAGGTGTCTAAATGCAAAGCCGCATGTGTCTTTCTCTCGATTTGCAAGGGACTGACGGTTTTCCGGCTTCTGACCCACGCAGTCATACGGCACCACTGTGTAAAATTGAGGTCATAAACACACACACACACACACACACACACAAACAAATACACACGCGCGCGCGCGTTCACACAAACCCACATGGTTACACATGTACACGAAGTCTCGTTTTTCGGACAGGCTTCCACAAAGTGTCGTTTTTCGGACAGGCTTCCACGCTAATAAAACCAGCCTTTCTATTTTCAAGTGACACGTGCTTCTTTGGAGTTGCATCAAATTCATAGGCTCTTCTGACATATTTCAATTTTATTGATGAGTATTTATTTTGAACAGTTACAGCACGGATTATGTTTAGCAGTTTTCTACCAAGATCACTGTAAATACTGAAAATATTGTGTGTCTACTTTTAAGTAAACAATATTCAATTGAACCAAAAGCTTCACAGTCGTTATGTGGTACAGACCGTGTTTAATGCGTATTATAGATATTTATTTTCTATTATTCGTATGCTATCTTTTTGCTGTGCGAATCGTACATTCGAAACGACGAGTTTTTCTAATCCCTTCGCCATATCACAGAATAACTTTTAAGTTTAGCCAATTTTACGCTCACACACTACATCGTGTATAGAAACAGTAACTTAATAATACACTACCTTATAGTTAACCGATAGTTGAAATAATTCCTAAAAATAATAATTTGTTTTGATACTCTCAACTGTCAAGGGGACGCCGCTTATACATAGGTGCGAATCATTTAAGCGAATTACATCACCTAAGAAGGTCTCGAACGATCTCAAAATGACGCTCCAACCTTTCAATCTGCGTCGCCTGCACAGTCAATTGTATCTTATCAATTAGACGACGAAATCGTTGCTTCTGATAGTTTGTTATTGCGTGTATTATACAGGTGTCTGTAAGATGCAATTTGCTTATGAACATTCCACTTTATGTAATAAGTGAAGGGCAATAAGTGTGTGAAAGGTAGGCGCGTGTGCTCAAAGGGGTCGACCCACCAGAAGCCGCACGTGTGCGTGTCGCAGGGGCCATGAGGTCTAAATCTTAAGGCTTGAGGACTAAGACCAAAACCGAAGCCTGAGGCTTGAGGCATAAGGCCGTTGCCTGAGGCCTGAGGGTTGACGCGTAAGGCTGAAGCCTGGGGCCTGAAACCTGAGTTTTAAATCCTAAGGTTTGATGCGAAAGGTCTAACCCTGATGCCTGAGACTTGGAGCGTAAGGCCGAAGCCTGAAGTCAGAGGTCTCAGGCCGAAGCGTGAGGAGCATGCCTGAACTCTGAGGTCTGAGTTGTGGGCAGAAGCCCGAGGCCAGGCGCGCCGGATCCCTCGCCCGGGGCGGATGCGCTGGGAGGGCGCGTGCGCCGCACTGCGCTTTCGCCCCCGTCCCGCCCCCGCCCCCGCCCCCACCCCTACCCCGCCCCTTCCCCTCTCCCGCGCCCGCGCACCACGCTCGCACGCCGCCTGCACACACGCGTGGCTTGTGGACGAGTGTTCGATATTAGGGATAGCTGACGGGTGCCTGGATGGGAGTTAGAGTGTGCTAATAAAATTTCGACATTGGTGGATACATACAATGGTTCTTCAACGGAGTTTTTAATTCCAAGCACGTGAAAGTACCTGCGCATTTTCTTTTCGCTAGTTCGCGCTAGAATCATTCCCAGCAGTGTCGTTAAGTCAACATACATCAAAGTGCCTGAACATTCGCCTTTTTCTGGATTTCGCTAGATATGCGATTGCGTATGTACTTGTGAGTTGCTAGATGTACGAAAAATAATTGAGTGCATGCTTTTCAAGTTGTAATATATTAGTTACTTTGTAGATTTTTTAATTTAATTTATTTCAGATTGCTGTGAAAATTTTGCGTTACTGTTTCATCGATATTTGTGTATACTTGGTTTAGTTCTATATTCTGCTAATTACGAACAGTATTTCACTGAATATTTTATGAGTTAGGTATTGAGTGAAGAAATGAAATTGTGATATTGAGTTTGAAAGTATTTCAAATAGAAAAGAAATCATTCAGATTTCACAATGTGAGCTTCATAGGTTCGAGAGAAAAGGAGATGATTCCTTGGTAAAATTACATTAGACTACATAAAATTTAAACTATGAACTATAAACTATAAACGAATGAAAGAATGAAAAAAGCTAGTAAATGTTATTTTGTACGGTTTTTAAATGGTATTTTGTACGCATCATAAAATAATTGTAATAACATGATAGTGTATAGTGTGACAATTACATAAAAATAAGCTCATGCGTTACTTCGCCAAATTTTCCTTGATTTTATCTTCTGAATACGAATACTTGCCTCAATGTCTTGACTGCGTGTGTGTTTGTATGTATGTATTTTAGATCGCTGTGCAAATTTTGTGTTACTGTTGCATCGATATTTGTGTATAGTTGGTGTCAACATGGCACCATCCCTGCTGGGACAAGTTCTATGATCCTGACCGGTCTCCCAACATGTGTGGTAGTGAAGTGCATGTTAGTGTGGGTAAGGGATGAGGATAGTACAAGGAAGAGGAAGGACAGATCGCGCGCGGTCCGTGGCCCGTTTGTTAGGGTACTGCTCCGGCATTTGCCTGGTGTTGTGTATGTATGTATGTATGTATGTATGTATGTATGTATGTATGTATGTATGTATGTATGTATGTATGTATGTATGTATGTATGTACTTATGTAGATCGTTTTAATGAAGATTTTCCGGAGTGCGTTTAGGGGAAAACCTGTGGATTTCTTCAAGCATTCGCATGTACAGGTGACAAATTCTACATATTTGTTTTATGATTCCAGTTGGCAAATAATGTGTCGCCTCTACTTATCCTCATATTATTCGTTTTTCATGTTAATCAAACTTAGCATATTTGTATCATTATTTTCCTATATAAATACTATATAAAGATTTTCTTTACGACCATAATTTTGTTTTTTAAAGAATATTTCATCCCAGACTGGAAATAACTCGAATTTGGATACTTTTGGGAGATAAGTGTAAGTGTTTATCAATTACTAAGAACTAACCCAAGTTCTTATTTTTATATGTAAAGAATGCGTTATTATTCGACACTATTTAAGATATAACTAATTTTGATTTTGAAGAGCAATTTTTGAGGATGAGCGCACTTGTGGCAATTGTGACATTTGGGACATAAACTGTGGGAAAAACGAAGAATAAGTCGCTATCGAAAGACAAGATTCTTTAATTAATTATTCATAATTTAAACAAAGAAAGAAGAAGCTCTGACAAATTCACAAATGTATTTTATTACACTTTCTGCACTTCGTCAATCTTTCTTTCAAAAGCGAAAATTACTCCACATTGGAACCTAACTACAATCTCAGACTGTGATAGGTTCTGAATTGCGCGTTGTATCATATAGGCCTAATAGTGTTCGAATGGAAACATTTTAAAATTGACAAGCAGTTAATTAACAAACAGAGTGACATAGACCTAAACAATATTGCACAAAATTGCAATTAGCCAGTCAATTAACCTCATATTTCAATATTCTGCACGTTTTGTTTTACCCGCGCATCCCAGTGACTAAGAATGACTAACCACCCAGAATGAGTAAGGTAAATGATATAGAAGGTCCATCAAGTTTTCTACTTAGAAATTACGACTTAAGAAACGTAATGCCTCATTCACAATGCAAACTTAAACGTAACGTAAGCCGTAAACTTATGCAGTAAACTTTTCACGTAGAAACGATCATTCACAATGGCAAACGTAAGCTGGAACGTAGGTTTTGCCTGAACCAATCAGAATTCAACATATTGATCGATTCGTTTCTAGCATTTTTTTCGACTCTCCTATCGATTTCGCCTTTTCATCTGCATTATCGAAGGTCACAATTTTGTTTGCCATTTCGAACCAACACTTCGCAACTCGTACCAAAACTCCACAAACTTCTCTGCTCTTCCTTTCAACTATACACACCAACACACGCATAAACAAGAATCGATCTGGAGTCGACCTTCCTTCTCGCGGATTTCGTTGTGTATTTGTTTTTTTCATGCTGTTCTCTGTTTGGTCTTCGGTAGAATTTCGACGTAAACTTAAACGTAGAAGCTTGGAGCTTGCGAGCTCTTAAGTTTACGTCTTACGTCTACGTTTACGTCAAGGCATTGTGAATGATCTCGCTATATAACCCATTTCTAGGTTTTGCGGCTACGTTACGGTTACGTTTAAGTTTGCATTGTGAATGAGGCCTAACTCGTGGGCAGGAAGACCGCGTGCAGGAACTCGTGGGCAGGAAGGTGCACCGCGCCGGGACCCCCCATGTCAGGGGCTTCGAAAAAGGGTCCTTGCAAACACCGAATAAAGGTGCTCGGTCTGTTCAACAATATATTGAAGGTATCTTGTGGGGAAACAAAATTCCGAAACAAACTACTAGTAAAGAGAAAATTTAATAAAGATTATTCCTTAGACTCTCTGCAATGTAATGCGGGAAACTTATTTCAAGAAAGAACAGAAACAACAGTAAGCAAGATGCTGAAGGGCAGTGTTCGAGCTAGGGGGTATTCAGTGCGCGAACCCCGCTTCCTCTGTATATTTGCGCCCATCGCAATCAGCTGACCTTGTGTCACAACACCTACCGCGCGACCAGGGATCGTATTCAAAAAGTAATTTGTAAAATTTTCGTTTGTAATCCACGTGGTGTCAACACTCTAGAAGGAATATATGGGCAACATGTGTTGTTTGTATTTCACATGATACATTCGATCTGTGTTGTTGCCTGTTCTTCTTTAGGTAGTTTACGGACGAAACTTACGAATTCATTTCCAGAATACGGGCCCAAGAATGAGTAAGTCTATGGACTAATCTAATGTAGATTGTAATGAGTGCCTAGTCTATATACATTATAAATAAATCTCTTTGATTTCGCGTTAGTTAATCGCAGTTAGAGGACTCATTTGAAACTTCATCGGAATTTTGAGAACCTATCTATGGCACTGCACGTGGAAGCGTATGTAGCAGCGGAACGCGAAATGTGAATGCGCCTGCTGGTTTTGGATAATCCAAAAATTCTATATTTTTCGCTTTAGATCTGTTTGACGCATCCTGCGAGGATGCGTCTTTTTTTTAGCGCAACAAATATTATGTAGAAAGGATAGAGTTCATACACAAGATTTGTTGAAAATGTATCATGAATTACATTATCATGATTTGTTGGGAATGAATATTAAAAAGTTACCTTGATCTGTGATACTGTCAAAGCAAGCTGCTTATGCGTAATAAGTTCAGCGTTGAAATGTTGCCCTTTTTTATTTTTACAGCTCATCTGTCGTTTGAATGACATTTTGTTTGAATCATTATTTCCATATTGTAGTTCCAATAAAATCAATCAATAGTTGGTCCACTCCGCGTGGATTCATTCTAATATGTATTCCGGTACAGCGGAGCATTTGTCAAATTCTTTCAAATAATCTAAATGCCAACATAAAGACATCGATGTTTTGAAAGCTACACAATGAAATTGCAACATTAGGAATGAATATTCATAATATTGAAGGAAGTGTAATATTCTTTGGCACTCCCTCTTAATATAATATAATTTGAATTTATGTTAATTCATGTCATTTCTAATTGTTGAACTAATTGTAGTCTTCTGTACCAGTTTCCATGGGTTTTCAGGAAGATCCAATTCCTTAAGACTTTAATGCAACATCTTTCGATTGGTACCAGTATTCAATATAATAGAAATGATACTTGTTTTCTGCACTCCATTGTTGTTTGATAGATCCTGAGAGACCCACATTCTCTGGCTTTTTTTTCGTGTATTTAAGGCTCAGATTTGAATTGTTCAGAATTCATACATCAATAATATCGATACGTTTTCTTTATGGAACATAATAATGTCAGGTCGATTACTGATTCGGTTTGTGAGAATCGTTGTTCCAGTACAACCAATAAGAACGATTTTACAAAACACTCTGTGAGTTATATCCGTACATTTAGTGAGTCATTTGCGTATCAAATATTAACTGGTAATTCTAGGCCATCAGTAACAGATACTGCATCATATTTTTCCCGTTCCCTAATTCAGCTAGACGTGTGCAGCATCGTGTAATGTGTTGTATCTATTCAATTTGTTCTCAACCTTACTTGCAGTGGTCGGGCTGCACCAGGTGTAATGTGCTGTATCGATTCAGTTTGTTCTGAACTGTACTTGCAGTGGGCGTGCTCAACCGTACTAGCTTCTTTAACAACTATATATTTTGTGTAATTGGATGTTGGAATTACTTGATCTTTTATGGTGACCACGAATTCTTCCGTTTCAGGTAAGGTCTGACCTAAGATCAACCAGAATTTGACGCTTCTGTGACCACATATACTTTGTTGATTTCATTGGAATGTATTTCATGTATGGTATTTTCCATTTAGGAATCGTATTTTTGCTGTATACTGAGTGCTATAAGACTTACTTTTGACTAGCGTAACTTTAAAGGTGTCCGTTTGTGCACTGTGGAAAAATGTTTCTGAGGTCCTAAACTGTTAGCATGTCATGTTAATGTCAGCGAAGTCTCTTCCGATTGTGAAGGTCACACAATCAACTGAAGCTGTAGGGTGGTATTTAAGAGTTTTCGATAATGGCATTCTTTCCGGATGTTCTCTACAACTACAGCTGAGGTCGGCATGGTGTATGTGTAATATCTTTGGAAACCCCTCTATTAAGTTTTTTTTAATTTTGCGTACTCTCCGTTCAAATTTGGTGGTTAGTTCTTTCTTTATATTGGTGTGATCAATGCGCTTAGCTGGTTCCGTTTCCAGATATGTTTCTTCATCTTGTATCCTACATATGCTTCCACAAGTCTCAAGATCGTACGCCAATATTTTGCAGCTTTCCTTTAACCACACTGACTGCACGGCATTTGCCCACTCCAAATTGCATCGTTTGCAAATATTACCGTAGTTTTCAGGAGATATGAGCTACATGTTAATAGACTCATATAGCTTTGCATCACCCATTTATGATAAATGGTTAATAAAATGTAATAATTTCGTTAAAATAATAAAATAAAAGAAGGTATTACTCGGATGACAAAACAAGCGATTTGCATTTATCCCAGAGCCTTCCTTTAGGCTTGAAGATCTTTTACATTCAGTAAATCTACAATATGGGACATCCGGCTTTAATTCCTCTCTGAAGGAAACGTACGAAGGATTTTTTCGCCCATAAAACTCCACAACTTTGATCTAGACCGAACTCGCAGACTTGAGTACAACAGCCCGATACGCCAACCGTTATACCGAAGTCGCAGTTATTATTATTATTATTATTATTATTATTATTATTATTATTATTATTATTATTATTATTTGAATTTAATTAATACAATAATAAAAAAACAATAAAGTATAAATTTCAATTAAAAAATGGATAAATATTTAAAAAGATATCACTGAAGTTATTTTTTCTAGTAATCAAAATTATCCTTCTAATGAAATCACAGAAAACGAATAGAAAAGAGCTACGGAGAGAAGAGGGTCAGTGCATCAACTGATGTCACTGCAGTGCCTCTGACACAGAGGTCCTAGGTTCGAGTCCCAACAGTGGCAAGATTTTCGACAGTAGCTTACCAGCTAGGTCAAATTCTGTCGCTGTCTGGAGGAGAATTCTAGAGGCCGGCTGCTCCAATCGGTAGTTTACCGTGGTTTCTCCGATCACCACAGACACGAATGCCGGAGCAGTACTCTAACACACTGGCTACGGACCGTGCGCGATTTTTCCTTCCTCTTCCCGGTCTTATTCTCACTCCTTACACACCCTTCCACTAACATGCATTACACTAACACATGCCGGGAGACCGACCGACCGAGAGCTTGTCCCAGCTGAGGCGGTGCTACGCTGGTGGGAGATATCCCACTAGCGGACGGTAGGTCGGCGCCGGATCTCGCCATCCAGCGGGGAAGATCACTGACACATCCCGACGGAAAAGCATGCACTACACGTCCAGGACTAATAACCTCAGTAGTTGACGCGCCCGAATTCACTAACAACCAACCAACCATCGAAAAGAGCTGTTACTTTATTAAAATAAATTAATCGTGTATAAGCCTCTGAGATGGCTTATGGACAGCGTACTAGCTTTCCGTGCTGTGATCCAGGGTTCGATTCCCGGTCTAGGCAAAAATAGTTGTAGCTTTCCTTGAAAATCGTCCCAGTTTCTGTGGCTGTGTGACGCAGAAAAGCTGAAGCAGGCGAATCTTCTTAGTGACGGTGAAGAGAATACGTCATGTTCGGCTCATGCCGCTCTTACATCCAACCACGGGAATTTAACTAGTCCCAGTCATGGGGGACACCGGTGGCTGCCCGACAAATACGGACTACCGACCCAATAACGCCAAATACATACATAATCGTGTATAAACATAAACTATTGTATTTTTAAATTACATTTTTACAAACAAAATACAAAAGTTTATATTTAACATTATAATTTAGAAACAAAATTTTGATCTATGATAAATTTGCGTGGACTTCCTGGAAAAACTATCTTAAATATTTCATTTTTTTTGTATATTGAATATTTTTTTATTTATCCTCTTTTAAGCAAGTATCCTATCAGTAGACATAATCCATTGAGTCGTTCTCTTGTCATTGTTGATCTTCATCAGCTTTCCCTATGAGAAGTGCTAAATGACGAGTCTACCCTTCAAGAAGTACTAGGTAGATCAAGAGAAATGTTACCTTGTGATTAATTTTAGAAAAAATAATTTCCAGTGATGTGGATTTATTATTGTGTAAGGTGGTTGTGAGAGACTTTATTGTTTACAATCACAACTCTATTTAATTTTTGATAATATTATTGCTTCTGACAAGACCCGAATGTGGTTTCCGTACATTCGCAAGATTCATTATATGGGGTTCAATTTTCCACTACACGCACACAAAGAAATAATAATGTAGGCTTATTATCTTGTGATAATCATGAATTCGCAGTGTCAAAATGTACACGTTTTGAGGATACTTCAAATTATTCGAAGCATTAGTCAACCCCCACTGGGAATCAAACCCGAATCTGATTTACTCTCAGATCCTTAAGCATTAAGCTGTAGTTATTGTTAATATCCAAATTGGCAAAATAATTACGACATGGAGGTTTTTAAGAACGTTGAATAAGTTCATCGTTCTCGCATTTTGTTGTACTAAAGTTATGGTATTTCTGAATCATCACAGCGCCCCTAACCGGGAAGTCCTAGGTTCGAGTCCTGACGGCGGCAGGATTTTCGACACTAGCTTTTCAGCTAGGTCGAATTCAGCTGCTGTCTGGAGGAGAATTCTAGCGGCCGGCTGCTCTGATCAGTAGTTTTCCGTGGTTTCTCCGATCAACACCAGGCGAATGCCGGAGCAGTACCCTAACAAACGGCCACGGACCGCGCGCGATCTGTCCTTCCTATTCCTAGTCCTATCCTCTCCCATTACACACACACTTACACTAACATGCACTATACTACCACAATTCCGGGAGACCGGTCGGGAGTTTAGAGCTTGTCTCGGCTGGGGCGGTGCCCCGCTGGTGGGAGAGTCCTGGTTAGGGGTAAACCCCACTAGCCGACGGTAGGTCGGCGCCGGATCTCGCCATCCAGCGGGGGAAGATCACCGCCATCTCCCGAGAAATAAACATGCACTACACTAACGGGACTAATGACCGAAGCAGTAGACGCGCCCGGAAACACGAAAAAATCAATCAATCAATCAATCTCAATCATCAATAATTCCAGTTTTTTTAGAATCCATTCAACATTTCAGCCGTGAATAAACAATACTTTGTGTCTCTAAACAATTACTTTATACGGGATAAAATGTAAATGATTTATTCTTCCACACATTAAATACATCCGTTTATTATTTAGTATTTACGTTTTTCAATGCCAAATACTATTTTCATAAAATATCTTTTACTTTCTTTACTTAAGAGTGTTATCTATTTAAAGAAGACTCTTCTATAAAAATGGAGAAAGGAGGTATTGTTTCGTAAGCGTCGATGTATTGGATCTCGTTTGTGAAGTACAGCGTTTCACAATTCCTGAGCATCGTGATTACCGCTTCGCAGGCCGCGCCTCCGAGTCGCCCCCTCCTCGGCCCCGAACGTCGCCCCCCCCCCTGCCTCGATATCCGAATCGATCATCCCGCCACCTCCCTCCTCCGCACGAACCGATAGATACGAAGAAACAAAAGGTCGGGGATCACTCACAGTGGAAGGAAGCTTGAGAGATAGGAGTAGCAAAAGTGACGTTAGGTATCCTCCCTTGTGCGAGAAAGTACGTGAGGTGATCCTTCCGATACACGGGGTATGGACGGGTACGTGGAAAAATTATTCTGAAAGATTGTATTACATGATTCTTGGAATTGAAAAAAAATATCAAGCATTTTCTGAATAATTTAAAACAAGTCAACGTTGAAAGACAAAAGTGGCATAAACGGTGAATTTTGTACGAGATGGTTTCAGAGCAAATAGGTACCCGCTGCAAAACCGTAAGTTACATAAAAAAGCAGGCGGGTAGTAAACGGGTGAGACTGGCTGCGAGCAAATGGTCCCCAGCGTAGTTCCTGATGGTGCGTTTCCGGCGGGCGAGAAACACGAGTGCGAGCGCGGGAGGGCGGTGGTGTCGTGGGCGGGGCGAAGGAGCGGTGGGGGCGGGGCGGGCGTCGTGCCAACGGCGCATTTCCGCAGCAGCTGCGGGCGGTCGCTACAGGCGCACGTCCCCCCCTCCCCCGACACACCGCACCGCACCGCACCGCACCGCACCGCACAGCAACGCCCCCGCCGCGCGCAAATGCTCTGATGAAGCACGGGCAACGCTCCCGGAATCAAGGGCGGAGGTGTTTCCTTCTGGGAAAGCCGTGTACCCGACAGGGAAAGGCATATACATTTAGTGGGTCGTGGTTATTGATATCACGTCATTACGCTGATAAACAGCAAGTAAACAAATGCGTTATTTTTGTTTTCTGCCTTGCGTCGTTCAATACGTTTCATAATACCACCTTCATATAAGAAAAATTACAAATAAAAAACACCATTTTTTGGAATAAGTGTACAGATACTCCATTTCTAGCTATAAATCATTAGTTTCGATTGTTCTTTAAGGACAGCGGACTGTAAACTCTTAAACGGACGCTGGCCGTTAAGAATAGTCTTTCGATCCCCTGGTTCCGTTAGGTAGATATTACAGTACAGTATTACGAAAAGGTAGTAACGGCGACTCGAGTGGGCTGCTGGCTGGGGATAAAACCTCCCCACGAGGGTCATCGCCTCCAAGTGCGTACGAAATGGATGAGTTTACTTTGGGACTGTGGCGTGAAGAGCAAATGCAAATCCCAACTTGATAATTGAAATTATCATCACTCATTTCATAATTGCACGACAAAACCATACGACAACATACAAGTTTCCTACTGTTTGGTCTCCACTGTTTTATGTGGATGTCAAGGATGGATGTACTACAAGAACAATGCTGACAATACTATCGGATTTATCTTTCAGGCATCTTTACCATTAAGATACCATTAATACTATACAACTAAATACAAAGGGTGAAATAAATACTAGGAAACAATAGGTAAGATAATTTGCAAGAATATATAATCATGTATCCAACAGAAGACGACGGGTAGCCACCATTCAGATCGCCAGCCAAGAAGCAGGGACAAGACAAAAAGACGCAAGCCTCTCTTTTCCCTTTCTGCAGGCCCCACCAACTCTCCGGCTGAGATCGTCATCATATAAGAATGAAGGGAGAATTATATTTATTTATAAATAACTCAATTATGAATGAATGGGCAATTCTCATTTTCATGGGAACCGTATTTAAGTTTCCCCCGTATGCCGTAGAGAGTGAACTGCGGCAAGAGGGATTTACCAGTAAATCCAAATGAGGCGGCTCTCGCCCCCAAACTGTGGCCGCTCCCGTCAGCTCCGCCCCCTCCGCGGCCCCGCCCACTGCACTCCAGGCTTCCGGCGGCCGGGGGCGGAGGTCCCCACCTCCTCCAGGCATTCGCCTCCGGACATCGCGCTGGGAGCACCGCTCGATCCGGGCGGAAACTGCGCTGAACAAACGCAATCGCGCTTCGTTGCACGATGGAAGCCAGTTTCCCTCGTCTCATGCTTCCCCTCACTCCTTCTTCTCGCTCATTATTCATCGTTTCAATATGCATCTCTCTACGCCATATTCGACATTATTTAAGCACATAACCTACAGTATTGCACCTTATTTTACAAGTAGCAGCATAGTACCTTCAAAGTTCTATAAAACAAAATGTTGTACACGAAGACTGAATCAAATGCTGAGGTAAAATTGGAATGTGAGATTCTGAACGCATTTGTATCAGTCTGTGAATGTTTACTGAAGAACAAGCGGGAAATGGGCATTTAATGTTTAGATGCTCATCTCCATGTCACCCAGAGTTATCAACAAAACAAAATAATCGCAAATGTATTAGATTTGGAATCAAAATTGGCTCGTTAAAATTAGGCGAATCAAATTACATTTAAATTGTAGGGCGTGTTAGCAGTGTTCCCATATCAGCTTCTTAGAATCATTGGTTTATATTTCTCAAAACTATAGAAATAAATCTTGAAATGCTTTATATTGAACGCATTTACTTATGGATGTCAAACCAGGAACTTCATCAAATACCAAAACTACATTAGAAGCTTCACTCTTAGGAAAATAGCAAATCAATGATTTCATCTTAGATACAATTCTAAAAGTGAAAATAAAAATACTAGAAATAATAAGGTAAAGGTAGGCAAAGTAATGTGGCATATTCTACGACTTAACTTTCCATGAAGTAAATTTGAAGGAAATTTTAAGTGGGAAACCATCACCATTCAGTATATCTTCCGTGAAGACCATAATCGGCAAGACAGTTTCCGGATTATGCGCAAAGTTGAAATGGGCAGCAGACGACCAAAACAATTATTTGCAACAGTGTAAATAAGCCTTGTGATTATGTGATGAAGATGATGATACAAAACAATAGAATTACGACCTTTTGCAACGAGCCCTGTTGAAGAATGCCATGTGAATGTAATGTCGAAATAGAAGATTTGCGCCGATGAAGTCGTCGCTCTAAATAATTAACTAATTAGTGAAGGTGAATAGATAGTAGAAAGAATTAGTGAATGGCTAGTAGAATCATGTAAATTATGTCTCAAAAACGAACTTACCAAAAATACAAAACGCCTAGAGAAATCATTAGAGTTTGATGACAATAATTATGAGAATTCACTTCAGATTTCGTTGGAATTTGTTCAAGCCATTCCGTTAAACTAAGCCTTCAAAATAAGATTGCGTAAACAGAATGGTACTGTGAAACGAAACCGTCTGTCCGTCTGTCCGTCTGTCCGTCTGTCCGTCTGTCCGTCTGTCCGTCTGTCCGTCTGTCCGTCTGTCCGTCTGTCCGTCTGTCCGTCTGTCCGTCTGTCCGTCTGTCCGTCTGTCCGTCTGTCCGTCTGTCCGTCTGTCCGCCCGTCCGTCTGTCCGTCTGTCCGTCTGTCCGTCTGTCCGTCTGTCCGTCTGTCCGTCTGTCCGTCTGTCCGTCTGTCCGTCTGTCCGTCTGTCCGTCTGTCCGTCTGTCCGTCTGTCCGTCTGTGCGTCTGTGCGTCTGTGCGTCTGTGCGTCTGTGCGTCTGTGCGTCTGTGCGTCTGTGCGTCTGTGCGTCTGTGCGTCTGTGCGTCTGTGCGTCTGTGCGTCTGTGCGTCTGTGCGTCTGTGCGTCTGTGCGTCTGTGCGTCTGTGCGTCTGTCCGTCTGTCCGTCTGTCCGTCTGTCCGTCTGTCCGTCTGTCCGTCTGTCCGTCTGTCCGTCTGTCCGTCTGTCCGTCTGTCCGTCTGTCCGTCTGTCCGTCTGTCAGTCAGTCCGTCTGTCCGTCTGTCCGTCTGTCCGTCTGTCCGTCTGTCCGTCTGTCCGTCTGTCCGTCTGTCCGTCTGTCCGTCTGTCCGTCTGTCCGTCGGTCCGTATGTCCGTCTGTCCGTCTGTCCGTCCACGCTAGCGGCAAAATGTGCAGCTTATTTTCTCCATGATTGATATTTTC
Organism: Teleogryllus occipitalis; assembly: GCA_011170035.1. Taxonomy (NCBI): domain Eukaryota; kingdom Metazoa; phylum Arthropoda; class Insecta; order Orthoptera; family Gryllidae; genus Teleogryllus; species Teleogryllus occipitalis. The sequence goes on along the minus strand of BLKR01001700.1, from coordinate 207,085 downwards.
AATCGATCTGGCTGATGTCGCGGTCCCTTGAATTTGAAACATATTTTAATTTTGGGGGGTTCTTTTTATTGAGACCTTGGAGCATTTTAAAATTTTTCAAAAAAAGATTCCATCGTTTTTTATTAAAGTTTATTGTTGGATAGTGTAAAGGACGTTGAAGAAAATGGTACAGGACTCATGTTCGATGAAAATCCTGATATTTCGAAAATTTCAAAAGTTCAAAATTTTTCGCGATATTCCTACAACAAAATAATAAATATAAAGATTTTCCCTTGATAAAATCTGTTTTTAAAGATATATTTTGAAATAAGGTAATTTTTTACATACTTAGACTATCACACACAATTTTTCAAAAATTTTCAAAAATTTGAGAATTTCCCCTCTAAATTTGCGTGAAAATATGGGCGAGAAAGTACGTGCTTTTTTAGCATCAACAGTCTAGTGTTATGTCAATAAATTAAATATAAGTGTAAAATTCTATACTTAAATTGTCGATATAAATTAATAAAAAATACTGTAATCATATGATTAAAATCTCGTCTAAACTGACAAAAACGTGACTTCTAATTATCGTATTCACCGTTTATCATTTTGTGCATAATAGGTTCTGATTACTCCATTAGTTTTTATCTTGAACCTTGAGAAAGGGGATAGTAGTACAATGGTTCAGTATCTGCTTATAATTTGTCATCATCAATTATCATCACAAATAATTCCTTTTTAAATTCGTAACTAACATTTTATTGTGACTTAATGTTGTATTGTAAGACTATTTCGGTGATGTTTCATTTGAGAGATTATTAAATTTGTTAAATTTGCTGAATGTGTGTTGCACTGATTAATTTTACAGCTATGTTAAATTAAATGGACTATAAATATTAGCTCCTAAAGTAAAACTTCATTCGGTACTCATGAATGTTTTTCTTTTCCAGGTAAGTGACCTGAATATCGACATGTGATGGTGGGCATGCTGAGTATGTGAGTAAAAATTTTATTAGAGCCTATTGAAAAAGCATAATCATCATTGCAAGTGTCACACAAGTTAACGTAACTATCCAAGTTTACCTTTATCAGTATCTTTAATCAATTCATAAAATACAGAAATGTTTGGAATTGAACGAAATTAATACCAATTATAGAAAAATGCTCTCCCACCTAGTCTGTCACATCAACATCTAAGCATTGAAGATTCTCTGAAGAAACATCTAAGAATTGCATGCAGTACGACCAGAAAGTTGGCTTTCTCACACACAAATTTTATAGAATTATTCTTCTGTGATTATTTTTTAAGTGTTGTCATTTGTCATTCCAAGTTTTCATTACAATATATGGCGTCACAATGATGAACTTCTTATGCATAAAGGAACTTTTATTAAAAATATAAAGTAAATAAAAATCGATAAGTAGGAAAATATACAGACGAAATTAATGTACTCCCAAAAATGTTATACAAGAAAAATTGATTAATTAAATTTATTAATTGATTTATTGATGGTTGAATGTATATTTTCGTGCACGTCAGCTGCTATGGTCATTAGTCCCGTTAGTGTATTAGTGTTTTATCTCGAGGTTTCGGTCATCCTTCCTCCTCCGGAGGGGAGGTCCGACACCAACCTGCATGTCTGCTTGCAGGGTTTCCCCTTCCAGGATTCTCCTCCCAGCGGGGCACTACCCCAACTGGGACAAGCTCCCGACTGTTCTCCAGACATGTGTGGTTGTGTAGTGCATGTAAGTGTGAGTAAGAGTAGAGGAAGAAATGATCGTGCACTCTCACTGGCCCGTTTGTTAAGGTACTGCCCCGGCATTTGCCTGGTGTTCATCAAAGAAACCACGGTAAACTGCCGATCAGAGGAGTCGGCTTGTACAATTTTCCTCTATGTACAGCAGCTGAATTACGCCTAGCTATCTAGCAGGTGTCGAAAATCCGCCGCCGTCGGGACTCGAACCTTAGGTCCTCCCATTCTTCGATGTGAAGAGGTATCAGTGTTGCAGTAGAAATATCGCAGCCGATCTATACCGCACTGATAAATCAATGCATCATAAAAGGTAAACAGCTTTTTACACGAACCTCACTTCGAACGGCCAACTCTCAACAGTGGGGTATATCAAGCAGACCCTGTGGTTAAATTTCACTATTGATAAGCGTTTATTAACAGATATATTAGATATGTCTGGTGGATAATTCAAGAACAACATTACGTATATAGCGTATTGCATGAGCAGCTGCTGATTTCGTAGCGGTATTTTCTACCAAATGCAACATTTTCGTCTTAAATCTGTTTGATGCACATCTACGGGGTAATTGCGTATATTTCAATGCTAAATCAATGTGGTTCTGTGACGATTGTGAATTTTAATTTCGGGAAAATCGTCTTTCTTTAGGGTATTAATATATATAATGAATAGAAATGAAAATTAGTGAATCGTAAGACGCTTCAATCGTAAAACTGACTTTTCCGAAAACATTCCTTCATATTTTCCATGGATTAAGGCATGATAAGTACCAAGACTAGACTATGTCATTTTTGACGACCAAAATCCTGTCCTGAATGATATGTCTATATAAAATTTAGGGAATTTTGAGGAATCTGTTTAATTTTACATAATCATGACCAATCGTATTTGCCCGAAAATTCCATCATAATTTGTGTAATATTAATATTTCGATTTGCAGAACATTCTACCTGAAACTTGGAAAATGGCGGATTCATTTGAACTAATTTGAAAATCGAGGCTGAAGAATATGACAACAAATCTATTCTCGTGTTGAGACTCGTTCTACAACTCTGTTCTGTGTGTGTGTGTGTGTGTGTGTGTGTGTGTGTGTGTGTGTGTGTGAGTGAGTGTGAGTGTGATTGAGTGACTGACCAAGAGAGAGAAACAAAGAAAAAAGAAAGAAAGAAAGGGAGGGAGGAAGAAAGTGTGTGTTGTGTTAGTGTTTGTAATTCAGGGTAGCATGACATACGCTTCTGGATGGTAAAGCTGCTAAATGAGTACCCGAGTTGAGGGAAAAGCGTTGCAGAAATATCCACTTCGTGTCAGTGCTCGCATTTTCTGCATCGGCGTTTCTCAAAGGCCAACATCCTCAAAGGGTCTCCTGAAATACGTCATATTCCATGAATACGTTTTTTACTATTCTGAGGAGAATAACATTCATGAATGCGACAAGATGGTAAGTTTGAGAAAGTCATTAAATCTAAATAGAGATTATTCAATTCATTCACCTGTGCAAATAATAATGAATCAAAATCAATTATTGCAAAAAATAAAGTTTGAATGTAATTACTTTTTATGATCTTTAACGTGCCACACACAACTAGCTACCTGTTAGTAGCATAATTTTTAAACAATTTTCTTTCATTGTAGAGTGGACACCATAAATTTGATTGAACTCCTAAATATTAAACACCACTCTAAATCGGATATCTTTTCCCGGAGCAAAATGTTATATTATACATCGCCCGTCTGTCTTGAACACGTCTCTAAATCGGTCGCATTCCCAATAAATCAATGTTACCCGGTTTGAAGCGATTTCTCTGTATGAACTTAAATGTTTCATTAGGATCGAGTTCCCTTCTCATTAGAACGAATTTACAGAGGTGGGGACGCGTACGTCAAATGCGTGTTGATTGCATGTCATTCAAGAGTAGCTGCTAGCTAAGCAGTATAGAAAGCATAGAATAATTTTCTTGAAAACCGGCCAACAACAATTATTAGTTTTGAGTTTGATTTAGTCTCAATTAAGTCTTATTTCTCCTGCACTATCTTTAAAATAGCCGAAATTATCTAAATGTTCCGCCAAGTTGTTTAATATTTTATTTTCTAAATTTGGAGTATTGTAACAGCGAACACTCTCGAGCCCACCATATTACAAGGACGAGGTACATTCAGAAATGATTCACACTTGCATGTGGAAACAATGTGTGTTCATTTCTGGTTTTTGAAAAATCAACCAACTCCTTTGATAGCGAATGTTTTCGTAGCTAAAGTGCTTTTCGTAGTTAAATAACATGTCTTCTACGTCGGTTCAAATTCTGAAAAATATGAATGAATTTGAGAACATTGTGAATCAGAAATTTTTCTAAATAGTCGACGTCTCATGAATTCTCAGGAAAGAGTAGCGGCAAATGCCAAGTTTACAATCACTCTTGTAGATATATTCTGCCTTGTATAGTACTCAGTGATAATTTATACGTGTAAGACATGAATTCCTGCATTATATTCCAGATCAATCGGATGTTGTAGACGAATGCTCTCTCAGTTTTAAGTAGCTGGAAACGCATCACACTCCCTTTTTGTGCGCGATATACCTGTACGGCTGGCCGAACTTGTACAGCTTGCAATTGCACTTGAACGTGTGCATCTGCAGGCGGCCGGTGGCCCAGGCAGGTGAGTGGATGCGAGGAGGGGGGGTCGTGGAGGTGCTCTGTCGGAGGCCCGGCGCCTGGGGGGCGGGGGCGCTTTTACCTCGGCGCTGGGCCCCATAAAGGCGGGGCCGCGGCCCCATAAAGGAATGGCGGTGGGGTGGGGTGGGGCCGGCCTTGGCCCGGGCGGCGGCGGCGCCTGCCGCCCGCGCGCCCTGCGTCGCCCCGCGACCGAGGCCCCGCGGCTCAGCGAACGCGGCCTCACGCGCCCGCCGGGCCTCGACGCCAGGCAGCGCAGCGGCGCCGGGCATTAGCCAAATCCCGCCCCCCACTATCATCTGCTAGGCGCCAGCTCAAAGCGCACGCAGCGCTCGGACCATCCATTATGTAGGGCCAAGGCCGTCACGGGTCGAGGTGGCGCGCAGAAATTCCTCTGATGCAAATTATTCTTCTAATAGTTAATAGATAATCGTAACTGTTTCGAACATTATTTATTAAATGCTAGATCGTTTGAGAAATAATTGTATACCTAGTAGTTATAATTATTAGTAATAATTTCAATAGCACACCTAATCAGTAGAAGTAAAAACATTCGTATTTTGAAAAGTGATTTCTGTAGAGTACGACAGGTACGACTACCTTGGGCTCTTCTTACAATTAGACAGGGATTTTATACAATTGAGAAAAAGTGGAATGACTTTAACTACAAAAATAAACTTACACGAAAAAAGTTTGAATAAGGTTCAAAGTTTAAATAAAGTTCCGTTTTAGGTTATATGTTTTAAAAATCCTCATTAAATGAGACAAAATAGAGATTTCAACGCATAATTCTAAAACTATGACGAGAAAGCATCAGAGCAAAGTTTTGCAAGTAACATCAATAAATATGGTCTCAGAGTATTAGTGTTCCACCACAAAAACGAGTAATGATCGAAAGTTAATTTCTTACTTGAACTTTGTAGCTATGGAAGGAAATGAGCAGATTTGAATATATGTTTACACAAATCATGCTATGAAGAAAATATTACTTGGCAAGTTGAACACTTTCTTTGAGGAAAGTGGGTTTCTAACAAATTGAAAATTTAATGGATGTTACAAGGAAATCTTCATAATGTCGCAAAAGTAGGTCATCAAATCATTAATATACTTAAAATCTATAACATCCAAAGAGGTCCCGTGGTGTTTGCAGAGATATTGTGTTAATCCATGATTATAAATAAACGATTGCCGAGGTATCAACCACAAAGTATTATATTACAATATAAATTTTAATAAAAAGAAACCACAGCCATACACGTGTTTCGGGACTACTTCATCTCATCTTCCGTGGGTCCAAGTAACGTGGATTAAACTTGTCGTAGTTCTTAATTTGGCGCCATCTTGTATGTCGCACGGAATACCGAGACTGACACGTATGTAAGTTGCTAACTCTACTTGAGTCAGTCTCAGCATTCCGTACGACACACAAATCCTAGCGGCTGATAGTCATCAAATTGTCTGTGGAGGATACAAACACATACTTGCTGAGTATAAAATGTCAATTATTTTATTCCTAGATTATTGTTTAATGTAAATTATACATCATTTTCATTAAATTATGAATTACATAAAATATATTCAAATAATGTTTGAGTTGTTCAGACAATTTACTGCCCTAACCGTGAACCGCACTTCAGTGTCCTCGAACGCGGCTATTTGTTCTTAACTCCTGAGACATTCACACTTAACTCCTGAGACATTCAGTTCGCCAAACAGCTTACACATAGATACGTGTTCTCCTGATTTACAAAAAATTCTTTTTGCCACCTACGTCAGCTTGACTATTAAATAGTGTCATAGAGTTCAGTGGTGTCCTGAATGCATACTATTAAGTAGTGTTCTGTATACGTTAGCTTCCTATTTCGTAAAGGGGACACCATTGCAATTCAATCTGTATTACTAATTTTCAAGACGCACAAAAATTGGAAAAATACTATGCATCCTCTGGCCAAATGAGAGATTTCTATAATTTCGTTAGACAACCAAGAACTTTGGAAAATCCAAAAATAATGAAAGTTTCGATTTTGACTGAAAACTTTAAATATTGTTCACATATCCCATATCACCACATCTCATCCCATACCACTCCATTCTACTCTATTCAAGTCAACTCAACTCAACTCAACTCCACCCCACCTCACCCCACCTCACTCCACTCCACTGCTGTCCATTCCACCCCAAACCTAACTCCAACCCACTCCACCTCACCTCACTCAACCTCTCCCCGCCACACCTCCCCACCCAACACCCCTTCCCACCCAACACCCCTTCCCACCCAACACCCCTTCCCACCCTACACCTTACCACTCCTCCACGCCCAACTATCCCTCCAAGACTCTTATTGCTCTGATCCATCATCACATAACATCCGCCCCTGCCCCACCCCATCCCACAGTGCCACAACCAATCCCGGCCTGTCCCTCCCCGCCCTTATCTGCTCCTCCCCTTCCTTCATGGGTATGTGCTGTGCGTGTCTTTCTCCCGCACATTGTTAGCAGATCATCAAAGTAATATGATAAGATCGTACATTCCACGCCAACCTGTGACTCAGGAAATATTGTCGGTTGCGCCGCCCAGAAGATACAAGTTGCAGTGAAACGTCGCTGCTTTCCTTTTTATTGGCACACACGTTAAAAGCTGGGAATGTTGCATACTGCGCCTAAAAATATACTCTACTCTTTCGTAAAAGTTTAATCGAGATTGACTGAACGGTTATTGAGATTAGCTAGAGAGAGTCATATGATAATGTTTTATTAATACTTAGACTCATTGATGTTTTAGATTACTTTTACAAACTCTATTGGCTTTAGTGAAGGTTAGCGTATCATCAGCTATCCAAGAAATTCTTTAGTTAATCAAGCCAAGAATTCAAAAAGAAACCACGTCTTCCCCCCTCCCCCCGACGTTCTCAACTTCACTAACGCTCTCCTCCGCCTTCTGCCGCCGTCTCTCATCGCCCCCACCATTCCGACGGTCGCACATGGTCCTCTACAGTCCCCCACAGCCCCCCACAGTTCCTCCCACCCTCCACCGCCCCAATCCGTCCCATTCCGCCACATTCCATCTCTTTCCATGTTCTTGATAAGTCCCTTCAGTTAATTCACATTGTCATTAATTTCAAATTAAAAACACAGTATACATTCTGAACCTTATTCACAAACGAATGTGACTTAAATCTAATCCTTTGGTCGTGGGCTACTTGAATTCATTCCTGGGGATCCTCCTGGGGTGGATGGGCTAGTAACGATTCTTATTTCTTCGGGCGATTGTCCCCCTCCTCCAAATGGATAGACGATGTTGTTAGGAGGTAAATGCACATAGTGATCTAACTTCCCACAGACGTGGGCGCGTTCCACGACCACGCACCAGACAGGAACATCTCCTCACCCTCCCCTTCCCCTTCCCCCTCTCACCACGCTTTTAAATGTGTTACATAATATATTGATCGACTATCACGATATAAAGCGGCCCTCGTGTTGAGAAACATTTATTGATTCTGTGCTATCAACGTATCATCACAATTAAAGAGCAGAAAATTATTAGATTTTGTTATTTTTTGTATAAGCAAATTATAATAGCAAAATTCCGATGACAGAGAATGTAACAAGACTGTATAGCAGAAACATTAATTCAAAATGATATATTTCGAGTACTTTTCGCGTAATTTTGCGCGACAATACCGGCCAGAAAGTACGTGCTGTTTTAACACCTCTAGTTCTCGAAGCTATAGGGTACTTTTGGACTTAATTACAACTCTGATTTCTAACAAATTTTATAGCATTACTCGAAAAATATACCTACTTTTATCAAATGTAGTACTTACCTACCAGTTTTTCATTACGTTTTGAAATATTAGATCGATGATTTAGTAGTCTTCTCTTTTTACTTAAATTTCGTGCGTACTTCAGCAGTAAGTAGTACTTTAAACGTAAGGCGTACTTTAGCAGTAAGTCGCAGTCCCCGTTGAGATACGCAGTAATTTTTAACTTAATAAAAACTTTTTTAAACTTCTGACTCAATAAGAAGCATTCTAACATTATTTAGCGAGAAGCTTTCCGGGTGAATGATGAATAATGTAGTGTATGTTTGTGTGTACATTCAAACACTCTGTCCTGCCTCTTCTTCCGCATGGTAAAGAATGGCATAGAGAGGAAAAAACTATTCGACAACATTGGGTTAAGTATTGCTGTAAATTAGTTAAATAACAATAAATTACAACCATACTATCAACGAAAACGTTTGTCAGTCAGAGCAATAGAAAGGCCGAAAGCAATAGAAAAAAAACGACGAAACTGGCGTAGGAAAAATCGATAAATACTGAAAGTATATAAGGACTAAGTATTGATTATGCAGATCATTATAAGAGCTTATGAATACACCTAAAAATTGACGTTGAAAAGAAACGCGAGGCATTGAAAATGTCCCGTTTCGCGGTGCTTTTGTAAATTAATCTCCAACGCAAAATCTTTCCTTTTCTCCTCGTTCACGCGCTGTGAATACCGCGAACCGCGCCAATCCAGTTGCCGGGCTATCATTTTGATACCATTTTTTCCAGTTTGCTTGTCGGCCGCGTCCATTGGAGGAAATGAGACGAAGGCAACGAGGCGGCGGTGCGCAGGGGCCGGGGGCTGCGGAGGGGGCGGGGCGCTAATTGTGGCGGTCGAGTTTCGCCCCGGAGTCGTTAAGAGGATTAAGCGCCATTCCGCCAATTGGCGGCCGCGCCGCCTGGGCTGCCTCCGGTCAGGGCCGCTGGCGCCGCGCCGGCCCGCGCCGGCCCGGGCCCCGAGCACCTGCCCGCAAAATGATCCACCGCCGCGGCCGCCTTTCCCAGCGCCCACGCACCCCATGCAATGAATTAAGCGCGCGGCGTCGCTCGAAAGCCGCCCTTGCTTTGGCGGTTCCACCCACGGAGTATTTCGTACCTCCGGGAGCGTCAGCTACTTAGACCAGTAGTTCCGTGAGTGTAGTGCATGTTATAGGCGGGAGGTGGTGGAGTTCCTCCTCTGAAATGAAGGATTCGGCGACGTCCTTCTCCGGACATGTGTGGTTTGTTACGCTTGTAAGTGTATGTGAGGGAGAGGAGGGAGCAAGAACGAGGAACAGAAGATAGCGCGCGGTTTGTGGCCCGTTTGTTAATAAAATTCTCCGGCATACGGCTGGAAGTGATCGGAGAAACTTGTATCCTAGGACCACTCGATCAGAAACTTAACAGCGGCAACGGTTCTTTCGTAGACATCTTAGCCCGTTTAGCTGATCGAATCCCGTTCAGTCTGAGTAGAATGTGTGATACGGTTAGCTCTTAGGGATTACTCTGGTTTCCTCTGCTTTTCCCTCTACTAAGGTGCCAATTGTCTATTTCATAGCACACCTTGTTGCTGTGTGGGGATAAAGAAATAAAACAAGACTCTCTAATAAATTTCTTGACTCAGAAACTGATTGGCTTATTGTTTGATTGATTAACTTACTATTTAACAAAATAGAATGCTGGTAAGTAATAGTAAAATAATACAATATTAAGACTTCAGAAAAGTATTACAAAGGATTCCGTTTGTACTCTTGTAGCCTGCTTCTTCTGCCGTGAGAGAATTCGTGGTTGGGGAATTTCATAGCAACAGTCGATGCGAAGGGTAGTCCGCAGTCACAAATCCAGATTCGCGCAAGCGCATTTGAGATCAGATGCGCTTCTAGTGTACCCATTGGCCCTCCCTCCCGCAAAATGTATCCGCGAAAGCAGTTTTATATAATTTAAATGCAGCGTTTCTTACATGTATGAATAAAGGTGTCACAAATTAATTCATGGCTTAGCTAAAAGGGAAAAAAAGTTTGTCAGTGCCAACCCATTTAGGAATTATACATAGAAAAGATCAACAGAATCCCACATATAGGGTGTTTCAAAATAAATGTTACAAACTTCTAGCGTGTGCAGGTGGTCTAAGATGTTAACATTTGCCAATTAGCATGTGGGAGAAATCTCATAAAACAAAGTTGCACATGAAACATTTGCCATTGATTGGTAAGCAGCTCATGTTGCAGTGGGGTTTTGTCTGACAGGTGTTACATATTCTGATACTGTCAAAGATATGCCGAACTGCAATGCAATATAACTTGCCTACCAATCAGGAGCAAATATCTCATGTGTAACGTCGTTATATGAAGTTGTCCATTATATGTTTATTGACAGAAAGTGATTATCGACCCCTCTGCTTGCCCTAGAAGTTAGTGTTATGTATTCTGAGAGACCTTCTATATTTCTATGAACAAGATTCTCCTTCAATTTTGAGCGTTTTTAAAGAACGGAAGTCGCTTTGAACAAGCGCCGTGACGACAAGGAAAGAAGAATCCCTTGTATGGAGACGCAGGGGAGACGGTCCCCAGCTTGTCTTCTCGTACTTCATTTTCCAGAAACAAATTATGCACGCGCAAAGTAGGAAAGCCGAAGAAGGCAACTTAAAACATAATTTCGCGGCTTCCCTACAGACACAACGAAAATACTTCGTAATGTAGTAAGCATGTCTACACTAACCTGAGTCCACTTTAATATGTTGCCATGAGTCATTACACATAAGAATTTTTACAAAGTGTGGCAGTTACACATAAATGTTTTAAACATTACTTTTTAGAGTTATTCAAGAGTTGAAGTTCATCAGTTGAAGTTAGTTCATCAGTTTAAATTTAAGGTCTTAACTAGGAGGTGGTCACACTTGGTGATCGGCTCATATGCCCTAGATTCTGTTGATTATCACTTGCATTTTGTCGCTCTTTATCACGATTGTGAAGTAAATTACGATACAAAAAATGACGTTAACTTCGTTAAGTAGGTTTTAATACACTATGTTTTCTACCACTATATGAAATTGTTTCATATTCCCATTCCTTTTTTATTGCTCTTCTGACGGTGTTAATTCCATTTCTTATTCACTTCCGTTCAATATTTTATTATTTTCCATTGTCGTTGCTTATTTTATTAGGAAAAATTCTAAAACTCAAACTTACATAACCTACATATCACATAAACAGCCTTGGATTTTGAGGTTGATTCAATAACTATTACCATGCAATAGGGGTAAGATCACACTAAGTCAAGAAAGGATTCAATCTTATTAATTACCATCATCAAAATCTTGTTTCTTATCAGCTTAATATCTGCTTCCCCCCTTATTGGGGGATTGTATTTTCAGCCAATTTTTACAACTGGAGAACGCGGTTTATTGTTATCACGCCCGCTGATTGTCTCGGCATTGCAATTTTAATACACACAATGGAACGAAACATATAAGAGATCGATGATTCGTTGCAATGCTTAGTTTTCATTTATTGGACGAGAATTTGTACTATAATGAAGATTTGTCATATCTATATATTTACGCGTATTTAGTAATAGAGCAACTTGCATCAGTTGGTCGGTCCGTCCGTCTGTCTACCCATCCGTCCATCAGTCCGTCCGTCTGTCTGTCACTCACGGTTTGACCACTTCCGCTCCACTATCGAGACAAATGAGATGTTATTCGGGGCGTCTCGGTCTTCTGATAGGGAACTAGTCATTGTTTGTGTATTTTTTGAAGAACATTCTAGGAAATGTATCTAAAAGTGTATTTTTTTATTTTTTAAGCAACAAAAACCAGTTTTGCGTGACTTAGGTCCCCTTTCTAAGAGATCAATACCTCATTCGATTCCTCTCCAATAGACAAATCGAGTGGCACAATTATTAGTCGTCTCCTTCTAGGATATTCTGGAACGATTCTAGTGTTTTTGGTTGTTTCAATGCACCTATATTATTATGATGAGATGCTGTGAATTATTGTACTCTCTTTCCTGGATGTTCTCGAATCGTTACGTGTTAATTCATTCGATTGGAGATTAACTATCTCCAATCCTGATTTCTATGATGACTAATCCTGATTTTGCAATGATAGAAGTAAATACTATAAAAAATTATTTTCATCAATAATCTTCCATTAAAATTTCTTTGCATAATAGTGATTGAGCCAGAAAATTGTAATATGCTTAAACTTTATTGTTATTACGAACTTTCAAAGCACAAATACAACTTTTTTACATTAAAACGCCCGCCAGATGCGCCACATAAGCTAGTATCACTATAAAACGAGCTGATGGTATCTAATAAGAGGGGATAAATAATGCAATGAGAGTATATACTAAAAATATAAGGATTATTTAAATTATTTTTGAGCTGTCACATCAGGTTCCATTACTTCAACCAAAGATATTTTATTGGTTTATAGTAAGCAGTGTACTAATACTAGTTTGAGATTGTCTTATTTGCTGACCCTTTATCTGATGGTCTGACCTCTTCTAATGGTGCTCGAAAACTGTGAAAACCGTTGTTTGAATGTTGGTTTCATTTCATCGAACTCGAATGGAAAGTGTATTTGAAAAATCACGTTATTATCGAGTATTATTGTATAGTACTGGCGAAGTTTTCGAAGTTTTGACTGTGTTTCACTACAATTACATACTACATTTGGATGTGAGCTGCGAACAAGTGAACCCCCACCCTTCCCTCAAACGTTCGTTCGCTTATACAAGGTTGAACCCTGTGCTCATCGCGAACTGAGCGGGGGTCGTGAGCGGAGATAGAGAGTGCTAGTTCGCACCGTGCTCGCTTGTAGGCTTATTGAACTAGACTACAACGGCTTATTTACTATCACTGGCGCTAGTAAATCCAATATCTTGCACTCGTCACCATTTTATGTCACGACAGATTCGTTCGCCATCAGTGTTGTATGTGGTTAACAAGGTAACCAAGCGATGTTTATTTCAGTGCTTCATACACCTATTAAATTTAATGTACATCTAAAATGAATTGTAATTAACGTTTAGTTCAACTGATCTCCGTCTCAATCAGGTTTTCATCGAGTTCCTCTTCATTCACTGTAGTAATGCGGAGATGGTCCCTTGCCTTGCTTCTCAATATATAAATATAGTTTTTATCGCCCTTATATATCAAATATTGACAGTTACCAGTATTGTTTTTGACATTAAATGAAAAATAAAAGCATTTGAAACAGCTTGAAATCAATTGTTTTAAATCCTTAAAATTATTTCCTCTTTGTATTACAGTTTTCTCAATACCTCTGAATTGTAAACATAGGGTTTTAGATTTTTTAGGAACTACTGACATACGGCATTATAAGCTTTTGAGCGAAACTGTATTGCCACAACATGGCGGCTTTCGAACGGCTGAAAAAAGGTCCATCATTGCGTCCAGTTTTATAAGGGATGTATAAGAAAAAATTTTACGAAGTTCGAGAGGATTTAGAGTGGTCCAAGAAAATCACTTTTTTCCAATGAACTTGTGGTGGAAAATTTCATGTAAGATAGATACGCATCCTATATTTCCCTCTCTTTGGTATCCTTCCATAGTGTTAGCTGGGTCCACGAAATCTGTATGATTACGTTAGAACGTGACCCGCCAAACACCAATGCAAGGCGGGTTGCCTTCCAAACAAGGACACATGTCACATGTGTAACTTCGTTAAATGCGGTTTCCAACCACGTGTCCATTGAGGAAAGGAGATCGCTTTTGAGTCGCCTACGTGTCCTATAAGTTGTAACATTTATTCGGAGACATCTTGTATGTCTATTATCGCTTGACGCTCACTTTGATGTACCGACAACCGTCGGCCGAATCGAACGGCGAAGATGGTGGCGCGCTCAGATTACTGTGGTGAGAGCGCCTAACTAACGAGAATGAGTGTCCGCGGGAAGGGTAGAGAGTTTGCTCATTCGGAACTAACATTGTCCAGACTAATATATCTTCATGACAGTAAAAATTCTGTTAGTAATAGTTTCACTTGACCTCACTTTCAGCTAGTATTTCCACCTTTTATATATAATAATAATATTTTAAGTATCAATAAAGAGTTGGTTACTAAGGGGTTGTTGCATTCCTGACTATCTTAAAACATTATTTTCTTTGATATTATCGTTAGAAGCACTAGGATTTTGTAAATATTCGGTTCATGTTGGGGTCCTACGCAATACATTTGTATTTACCACAGCCCGAGTTTTACTCAACTATGCAACAGTCGTTCATTCGCCCACGTCAAACATTTCGGGTACACTGTAGCGGCGCGGATTAACCCTAATTCCACAGCCCAGAGGCTAAAAAAATTACGTTTCACAAATTTGAAAGAATGAGTTGCTAAATGGTCCAGGACGTGGTCTTCGGTTTGACCTTGAACCTACAATTGTGTTTGTTCTCGCTTCCAGGAACGCGTTTTCCAGTGTTCTCACGATTACCCTCATGACTCCGAGTGTGCCTCGCCATGTGCTTCGGTGTCATTTGTGGCTGTGATGAAGCGTGAGACCTGTTAAAAGTAGTCCATTTTCCTTGTATGTTTAAATGTATAATTAATTGAGTTGTTCCGTTGCCTCGCATAAGAATATCAGTACTGAGTTATCTATTTTAAAACCGTATGTAGTTTATTATCATGCATTTTAATTTTACGCGGTGCCATCGTTTCTTAATGAGATCAAACAAATCTCCGTCTTTCTCTCATTCAGAGAATCATCAGTTAATCATCAGTTTGAATTTTTTTTTAATAATATCGGACCGTAAATATAGATTAAAAAGATATGCAACAGGGCTAAGATGATATTTAGGAAGGTGACCACGTTTTACATTAGGAAATCAATTCTCAAAAATTGCCAACCATGAATCGTTCTAGAAGAAAATTAAACCAAGGAGTCGAAGCCACGTGTCCAAAGCGGTAAACCTCAGTTGACCCATATCAAAGTTATGCTGTACAATCAGGCGTTTTCCCTTGAAGAAATGACTTCGAGATCCTCTTCCCTTTCACTGGATTCCGGATACGCATTGTTGCACGGTGTATGTAAGTACAACAGCGAAGAACATTGAACGTCTGTAAAATCTATAGTTTTATCAATACCATTCGGTGTTCATGTTGACCTGACTTTTGTTTGCAGATTTCTCCTTGAATCTGGTCAGACGCAGGTTTCTCCTTGCCTCTGGTCTCTGGCTTTTGGCGAGTTGGTTCATAATCAAGCCGTCCACCATCCTCTTCGCAGAATGAATTTTTCTTTATTTTTGTTGTTTGTTATGAGCGTTGTTTTGAGCTCATTCTTCTACTTAGTCACAGTGTGCCTTTCTGAGTCCCTCATTTTGTGAAAGGCGCAATGAAATGAAGTCGTATCGTGCCCGTTATTCTATTTCTCTAAGGATTGAACTTTGAACTTTTGAGAATTTACTTTTTTTTCATGACCTAAGAATTCCAAATTTCAAAATCGCTTATATAAAACTTGAAAAAATTACTTTTTGTTGAAATAATGTGATTTTATTATATCACGAATTGTAACGAGCAATGTTGGAAGAACCACTTCAAATAATGTCGGTAATTTCTATTAAAATAAAGTTCGCATGGAATTTTTAAATTGAAAATATATAAAACGTTTACAGGATTAAAACTGAATGACATTAAAATAAACCAGAGTAAACGAAACGTAAAATAGGAATAAAAAACGACATCAAGTGAACAAAGTAATTACGCATATGTTTTGACTACCATAGGGTGGTATCAACCATAGGGTGGTTAACAAGTGAAAGGTTTTTTTAAAAGGTTTCACATTTATTAATTTGAGTTTTTATTTGTATTAGAAGGACGTGAAAGCAATGGAGAATACCGCACTGTCACGCCCAGGCACACACGAATGACGCATTGCTTTCCCTACACTGTGGACTGGAAGGGGTTTTCCCGTAAGGCACGAACGGATGCACGCAGATAACGCAGATAATCGTACTTGCGTTATATGCTGAACAGTGTCTGGTGTTTGGCAGGTTTCGTTCTAACGTAATCATAGAGATTTCGTGGACCCGACTAACACTATGGAAGGATACCAAAGAGAGGGAAATATAGATAAGTGCACCAAAAATTAAACCTACGTCATTTTTAAGCGTGCTTTGCTCTATTGAAGAAAAAATTAATCATAAAATTTGGAACCATATTTGAGAAAATTTTGCAAATGTTAAGGTTTAATGTAAAATACTCCTCAAAATAACAATATACGTTTCAAATTCGCAAGGTCTCGAGTAGGTCCAATCGATCAGGGAATATCAATTTCGAAGAAAATCTCCGGAACGGAAAAGGCTTTTTAGTGTTTGATCCCAGAAGGGTTGACAGAAAGTCGTTTTGCCGTTACCCCATTTTTTTATCAAGAACCCATAAACGTAGATTCTGAACTTACAACGTGTTTGAGAACATAATTTACTACATATAGAAGCAAGATTTATCCACGATATCAGAGTCCTATAATACATTTTTTCTTGCTACTTTCTTGCTGACAAAACATTGCTACTTTCCGCTGCAGCATTATATTGATTTCTCATTGCTGTGTAAGTACGAAGTATGCGGGAAAGTAATAACTAGTAAAAGTAGTAAAATCGAACAAATAAAATTATAATTCTGAGTTGGGCGGTTCGTGATTAGAATTTGTACAGGAGTTAACAATATCCGACTCATCAGTAAAAAGTTGACATGACATCAAAATACAATCATAATAAAAGGGAAAATTCAACCATCCGTGCGTATGCGAGACAAGGTCGATCTCCTTCCGCCCAGCAGCGGCTGGTTGAATTTGCGGGGCGCTCCGTTGACGTGGCGAGTGCGGTCGCCGCCTCCGCCGCCTCCGTCCCCGCCGTCCCCGAAGGGCGATTTGGGCCCGTCGCATGCGGGGAGGAGGGGCCGGCGAAGGCGGGGCGGGGCGGAGGGGGGGCGGGGCGAGGAAGGCGCCGTAAGCGGCCCCGAGCGCCCCGTCCCCGTCGCGGGTGCATAATTCAAAATCTGCGTAAAGGCGCCTAATGCCCGCGCAACTTGCTACGAGCCCCCGGCGCGCCATCAAGCGGCTACGCCCGGAGCCTCTCGCCGCCAACTACGCCACGCCGCAGCGCGCGTCGACGCTCGAGGAGGCTCGTGCGGGGCGGGGCGGGGTGGGGCGGACGTTTAGGCGCGTGCGGAACCAATCGCTCGCGCTTAACGCGAACTTCCTTACGATCTGTTTAACTGCAAATGAATTGCGCTATTTCCTGGGAAACGTACCGGGAGCGGTAGCTCAGTGCATCAACTGATATCACTGCAGCGCCTCTGACCGGAAGGTCCTAGGTTCGAGTCCTGACGGCGGCAGGATTTTCGACTCTAGCTTTTCAGCTAGGTCGAATTCCGTCGCTGTCTGGAGAGACCGCGCGCGCGATCTGTCCTTCCTGTTCCTTGTCCTATCCTCTCCTCTTACACACACAAACTTACACTAACATGCACTACACTACCACATATTCCGGGAGACCGGTCGAGAGCTTAGAGCTTGACCCGGCTGGGGCGATACCCCGCTGGCGGGAGAGTTCTGGTTAGGGGGAAACCCCACTAGCCGACGGTAGGTCGGCGCCGGATTTCGCCATCCAGCGGGGGAAGATCACCGCCATCTCCCGAGAGAGAAAAACATGTACTACGCTAACGGGACTAATGAGCAAAGCAGTTGACGCGCCCGGAAACACGAAAAAATCAATCAATCAAAAATCCTGCGAAACGTAGCGTTCTTTTCTGGCCTCTCCTTGTGGAGAGGTTCCTGGTGGAGAACTAATGGTTTTTTTACCCATCCAGAAGTTTCTAAGTAAAGTCTCTAAAACTGGATTGCTCGAACTTGTATCGCCCGGATGCTGCTGTTTACAATGCGCGTTGCACAAATTGGATCACTTCGAATGAAAGGGTTCATCGTAAGCTGTGTTAATACCCTAGCATAATTATCGTTCTATTTGTACCATGCTTTAGTTCGTTTTGTAGAAATTCTTTTGAGATCAGGCTTTCTAAGCTTGTGAGAGGTATCAAGAACTCTTGCTTTTATACACTGTTACATTCCTGTTATAGACATATTTTCGAAGGACGTCTAGCGTATAATTCGTTCACAATTAATAAATAAATAAGTAAATAAATGAATAGCGGTAATTATTTTTGTAAATTAGAGTTACCTATTGGTCTGCTTATCTTTTGGGCGACACATTGAAATCACTAATAAAAATATATATTACGACTTTTTCCGATTGAGATGCAGTCCAACTTGAGGCTAGTCCAATATCCGCGTACTCGCAGGAGTGACCGAGTCTTTCTGCTTCATGAGGGATCAAATGAGATCGGATGGCGGGCAAACACCTGATCTTAAAATGGCAAGAAAACAAATTTAGGAAAGAAGAATCGAGCTCGGACTGTAGTCCGTTGTTTATGGAACTTCGCCGGCGTCTGCCTGGTATTGTCATTTAAACATTTTGTATTTTCCTCGATAAAACAATGTAAAATAAGTACCTCTAAAAGATTATACGAGATATGAAAATTACATTAGACTGAGACATACCAATGAATGTCTTATTTTTTTTAAATATTTGATTAATAACGATCCAAAAGCGATATTTCTCATTTTTAAGGGGTTCTACAGACCTGTTTTAATTTTTTTCTATTTCCAAAATTATATAGAGAGAAGTCTTTTTTAAGTTTTTATATAATTTTAGTGAAAATACAGAGGTATATTGTTTTATGAACAGTCAGTGACATTAGTTCTATGAACAATGCTAAGTAAAATACATGTGTAGGAGCGTAGGGTCAATATTTAAAATACTCGATTCATTTCTACACGAGATGGTTTGGTTTTGACGATACATTCAGCGGAAATGTGCGTATTGAAAGTATCAAACTAGAAAATAGGTCGGGGAAGAAAACGCAGATTTATTTTATGGCAAACAATAATTCATTTTCATTTCAACATTTGTTCTTTTCTCGGTTGACTCAGGCCCATTTTTACCAGTGTGACTATTATAATACACATAATGTTCGAGTGTATAGCATTCGAGTGTAAAGTATTCATGTATATAGCATTCGAGTAGCCTCCGTCCGTTCCTCGCTCACGGTTAGTCCCCTTCTCGTTCCCAATAGAGACAAAGGAAGGGTCATTCAACACGTCCCGGTTTCCTGGTGGAGAACTAATGGTTTTTTTACCCATCCAGAAGTTTCTAAGTAAAGTCTCTAAAACTGGATTGCTCGAACTTGTATCGCCCGGATGCTGCTGTTTACAATGCGCGTTGCACAAATTGGATCACTTCGAATGAAAGGGTTCATCGTAAGCTGTGTTAATACCCTAGCATAATTATCGTTCTATGAGATATTTTTGTTATGTGAAGCTTTTAGAATAGTGCTAATGAAATAATCCCCTTTTGAAGGATAATTTCAACTTCAAAATTTTATTATAATATAAGTCTGTAAAAATGGAAAGGTGTACTGTAGAATTGGATCTTGCAAATAAATCAATTTTCTTTAATATGGCATCTGATAATACGACGAAATGATGTACGCTTCAGATCAACTATTCCGGGAGCGTTCAGATTAGATTCTTCAACACCACATTCTGGTGTGTGTAGTGACCGTAACCCGAAAGAACATTCGAAAAGAAGAGTTGCGTCACACATTTTTAGTATTTAATTTTAATTCTTAATATTTTTTTCACGTGCTGCACCAGAAGATGAAAGAATCATACAACTGTATGTTTAAAGATTATTTTTATTTAGAACTTGCACAGTATAAATTTCTAACACTGAAAATATTTTTAAAATAGTTTAAAGCTTCGGCGACGCCATATTCAACTTATTATGAATGTGACTAATAGTAGCGCTATGTACTAGAAATATTCTTTTTTATGCATTCAGAATAGTAATATATCCATTATATTTAAATCAGGCTCCTAATTGTATTGGTCTGCATGTGCCCATGTTAATCTCTATAGAAGCGAGCAAAACCGGTCTTCCATCAACTTCGTCCTAGAGGCTGACCACGTACCACATCCAAACCAAGATCAACGAGGGGGTGCGTGGCATTCCGATACTTTTCCTCGACGTATTATTGTGAAAGCGAGAATTTGGTTATTGTAATGATTTAGAGGAAATGTAACAATTTAGTGATGTTATTAACAATTAGTCTAATTATTTCAAAGGTTTCAAAAATGTCAGTGATGTAGTACAGAATTCATAAACAGTGGCGAAGCAAGAATCAGTGGCTCCTAGGGCGGATGAGAATGGAGTGATCCTCCCTCCACTCGCAAAACTAATCTTTAATCGTGAATTTAGCATCTCATCCCTATATTGCCCCCCAAGTAAATCATACTAGTTTAGTAAATGAGTCAGAGATGGGGACAGAGGAAGCTGCTAGCTGGCCGAAAACCGATCCTCGTTACGTTAGGTAAAAATGAAGTTTTCGCTTTTCTACTGCGCTTTGTAGTAGGACTAAGGACAAGAGAAAGTGTGTAGTTAGACTGAGGACAAAGGAACTGGTATAATACCTTACCCAATACTCATAGGTCCAGAACTTTTGACCGATGTATCAATTATTACAATTTTCCCCTATTTTTGACAAAATTACTCCTCGCCACCTACACCAACCTTAATTGTCTGTGAAATGACAAGAGATCTTACTTCTGTCGTGTATGTAAAGATAGATGAAGTTACATTTATCCATTAGGTTGTTTGCTAGAAAAGAAACTACTCAGTTTGGTGGTTCGTGCTTCTTAAATATGCAATTTGGGATGCAATTTTCCCTTATGCTAGATCTTAGAGTACCATAAAGGAACGTATACGTCTTTTAAGGGGGAAGGGATACCTTTGCCTACTGTATTTTCAATAAAATCTAACATTTTTGATCTTGGAATCTTTAAATTTTTATGAAACTATATTTTTTGTTTAATGTTGATTAATTGTTCATTATAATGCACAATTGTTTATTAAAAATTACTGAAAGAATTATAGAAAAAATGTTAAACATTATATTATACACTTTGCCGCTGGAAAGGGTTAATCTAATAACTTTCTTCAATTCTTTAATTACAACTTTATTTTTACATTTAATTGTTGGTAAGTCTCAGATCTTCAACATTTACTAGAATTTTTAACCTCTGTAAAGAGCAAATATTGTTTTCTTAATTATTTTCATTTACAATTTTTTGCAACAAATATATTATATAATATGTTTTAAAATCAAATTAATGATGACAGAGCAACGATTCTAGTAAATATTGTTTATATAATACATGTGCATCTGTGTGAGAAAATTTCATTTATGTAACTTAGTTAGTGCTTAAGTTATCAGGGAAACCATTTCAAAAAATTAAACTTACGGGAAATGAAGTTAAAAGTTAAACATGTGTTAAAGTTGAAAACTTGCACATTGCAGCCTATACTTACCAATTTATTTACACATATGTTTACAGTTAATCCACACACCTAAGACACTTTTTTAATTCTCTAAATAAAATAGTGAAATTAAATATAATGTTAACATAAATGCCGGAACTGGTATTATTCTCAATTTTTGTTAATGAAGCACTTCCAGGTGTACTGTTAGAAACATTAGTTTGTTTGTGTGCCTGTTGTCACGAAATACTGACTTCTCAGATCTGCGCTTTGCCATTTCAATTATCTTCTAGTAATCTCGACGTATCTATATATAAAACAACAAATAGAAACTATCCAATCAATTCACTCACCAGTGTTTGAAATGATAAACAAAACAAAACAATCGAATAATCCCTGATTTGTCAGAGAAAACATAAATTTATAAACATTACAAACTCCTCGTGCGCGGAATTTGAATTCGGAAGAACAGCGCGAAACTTAAACACGAGAAAATTTTATTAAGAAAAGTATTGGAATGAGCGTGGCCGATCTGAATATAAAGGGGTAAGCGGAGTGACATGCTTCGATATTTATAAACATATTTCAAGAACGGATTGAGATAATTAAAAATTTGTTTTACCAAAGTAGAGAGAAACCTTTATTTTACACACACAAAAATAAATTCAAAAATGTAATTTTTGGAACTTTAAAGGTTCTCCCCTAACAATCGTTTTCGATATTCGTCTTTTTGTTTTGGTGTTCATCGGTTACAAAGTCATTTTACTTAACTTCCAAAATAACTTAGTTCTTTTATGAAATCATACTTCTTACCTTATTTCATAAAATAATATGCATGGATGCTATGTTACTACCATGTGTTAAGCGTTGATGATAAGGATACATTTTTTCTTCTCAAACTTTCATCATTCTTTTCATATTCACTTTTGATTGAAAGTTATTACTCATCTATTTTTGTACATGTTTCTGTACTGTCAATTGAAAGCCGTATGGAGTGAATATCGAGCAAATACATAACCTGAAGATGTTCGTTTGTATCTCTGAATCTATTTCTTTCTTTTTTTGAATTATATAAAATATTTATAACTTATTTTTTATTTGTTCTCTTATGCTACGTGTCGTCGGATTGCGTCGCTAGCCCTCATTACTGCATAAGCTGTTCGCTATCTTTTTTATGTGCAAGTGAAAACTTATATTTGTACGCATAATTTGGTAGTAAAATAGTATCTTTTTATAGTGAGTAAATGTAATTTTGCGAAAATTATGGAGTCCATTTTTTGTGTGTACTGCCGTTGCAAACTAATGAGACCCCTAGCGGCATCTATCGTATAATTAATGTTACAATCTTCCATCTACGGAAACTCTCGTAAAGCCGCCTAAGATGCAATCAGCTGATGACACATGTTGATTAGTAGGTGGATAAACCTTCCTTTAATTGACCAAGAACATTGGTGGAGTGTTTACTGTATGATTTTTGATAGACTAAACAAAATCTCATTAATGTTAATAATCCAGGTATTATTGGAAAGAGAAACGCATTATTGTTTGTAGTAACGTTCTCTTTTTATCGCCCTGAAATAAAACATCCCAAAGATGGCTACCAAGGCAATGGTAAAAGATGATTGTCGTTCATCGTTGAATTTAGGGTAACTCTGGTTTCTTCAACCTCGGAAAGGACTCTCGGCGAGGACGGCGAGGGCCAGGGCGGCTACGTCCACAGAGCCGTAGCTAACGGCGGCTCCACACATTCGTTATTCGGCGAGTAGCGAGCAACCGCTAGCCAAATCCTTAGTAGTGTGGATGGGTTGCTTGCTGTATGCCGAGTGACGAACATTCGATGCTCGCTCTACCCACCGCGTGTCTGTCTCTTGGACACATCAAAGGAAGCGAACATTCGCCGAACATGGCTGTTGGCGATTGGGCGAGCAGTAGCTCGCTGCTCGGCGAATGCCGAATGTGTGGAGCCGCCATTACTGGTACCGTGCAAGGAATTAGTATTAAGGAACTCACAAACTCGTATTATTAAGAAAAAATATTCATATTCTTAACACGATCTAAGACTGTATCCTTCATTATTTTTTCTGTATCTGACATCTAAATGGAATGTTGAAGGTATACTACAGATTACTAGATTCCTCATGACTTGGACACCTCTTTAATTCGGAAACTTTTCATGGAACCTAAAATGTTTAACTAAGAGAGTGAGTTGCTTTCTGTCATCAGATTTTAATTGTTTTACGCAATTTACAAGACGCCATCGACCAAACATTGCGTAAACGTGGCATCAAATTATTATCCATAATGGCGTCAAACACTTGGGAAACAGAATTTCGCAGTTTAAACGCAAGCGCAGATGCAAGCCGCAACCCACATTACACTGGTCCATTGTGAATAAAGAATAACCATACCTCCTAGGCCCTTAAAATGCGGGAGGTCGTTAGAATCCGGTTTCTCACGCTGTCATCTTCAAATTTAGTCATGCGAGGGCTTTCTATTACACTTTGGAGGTTCGATTCCTCTGAGTTTCCCACTACGTAGCTTGTGTTATGAGCAACGTGAAACATTTCAAAATCAATGAAAATTAAATTGACTGTTTAAATTCGGTGCCATTTAATTGCTGTCGTCTAAGTATTTTTGTTTGTTAATAAACGGTTAGTATTAGTCCCTTCCACACAATACGTGAACTAAACAAAGTAAAACACAGTTAACCTGTCCGTTGGGAGCGGGGTCCCAATGTAAAACATTATAAGTTTTGAAACGAGAGTTTTCGAAATCCGGAATGTTCGCTCGGGTACAACTAGTCTGAACAACTTTGACTAAGGGTTCATTTAGTCCGGAGGCATTTCTGTTACAATTCGTGCCCACGGGCAACGAATCTTCCGATTACTCCTTAAATGCAATCTTAGGCTTCAGTGGCCAGTCATGTGAAGGCTCTTGGTTGTCCGGGTGACGCCGCATCGAGGGCAGTGATACTGACGTTCCGACCATCACGTCGTGGCCTTCTTCAGGCACTCCAGCTCAGATGGTCGAAACGTCGGCATCACTGCCCTCGATGGGGCGACACTCGGACAGCCGAGAGCCTTCACCGATCTCACATTAGTTTCATACCAAAGGATATTTGACTGAAAGTGGGCACATGCCTTCCTGACTTATTCTCCCCTCCCTCGGGTTACACTAATGCATCGTGAGACTGGCATCTAAGTACTCCGGAACGCAACGTTCCCAGGTACGTCTCTTCAAATGAGCCTGGATAGGGCCACCCCGCTGGTCCGGAGCTACCAACTTTTCAGATTGGTACCGGAGTGGAGATTGAGCGCCTGCCACATCGCGCCGGGTGCTCGGAGGCAGGCGCGTGCACTTAGTGCGTAGGGAGGAGAGGCGTCGGAGGGACGAACGCTTCCCAGGCAGCTCCCGAGAGAAGCCGCCGCGGGACCCCTGGCTGCAGCCCTTAAAGCTCCGGGAAGTGAGCGGCACCTCCGCTGCCAGAGGCTGCGACAGGAAGGTGAAGCGCTGTCCCTTCTCGCCTTCTTCGCTTGGTCTCACCCCGCCCAGCCCCGCTCCGTCCCGCTTGGCCCCATTCCGCTACGTCCCGCTCCGCCCCGCTCCACCCGGCTCCGCTCCGCTCCGCCCCGCTCCACCCGGCTCCGCTCCGCTCCGCCCCGCTCCACCCGGCTCCGCTCCGCTCCGCCCCGCTCCGCCCGCTCCGCTCCGCCCGCTCCGCCCCCGCCCCGCTCCGCCCCGCTCCGCCCCGCTCCGCCCCGCTCCGCCCCGCTCCGCCCCGCTCCGCCCCGCTCCGCCCCGCTCCGCCCCGCTCCGCCCCGCTCCGCCCCGCTCCGCCCAGCTCCGCCCCGCTCCGCCCCGCTCCGCCCCGCTCCGCCCCGCTCCGCCCCGCTCCGCCCCGCTCCGCCCCGCTCCGCCCCGCTCCGCCTCGCTACGACCCGCCACGACCCGCTACGACCCGCTACGACCCGCTACGACCCGCTACGACCCGCTACGACCCGCTACGACCCGCTACGACCCGCTACGACCCGCTACGACCCGCTACGACCCGCTACGACCCGCTACGACCCGCTACGACCCGCTACGCCCCGCTACGACCCGCTACGACCCGCTACGACCCGCTACGACCCGCTACGACCGCTACGACCCGCTACGACCCGCTACGACCCGCTACGACCCGCTACCCGACGACCCGCTACGACCCGCTACGACCCGCTACGACCCGCTACGACCCGCTACGACCCGCTACGACCCGCTACGACCCGCTACGACCCCCCTGCTTCACCCGCTTGGATCCCTTCCCGCTCCGTCCCGCCCCGCCCCACTCTGGCCCGCCCCATTCCGTCCCACCCCGCCCCATTCCGTCCCACCCGCCCCGCTCCGTCCCACCTCGTTCGGCCCGGTCTCGGTCGGTCATGCCCCACCCAACCGTGCCTCTCGCATGCGTTTTCTCTTTCGAAGAGAACCCTGCGGTGCACCGGGCGAAACCTGGGGAGGAGGATGGGGTGCGCGGGGTGGAGAGTGGGCGGGCGGGGGCGGGGCCATGAATGACCTCGAGTTAATGGGCGCCGCGCCGGCGGGAGGGGCCGGAGCGGCCGGGGGTGGGGTGGGCCGGGACGGGGCGGATGCGGGACGGAGTGAGGCGGGGCGGGGCGAAGTGGGTCGGCAGTGGCGCCGCTCGATACGGCACCCGGCGCTCGATGGGGTGACGTCAGCCGCCCACGGTGACGTCAGCGGCGGCGGCCGCGGGCAGCGACGGCCCGCGCAACGCCCTCGCGCGCTGCTCTCGTCCCCGGACCCTCCCCGCCCTCCCCGCCCTCCCCCTGCTTTGTACGCAGCCTTCCTCACACATGCGGCTATTCAGCAACAAGGCAGCTGACGGAGTCCGCTGCCTCGCTGGAAAACATCTTAAAAGACGCCATAACATTCGAAGAATTGAGCTACTTTTCTCGCTAGCGATGTCAACTTTCCCTAGGCCTTTTTACCGTTTTCTTTCACAAATGTTGCTTAGATTATTTTCTGTTATTTGCGGTGTTCGTTATTCCACTCAATTGGGCTTTGCGTTGTGAACTAGAAAATGACAGCATGATTCCTGCACTTTCAGAGAGGTATGCTTCTCTTTCAAACATTTGGAACTCTAAATATCTTTTGCGTCTCGCTCTATCATACTCTTTTTCCCAATAGAATTTGTTCCGCTAGAAAACATCGACGAGGAAATATTGAAGAGTTGAGAAACAGAGAAGATATGAGAGGTATTGTCTCGACACAAATTGTTTGATAGTTGGGAAGGTAATTCGATATACAACTATTATAATTTGAAATGAATCAGCTGTTTATGACTATTGATAAAATTAGATGCTACGTGAAATAGAAGCATCCCTTGTGAACAATGCGGATATGAAAGAAACCTCCTGTAATTATTTTCTGGTCGGTGTATCCTTACACGCAAAGCACTGAATATCGAAGTCAAAGGGTTGTAAGAGATGTTGTGAACTCGAAGTGTTGTGCCCTTCATAAGCTATAATGTTTTGATTCTTCAATTGCCCTATTTCTTCGAAGGATTCCTTTTCAATATTGGTGCAGTGAAACATTAATTTGGAATACTTTATGTGTTGGTTGAATTTACTCATAATTTCAGCGGAAAACAGAATTAACACCTTCACTGACGGCGATCCAAGGTGGAATATTTGACGTTACATCCTCAATCACCATCCAATAACAAGGAGTTCCTGAAACGAAACCCCATTTGAGCCTCACATTCGCACAAATGCACCAGAAAACCATTTGTAAACCACGCTTTTATTCCTCCCTCCCTTTAAGGTAAATTTTGACAAAAAATTGTCATTTACAGATGTCACACTATCGACAAATGAAAGAGTTTAGTTGTCTATCTGTTCATTACGAATCGGGTATATATAATTGTCTTGAATTCAAAACAAACAACGGCACTGCAATAGCATATTCATTATTTTTCGTACTATTTGTAATTACTATTTTGTAAGTAATATTGTAATATTGCAACCTTAATCCTATAAGCACTTTACGCATCACTTGAAATACTTCTAACCAATTCAAGAAAGAGATGCTCGAAAATAATTGCATAGGTCTCTCAGTGTTCTGAAAACTCAATGTTCTAAAACAATGGCCGTCTGTCAATGCATTGGTCTCAATTCTTATAAAAGGTTTAACACATAAAAACTAGCATGCTTTGATAAGGATTTGAACCCAACTACTGTATGTTGGAAAAATTGTACCGGAAATTGTTTAATGATCTAATAGTGTATAATACATTCCATCAAGAAACAAATCTCTCATTTCAATATTGGTTTAAAAAAAGAACATTTTAAATTTTATAAATTCGAAGTTTTAATGTAAAGCGGACCTTTGTCATATTATTTTGTAATTCTAGAAACAAAATTTTAAAAACTCATATTTTTAGAAAAACTTGTTAACTTATATTTTTCACTTGTCCCATTTTCACTCAAAAATAATCAAAAACTACTCATATTGTGAAAAAACTGTAGTTGATTAAAAATATAATTTTGAAGAAAATACTTCCGTCATAAAAATCTCCATCTTCAAAAATGTATTTGTAAAAGGAGGTCAAACAATTTTAAATCGTCACAATTTTCATATTTCATAGGGGTTATTAAAAATAGGACCTGCGCCATTTTTGTGAGCATACTTTTCTCTGCTCGCACAAGATGATAAAGAAAAAATCGGGACGTTCTGAAAACTTAAAGCAAATATCCTCGGGAATTCATGTAAAATACCTCGAAAAATTAAAAGATCGGTTTTAAATTCACAGGGACGCACGTTCAGTCACATTAGTCGGAAAATATTATTTTAGTGGAAATCTTTTTAATGATGTAGATACTATTGTTTTTGACGGAGGACTGCATAGACGTTTAAAATATTGGTATCTGTTCCCAAATGATAATTTCCTTCAAAATCTCAACATCGATCTTTTGCATCATTTTACAGGTTTCTCTATACTAAGGCTACAAGAAAGTACAAATTTTCAAAGTAAGAATTGCACATGATGGATGTTGTCAATTCTACGAAGCACATTAGATGTGCTTCGTATGTCCTATTAATGGATGGTTGAAAAAATGCAGTTTCAATGAAATAGAGTTCATTGACCTTTAAACGATCTCACAATAGCGTACCAGGCTCTCCCGGTAGTGCAATCAACGTCTACCTACACACACACACGACACAAACTTACACACACACACACACACACACACCACTCCACACTTCACCCTCATGCATTCATCACGTTCTCAGCCCATCTCACGCCCTTCCGCGCCAATGTATTACCCTTCGCTTTAGCCGTTCATCTTCCTGCTCTCTCTTTGCGACCTCTCTCCGCCCTCTGCCTCCCTCTGCTGGCAGTCTTCCCTCCTTCATTCACTCACTGTGACTTCCTGTGTGTGTCATATCTCTCGCTTTCCCTCGTTGCCTGCCTCTCGCCCTCGCTCTCTTCCTCCTGTCCTCGCTCTCTCTTTCTCGCCTTCCCCCTCTCTCCCTCTCGTCCTCGTTCTCTCTCTCGTTCTCTTTTTCTCTCCCTCTCGTCCTCTCTCTCTCTCTCTCCCTCCCTCTTCCTCCCTCTCCCTGTATCTATCTCGGGCGCGAGCACCCTCGCTCTTTCTCTCCCTCTCCCTCTCTCTTCTCCTATCCCTCTCTCTTCTCCTATCCCTCTCTCTTCTCCTATCCCTCTCTCTTCTTCTATCCCTCTCTCTTCTCCTATCCCTCTCTCTTCTCCTATCCCTCTCTCTTCTCCTATCCCTCTCTCTTCTCCTATCCCTCTCTCTTCTCCTATCCCTCTCTCTTCTCCTATCCCTCTCTCTCCCTATCCTTCTCTCTCTCCCTATCCTTCTCTCTCTCCCTATCCTTCTCTCTCTCCCTATCCTTCTCTCTCTCCCTATCCTTCTCTCTCTCCCTATCCTTCTCTCTCCCCATCCCTCTCTCTCCCCCTATCCCTGTCTCCCTCTCTCTTGCCCTCCCTCTCTCACCCTCTCTTGCACTCCATCTCTCACCCTCTCTTGCACTCCATCTCTCACCCTCTCTCTTGCACTCCCTCTCTCACCCTCTCTCTTGCACTCCCTTTCTCTCGCTCTTCCTCCCTACCTCTGATCTCATTCTCGCCCTTATTTTCGTTCTCACTCTCTCACGCTCTCTCGCGCTCTGTCTCCCTCTCTCAACCCGCCCTTTACCCTCTCTTGGCCCCTTGCCAGACTCGTGCTCCGACTACTGCCTTCTCGGATCACTGCAGCGTTGGCGTAGGATCCTGAGCCCCACTTCAGTGTCTCTCATCCCACACCGTTATGCACTTCACTGTATTTTCTCTTGTTACGAAAAGAGAAATGGGTCTACTTCAATTTCTAAGCTTTTCTTCTACGTTGAATAATCTCGATCTATTTTTTTATTTATAGGCTTTTAATATGACAACCCACTTACTTCGTGAAGTTTTGATTGATTAGCCTGTACATTTCTGTGACAAAATAGTTTGAGTATTAAGTGTTTTCGACAACTCCGAAAGTATACAAGGATATTCTGATATAAAAATCGAAATGAATAAGTTGTAGCAAAAGATTGTATGAGAGTACAAAACAAACTTTTGAGGACTCTTTATGTTTCATGGTTTCTTTCTAATGCACAGTGAGACGATGGTTTCGGAAGATGGCTTCATCGTTTATTTCTAATGCACAAAGAGAACTAAATATACCTCCTTTAAGCAATTACGTAACATGAATAACTTGTATTTATAACCAAAACTTACACTCTTCCCTTTGTTCATTACCTTCAGTATAGAAATAAATGCGTATGTATTCGCATTAATTCATTATACACATATACATATTCAAACCACCGTAACATCAAGGAAATGTCAATTAAATCGAAAATCAACCTTCTCTTCAGTTAACGAAATATAAAACTTTAAATTAATTACTAAGATTTATTACCAAGATTATAGTCGAGAAAATTTATGCTTGTAGATGGCATTCTGAAAAAAGATACTTTTTGTACATATCTATAATTTACCTGCTCAAGTGACAACTTTTACGACGATACAATTTTTTGAAGTACATCTATTCAAAGTAAAGATATTTTTAAACATGGTGGTATTACGAACAGTACTAAACAAAACACGTCCGATAACAGAAATTACGAACACGGTAGGTTATCTGATATATCCTCGTTTTAGAAACTTACACCGCGGCCGTTATTTGCTCTATTTCAGCCTAACGACGTTAATAACTACATTGCGTCTCCCTCATCTTGTTGCGGAGAACACTGACGCGAAACCGATTATGGGAAAGGCGTCGGAATAGGGCGAGTTTATTGAAAGGCTGTCTTGGAGGAGCGCGAGATGTGCCCAAGCGACGCTAGGCAGCGGGAGAGCGGCGCCTTGCGCTACGCTAGCGCTGCAGTTGCCGCTGAACACCGTTGCGAAGAGGCCTAACCCCTGTGAACAGAGCTCGATTGATCGATTAGTGTTCCACAGCACGTCAACGGCTGTCACTAGTCCCGAACAGTCTCTGAAGATGATTCAGTTGAAGAAGCAGGAGAAAGAGAACATAATAAGGTAGATGAAAATGAAGGAAACGACAACCAATTGTCGTTTAGTTACAAACAATTTACTAAATGAATAATTGTAATTGAAATAAAAATATTTTTTGTAATTTATGCCATCTTCTACCTCTGTTTAGTCCTTTTTTCGAGCTTTCCATTTTTTGAGTTATTTTAACTATTAACTACAACAATCCCTTACTATTGCCTTCAATATTAATAAAAATACATTTATCAATTTTTTTCCGCCATATTGAATCCGCCATTTTGGTCTTTTCAATTTTTGAACTCATAATCTTATTATCAACCTCGTTAATTTCCCCAAAAATACTTTTATTTGAATAAAATGACTTTTATCAATATTTTCCCGCCATCATGGATCCGTCATTTTGTTTGTTTTTTTCACTTTTTGATATCATATTCTTAATCACGAACTTCGATAATCTTTACATACCAACTTTTGTACAAATTGAACAACTCTCTTTATTATGGCCAGCTTTTTGCGATTCTAGCTCACCGTGAGCCGGGACAAGCTAAAGGATAGGATATAACAAGGAAGAAGAAAGAAAAATCGTGCGCGGTCCATAGCCCCTTTGTTAGGCTACTGCTTCGGCATTCTCCTGGTGTTGATCGGAGTTTCGTCATAAGTTGTATTTATTTCGGACGACTGGAGAACAAGTGTCTGAGAATTCATGTACTTAACCCCAACCGCTGATGTCGGGCGCGAATTTACCAACAAAGATTTGACGAAATAAATACGTGTTAGAAAGAGGCTACATCTGCTTCTCATCTGAATAGACATTTATTCGCTTATTTAACGTCAAAAAAGTAAAAAATCAAAATTTTGTGACGTTTGAGGGAGAAGAATCTGCAAACGCTTTCTTGAAATCCAAAATTAATATTCTCCTGTTTTACAATACTTTATTAAATTATGAATAAAAGTGCAACGAGCGTTTTTAGAAGCATTTGATAACTAGAAGTGCTACAGAATGTCACAGACACTCTCGGAACAGTTACTTTCTCACACCCACTCTCCTCCCAGCAGCTATCAATCGGCGCCTAAATGACCTACCACAGCCACTCGCGGTTTCTACCACTCCTGTGGGACATGCCCAGTAAAGATCCCATTCTCGCTTTCCGTACGTCTCAAGGACGTATCTCGGCCTTCCACTTTTACATATTTAAACATGCTATCCCTTGGCCCCATCTCAGTGCATGGTAATTCCAATTCAGTCGCTGTCTGGAGGAGAATTCTAGTGGTCGGTTGTTTCGATCGGTAGTTTTGTGCTGTTCCTCCGATTAACAGCAGTAAATGCCGGAGCAGTACCCTATCAAACCGACTATGATCCATGCGCGATCATGCCTTCCTGCTCCTTGTCCTATCCTCACTCCTTACTTACACCCACACATTTACAAGCACCACGCTGCCACACATGTCGGAAGACCAGACGGGAGCTTAGAAGTTGTCCCGGTTGAACATGCTCCCACCCCTTGGTGGGAGATACTTGAATTGGGAAAACCCTGCAGCACGCCCTGTGGTGCGGCGCCGGATCCAGGTGGGAAGAACACCACCACCTCTCGTGGTAAAAACTCACATTGCAGTTACGGGAATAATTGCAATAGAAGTGGACAGGCACGGAAACACGAAATAATCACTCGATGCACATACCATTTTTCTGGATGTAGAAATCCATCCACTTTCTCAACTACACTAACATATCACTCACAGTTGCCTGTCAGGCCAATAAATTATGAAAGCTTTACAGTATAAATGTAATTCAAGAGAGTCTCGAAATACCTCCAAGCTACTTACACATCTTAAAACATTCATTAAGAGGGTTCCCAGAGCCTTAGAGTCCACCTCTAGAGCTCGCACGCCTACCTCACGAGGCCGAAGCGTGAGACCGCACTACGTATTTGTAAACATGTTTCGGTTATGCAACATGATAAATTCATAAAATAAACTATTAAAACTGACCTTTTTATTCATACGCGGACGTAAATGGTCTTCGTAGCATTGAAATATATATATATATATATATATATATATATATATATATATATATATATATATATATATATGAGTGACTTAAGCATTATTCGTACCCATTGAAACCATGCAAAGTTACTTTCTCATTGAAATATGTCAACATCGCGCTTTAATAAACAATTTTCTCAAAATTAATTAATACTACAGAAAATGTTCTAGAACATATTTTCAGTGCATATCCATTGACCCAATGGTTGATTTTATTTTCACGTAATACTCGTATTTATATTGAGTTTGATAGTATTTTATTAAAAATAGTTTCACAACTTTTCTGAAAATGCTCTATATTGAGCTCATTTTCAGAAAAAGGTTTCGGAAACTTTATCACAAATCATTTGAAGTGCTTGTTCTTCCCGATCCATTCAGTAACAAATTTTACTATATATGATAGATTTTTTGTTTAATTTTTGTTGTTGTTTCTGTTTTCTTAGCTGAGCTAGTAATCTGAAACCGGAAACCCGTTGTTTTAATGTTTATGAAAATATGTATAATCTCTTACACTGCATTTTGAACCTGATGATATTTCAATAGGATACGTTTTGGTGATTATTCTTTTGCAATTAAGATTTAAGAGTACTTGGCTCGTATCTTCATCAAATATTGAGACATCCAATTATTTACACACGTTGAACTTTACTTAATGACGGCCAGCAGGTTTCCCTGCAATGAAACGTACGCCACCCTATTTCTTTGACGTGGGATAGTAGTACTAGGATTTCCTCTGAGTCAGCTGCTGTGCTGTCTGAACACACATAGCGCAAAACCAGAATACTCAGAATTATCCCTGGCGGTACTAAGAAAGAAACAACAAATAGTTATTCATGAACATCCGGGCGGAGAATTCAGACGAAGAGATAGAAATCATGTACCCTGGTGAGAAACCGCTCTTCAATATTATATTCACTGGCAAGTAACAGCATTGATAACGGCGAGCGCTAAGGTTATGACGATAGAGAGCCCCAGTGACAAGGTGATCTCAGGCTTGGCGACCACGTTGCAGAGTATTCGTCGCGCCTGCGTTGGTCATCTGCTGTGATGGTTTTCATAACACTTCCAAGCGAATTCCGATGCAGTTCGCTTTTCAAAGCGCAACGGACCGCACGCAATCTTCTCTTCCCAATCGTCTCTCCTGGCAGGGCGGGGCGCTGTGGTGCCGTCCCGTACATTCTTGCACCATAATCGCCGCTGAGGAAGAGGGCAACATCACATAGCTGATTGAATATGGCTGATTACCTACAGAGGAGCTGCAAGTCTATCATTTCGTCTACTGGTCGATGGAGCCCCGAACAGCAATAATCTTGATCTCTTTTTACTGACGGACAGGTCTAGGTCGCAATAGTTCCCGCCAGCACCATTCCGCTGAAGGCTAACGTGTCGAAACGTTTATTTCGTGAACGAAGGCTGGCTCGCGCGTCCGCGCAGCTCTTTGCGAATTCGAGAGGGGCGGGAGGAGCGTTTGGGTGGGGTGGGGCGGGGCGGGGCAAGGGGACCGCCCGGGGCGCGAGGGGCGGCTAACGGGCGGGGCGCGGTCGCGTGCGGCCACGCCCCGGCCACGCCTGCGCCGCCCCCTCGCCCTCGCCCTCGCCCTCGCCCGCCGAGCGACGTGCGTCGCCCCGCGCCGCGTCGCGCGCTGACGCACTTGCAATTCGCCCGAAACGCCGAGAGCTTCCGTCGCTTGACGAGAGCGGGGGCGGGGGAGAGGACACGGCGGGCAGCCGAAGTTTCGGGGTCATCGGACGAAGCCTGTACAGCAGTTTTCTTTTTCGTTTGCTGCCCCCCACGGTAGCCCCGGGGAAGCGGGAATTTATTAATTCCTTCCCTGATCGATTGATTGTTATTTGTTTCCGAGCGCGTCAACTGCTAAAATCATTTCTTCTGCAAGAGTAGTGTATGTTTTTATTACGGGAGGTGGCGGTGTTCTTCCCCAGTTGGATGGTGAGATACGGAGCCGACCTACATGCCAGCTTGCGGGGGTTTTCCCCATCCAGGTATCTCCCACCAGCAGGGCAGAGTTCAGTCGAGGCACGTTCTTAAGCTCCCGACTTGTCTCCAGACGTGTGGTACAGTATTGCATGCAATTGCAAGTGCAAGTGCGAGTAAATAAGGAGGAAGGATAGTACAAGGAAGAGGAAGGAAAGATGGCAGCTGGTCCATGGTCCGTTTGTTAGGGAACTGCTCAGCAATCACCAAATGTTTATCGAAGAAACCAAGGAAAATTACCGATCAGAGCAGCCGGCTGTTAGAATTCTCCTCCAAACAGCGGCTGAGTTCGACTTGGCTATCTAGCTTGTGTCGAAAACTCTTCCCCCATCGGGTCTCGAACCCTCCGATCTCCCGGTCAGAATCACTGCAGTGACATCAGTCGATTCCCTTACCCTGTAGTCATTAATTTTGGATCGTACAGATTTACGTTACTGCCTTTGCAGCATAAGTAACTAGAGAGAGGACGCTTACTTAAATTACTAACACTAACTGAATGCTAGCTAAAATCTAAAGGTACAAGTATGATCTTCAGCCTGTCGAATTTGCTATAAATGAATTTTACATGTTACTAAGGAATGTTTATTCTTGACTGTCTTTGCCATGATTCATGGGACTATTTTTTTTCATTCACACAATGTTCAATCCTTATTTACATGAGGGCAGCTCGAGAAGGCGGCCAACTGGACGTGTCGTCGCTCAGCGTTTGTTGCCGGTAACTGGTGTGGTTCGCTGTTTGAGATCCACGGGAGGAATCCGTACGGTGTGCTAGTCTAATGAAAGACGAGTGACATGCGAGAGATTGCAGCGGGCCACCGAGGGCATTTTAGACCATAATATTTCTTTTCAATAGCCCTGATATACATAAATTAACTGTTCATTCAGTCTTATCACTTTCACTGCATTTCAATAGTTTCTACACCTAGGGTCAGAAGTTCTGGGCTCAGCTGAGGCTCAACCAACAAGGAAAGTTCCCGAGGATACTCTGTATTCAAATTCGAAATATCATTGGCTGACTGTTTTTCTAATTTTACTTACGAATGTTTACTAAAAATTTGTACAACTTTTCTCTTATCGTATCCCACGCAGAGGAATCGATTAAACACCGAAAAAACGGATATTACCAAACTTAACCCTTGTGTCTGCAACATATAACTTTTGATTCATTTTATGCCTAATACTTTGTTTTCCTGTCGCTCGGCGCCCCTCTTTCGTTCTCTGATCTCGGGTCGTTTTAGTTGTATTCGTTATTTAAGTACAATAAAGAATAATATATCAAATTTGCAATTTTATTTGCCTAATAAGTATTTCTCCTAAGAAAATAATTGGACAGCTTTTGGGGTACCTAGTTTATCATCTAACAAACATGATTTTTCGAAAAATTATGATGTATCCATTTCTTTCCAAAAGGAAATATATTTTCAACAATATTTCTTTTTTATTTTATGTTAGGCAACATTTCATGAATTTGATTTAAAGGTAGTTTTGTTCTTGTAGAATGAAATAGAAAGTGCACAAATGTGGATTTTTAATGTTGGATACATATAACTTTGAAATTGAGTTTACCCGAACACATTTTATTTTTTACTGTGAAACATTGGAACAACCCGTTTGAAAAGCTTTTTGACAAAAATATAAAATAAAGCCTTATTTCTTCATCCCGTGCATCATATTCGAAATTCAGCAGCTTTCAAGACTTACCTCACAATTCCTCTTGGAAGACTAATCACCTGATGTGCATTTTTCATTCTGCCGATGTCAAAAAATGTGTTCATGTAATAGTTCCTAACAATGCTTATCATACAGAATCTAAGGTAACGTGGTTGATATTATTTTGATCAATGGATGCTTCCATTGTGAGAATTACTCGGCGCTCCTACCCAGTTTTCTTCGTGTGACTATTGGTTGGAAAAAAACCCTCATTAACTGATCGTCTTTTGGTGTTAAACATCAGAAGAGGGATTGAGAGCGGGTTAATAAGCTCAGAGTTCAATCAACTGAAAAGCATCCCTCTCATTGCGGCCATTTTCAAAGGAGGCTCTGCCAACTTTTCTCCTCTCTCTCGCCGTTGCCTGGGTGAAAGCTAGTGAACGCAACCGATCTCATCAGATTGTATCATTCCCAACCTCGGCATTCGAGCTGCGTTAGGATAGCACAGTCATCACTTCATTTCAAAGAACATAATATCAGATTTTAATTATATATTTTTACATTAATTACTTTAATAGTTGATTGTTTCCCAATAAATAACATAATATTTAAATAAAAACCATTATGGCTACTAGAGATCAATCCTGCAAAACAAAAACTTTTTTATCTTCTATACTGAGAATTTACAATCTGTTCTCTTGGAACATTAGTAAATGGTTATTCAAGATGTAAATAATAATTATGAGAATGTGAAGGGTAAATCTAGAATACGCTCACGCATTAGTCTACACACATGTTTACTGTTGTCCAACATGTTTACTGATTGTTGATTCGGGTGGCTCGGTGATAGTCTCTGAATGAGTCTCATAGTTGAAACGTTCAAATCATTGTACAATTTATTTTTAGTTACGAACCACGGCGCGTTGCATAAATATCTCAAGGTTTTTGGGTTGTTCTCAGGATACCTAGGTTTGACGTGCTGACTATGCACCATAGTTCTAAGCCGTAAGTCCATGTTTGCTTGATTATTGCTTTGTACCAAAACACGCAAACTACTACACCAAAACATGAAAAGCCGTCTAAAAAAGTTTGAGGATATAGTGTGCAAGTTCTTTATGACTCACATCAGTGTTATTAAAAAAGATAATTATGCAATATTCATGGTAAATAATTATATTTTCAATAATTAAGTAGTAAGGTAATACCCTCTTCTGAGTAGGTAATTTAACGCAACTGTCTTAAGTGATTGCGCTGCCTTCATATCAGATTGACATAACCATAATTTAAAATAAATGAATGATGACATAATTATGTTCGTGGTAATTAATAAGTAAAATAATATTTAGTAGTGATAGAAATTTTTGTTGATGATTTTGAGCATTTTTGTAAAATGGTGTTGCAAGCTCGGTATTTGAAATTGTCCTAAATTGTTTTAAAACCGGAATTGTACACACTTTATTTTTGTGGAAAATAATGAACAAATATAGTTAAAAATTCTGTCATTACTTGTATTTGGTTCTGTCACGATGACTACGCCGCTTGGTGGAGCTGGGTGACATCGCACCGTGAAGACTGACCGGCGCGGCGCGGCCCAGCGGCGGTGTCTGCACTCTTCTCCCTTCTGTGTTGACCGTTTTACGCAATATTTTGTCGTTCGTGTCACATTGAGAATTATGCTGGAGAAGACATATTTTCTACACATCAAAGGCTTGTAATTACAGATGTCACAATGCAAAAGAATCTGGACTGAAATTGAAATTGTTTCAATTAGTACGCTAGTTTCTCCGTTTACTCGTTAGTTTAGGCTCCGAAAATGAGAGTTCTTAAATATTTATGAAATAAATTAAATCGTTATTAGACTTGCGTTTTTAAGTATCGTATTTAAAAAATAACGGAAATTTATATGAAAAACAATAATAATGTAATATTCTTAGTAATATTTTTTCCATGGAAGTTATTGATCATGAAGTTACTTATAATAATTGCAGATCTCTCAAAGGACCACAGACGTGCGTTTTTATTTGAAAATTAAACAAAACCATACTTCATGGCAACAGAAGATAAAATATCTTAAAAAATAAAAATGAAAAAAAATTGACTTTTGAAAGAGTGAAAGAAATGTCAAAATTAAACTAGATGTGCCACAAAAGTACACACTTTCTCAAATTTGTAACAGCTACGTAGACCCTACTCTCATAATATTGCAAATTTTGTACCAATAAACTACTTAATCATCCTTTTTTTACTTTAAATGAAGTGCGTGGTGTTCGAAAAAACAGACATTTGATTTTTTTAAGTTTTTCGCTGACGAACTTCTATGAAAAAGCAACTTTTACGGAATGGAGTTTCTCCAAAACGTTCTAATCGTGAAAATCTCGACCCAGTTTTATTTTTCAGTATTACATAACATTCTCTTTTTTACATATACGAAAAAGTAAAAAGACGAAGTAAAATGAGTTTTTATAAAAATAATAGTGGACGAAACAATGTCTCTGCCTCCTGTGGCTAATGCAGGAAATGACGTTTTTCGGGGCGAAAACAACTGCGCCAGAATCCTATGCTCGAGTTCATTGAACAAGCGGAAACGAAAGCGTGAATGGGGGAGGGGGCATTAAACACTGAGAAGCGCGAGAGAAGCCAACGCCTCCACGCGACGCCCGCTGCTCGTCACCAAGCTGGGTGGGCTGGGCTAGGCTGGGCTGGGCTGGGCCGGGCCGGGCCGTGTGGCGAGCAGCGAGGCCCTCAAGGGACTTGACGCGCGGGGCGTTGGCTCGGACGGCGCAGGCAGGATGACGAGACGAGGCGTCGCGACGCGACGCGTCGGTGCTTGCGTCGGCGCCACCTTTGCCTCCCTCCGCGCTTCTCGGTATTCACTTTCCCCTTCATTCTGAGTAAAAGTTATTCTGGATCTACCTGTGAGGAAAACTCTGAGAGCATAAAGCGATTACACAACTAGGGACCGTATTTGTGAAGCTCTGCCAGGAGAGCTCTTAGGAGCCTGTCATCTGGGGGCTTGCTAGGAGGACAAGGGACGACTGGAATTGGCTGAGGGCCGTCTATAAATCGCAAAACCGAACACTGGCAGCCTTCTAGGCCTGGCAGGCCCCTGGATGAGATTTATAAATACGGCCCTAAGAGTACCCTCTGATACACGGTATTACTTGAGATTGGGTAACCTTTCTTGTGATGGACCTTTATTGAGGTATTGTAGGAGAGACAGAAACAGGCGTATGAATGTCAATGAGCAATTTTTATTGTTATTGTTAGCCTGTAGCCGAACTTTTTAACCAAGTTCTGTGGTCATGGAGGTTAAGTGCGGGTCCCTGAATGGGGGCCTTGTGGAACTCCGGATGCCAACGATGCTGATCAGAAGGGTAAAAGAAATGACTTAAGACTTGACTTGATGTGTGACCGACTGGGTTCAAGGACAATTGCTCCATGTTCTTTCTCAAAAATGCTTGGAACGTTATGCAAGTAACCGGCAAAGTGACGGACCTTCCTTAGTCCAGCACTCTCCTCAACTTCTGTGGCAGTAATTTTGCAATCGTAAGTTGGCATAGCATCTTGCTATATTATTGTACTGAAATGAAATGTCTTTTATTCTTGTGATGAATGACATTTCTTTCATTTTCTTGCGAATTATGTTTGCTTTGGGATACTAACCGGCGTTGTACAATTCTAAAATTATTCTGTGTGTTCAGCATCAGTGAAAGTGATTTAATTTTGACTCAGTGAATGCTTTTTTCTAATTTTTATCGGTAGATTGGAATTTCCCTAATTTTGGTTTCTTTTGAAATTCGCTGTACTCAGAAGAGGTACTAACATCACATGCTTCTGCTTGGGCATGGACCAGGTTTTTGTGCATCATGTATTCGCCTACTGAAAGTTAGGTTGCCTAGGAAAAACGTATTGAAAAAGCCGTGCTCTTGTGATACAATAACTTTTGAATTCCGTCGAAGATGTTTCTTTCTTTTGTCACTGGAGCCTTCGGAATGACTATAAGAGTTGCTTCTTATAGTTAAAACCAAGAAGCCTTAAAACAATACTTAGTATGCGCCAAGAGGCCCCTCTAGGTAAAAGAAATCGCTAGAAATGTCAAGAACACTTTGCGCGCATACTCGGCCCTAGATAAACACTAAAGGGCAACACAGTATTTCTAAATCTGAATAGTATTTCTAATCTGAATTTGTATTTCTAAAACATAGAAAGTTGAAAGGACATAATTCATCAAAAATTAATATTATAGGAAATCAACTTCTACAAAACACAAAAAAAACAACAACTCATCATTAGATGAATATGAGGTCATCGATCTAAATCAAGTTTTTTTAGTGTCAGTTTTATGCACTAGGTATTACGATTAGACGTATCGTTTATTTCAACACTATAATTATTGAAGCTCATTTGAATAATTATAATGTCTTTCTTAAATGTTATAATTCACTATTTCATTACTCCATTTAATTACTGTATCATTTACTACGTTTTTTAATATTGTATCTCCTTTAACTGATTATCGATGATATTATTTTAACAGGTAATGTTGTAACCGGTTTCCGGTTTTTACTTTCTTCCCTACTATAGAAATATTACAGGGAGGATAATTATTGGAATCACAACTTCACGACCTCGAAGTTTGTTGTAAAATCTTTGAAGCTATAAATTCGCGCACACGTCACAATATTAAAGTCTATTAGTGTTGTTCCATAGGCAGTAAAGATTGGTGTAGGAGGCGAGTAGTTACATACAATTTTGTCTTGAAAAATCGAGATGTCTATCTGGATGGATGAACTGATGAATGGCGGGTGCACGTGTCACGTATAACTATCAGATTATAATTTTTCATTCAATTTTTTGCTCGAATAGAGAAGATTTCATTTGTAAATACGAGCGTTTCCTATTTTCAATAAACCTCTGAAATTTGTAAAACTGCAAAACTTCAAATCGTCTTCAAACATGTCATACACTTCAAGTCAAAGGTTTCTTTCTCATTGTAATTTATCTTTCAAATTTAGATCTTTAAATGATATGATGCATTTTTGCAAAAAATAAAATTAAAAAATTTGTAGTTCTTCAGTAACAACTAGCGACATTATGAGAATGAAATGTTTTTGATATATCGCACATTCCCTCGACTCTTCTGTAATTTAATTTCCATTCTTCGTGTTTTAGAATCGGTACATTTAAATACACTCCTGTCAAGAAATGATTACAAAGATAGTTTTTCTCAAGTAAGCAAGAAATATTTAGTGGGTATTCATTGTTTCACTTTATACTTTCATATTTTCCTCTTAGAGAGATACACAAGCTAATAGATGACGTAATAGGGAAGGTGACATGGTAGTGTGAAAGGCGTTTAATCCTTAAAAAGCATTTTTAAAGGGATATTTTTATCAAAGAGGCGACACAAGATCCTAAATTTTCTAAAAAAAATGATTAATGAATGTTCAGCAAGAAAAAAGAATAATAAGAAAGATTGGGCGAGCCGATGGAAAAATTTATTCCTTTCAACGCCTGTCTCTTTGACTCGTAGTCCAAGTAGCCTTGAAATGTTGGCTCTTGTTATTTTTGCCAGGCATTTTCAGGCGGTTCTAGCCGGCGCCCCCGCCGAGTAGAGAAGTCGCCTTTTGCTGAGGGAGGACGAAGGACGAAGGACGAAGGACGAAGGACGGAGGACGGAGGACGGAGGACGACGAAGGACGAAGGACGACGGAGGACGGAGGACGGAGGACGGAGGACGGAGGACGGAGGACGGAGGACGGAGGACGGAGGACGGAGGACGGAGGACGGAGGACGGAGGACGGAGGACGGAGGACGGAGGACGGAGGACGGAGGACGGAGGACGGAGGACGGAGGACGGAGGAGAACAGAGAGACTGAATTGGCTCATCTTGGACCTGTTTATTCTCGCTTCCACGTGTGAAGCTCAAGCTTCACGTGTAAGCTCCAAAGCCACTAATGTTCATTTGAGATTTTTTACGCGATCTGCTACTGAGAGCTAATGGCTTTCGCTAATAGGCTGTCAATACTGACACATCGAAAAGCGTAATATTGAGAAAAATGTGTTCAAAAACGAGTTCATAGAGTTTAGTTGATAAAATAATTATTAATTATATAGTG
Source organism: Teleogryllus occipitalis (assembly GCA_011170035.1). Classification (NCBI taxonomy): domain Eukaryota; kingdom Metazoa; phylum Arthropoda; class Insecta; order Orthoptera; family Gryllidae; genus Teleogryllus; species Teleogryllus occipitalis. Next base: position 164,113 of record BLKR01001700.1, on the reverse strand, counting down.
TTAACAAACAATGGTGATAATTCATAATTCGTATTTTTTTAGGTTTTAGTTTCATGAACTAAATGGAAAGAAAAGAGAAAGCACGTAGAAGCAGATTAATTATAAAGACCATACACAATCCTCTTGAGAAAATATTTTACGAAAATTAAGAGAGATACATTTTTCAAATGCGAGAGATGATTGTTAACATTTGTGAAATCATATATATTTATATCATTTTACATCTTGATTACAATTATTTAGATCAGCGTGCCAGAGAGCGTCCCACTTGCTGTGACCTGGCCCAGCGCTTACCTGCGCGTAAACCATTGTGGCCCGCTGGTTTTCAAGTCAGCCCGAGGGGTGGGGAAGGGAGAGGAGGCTAGTCGGCTCTAGTCTAGTGAAACGAAACTGGCACACGGGTCACTGCAGCAGTCCACCGCGGGCAGTCAGGACCGAATTCTTGCATTTGAGCAGCCTGATGTAAAACTCGCTTTCAATTAGCGCATTTCCTTTTCTTCCTGATTTTGAGGATAATTTCACTCACGCGTGATGCGAATGAAAGTAAAGGATTGGGTGAAAAAAGACTTCCTTGGCTTAATAAAATAGCATAACCTAAATGGGCAAAGTTAATAAAATAATTTAACGTTAATTTCCCAAAAGTATTCGTCTGAGCCTGTTATTAGATAACCTCGAGCTCTTTTACAGCGTGCGTTTGTGGCATGTAATAACGAAGAGAAGTGGCACAAAAATCTATTTGCCATGTACCGTAACAGAGCTAATCGGCAAGGGTGGAACATAGTCTTCGTTGCGCTCCCTAGAGCTCTGGAGCGTGGACCTTTGCACTCTCTGGAGCTCTTCTTCGCTCTCAGAAAGAACCCACTAAGGTGGAGGAACGACTGGAGAAATTTCAATGGCAACTGCTCCCGACCCGTAAGTAGTGCTGAGGTTAAAGCAACGGACGTTACCAAAACCACAAGGTGACTTTAATATTTAAACTCATTCAAGATTGAATGACAGTGTTATCATCAGCCTTCGGAAAGAGGGAAAAACACATTCTTCCAATGGCCCATATAGATATCCGAGTTTGTTAAGGCGGATGCAACTTGATGGTTAGTCTCGGTTAGAAGGGTCGTGGCTTCGAATCCTGCCTGGGACATGGGATCGATTGAGAGTAATTGCATGGTGGAGCTCTCTAAAACATCATGTGCCATCTTTCAACCCTCTTTCTTCCATTCATCGCCGGCTTGAGTGGCTCAAGGCCTTAGGGCAGGGTTTTCCAAACTTTTTTCGTCCACAGCTCCCTTCACCTAAACGAAACTTCCACCGGCTTCCCCGATAACAGTAAGTTTCGAATATAAGGGTTCATATAGGTCTACTAAATATTCAACCCAAATGAGTTAGTGAAATAATAGAATATTGATAATGGACTTGCCAGGTTGAATTAATACACAATTAATTAGTGAAATAAATCATATACATTACAAATATCGTATAGTATGACCGTGCAAAATACATAAATGACACAAGTAAATCTAATCTAAAGATAATTTTAATGAATCATCGCGGCGCCCATACCGTAAGGCCGCGACGCCCTTGGGTGCTGCGACGCAGTTTGAAAACCCCTGCCTTAGGGCATTTGCGCCCGAGTGCGCATTACATCCTAGCTGTAGTCGATCCGGTGGCCGAGATCGCTAAGGCAGTAGTGTCGTAGTGATCTCGGACCGAAGGGTCGCGGGTTCGAATCCCGCCTCGGGCATGGATGTTTGTGTGTGTTTGTGTTATCTATACGTGTTCTTCCTACAGGTTGCCCTACAGTTTAATTTAAAGAAAAGCATAACTTCCTTAAGGAGGTTGAAAAGCTTAATGCAAAAAAATCCTAGCTGTAGGTTCGAACCTCGCATAATGCTGGAGAGGTTGTGATGTGGTGTGCACTTTAATGTTACATGTGTGTTGGGAGAGATTCAATTGGCAGAGCGCGCTTTCGGGGCTCACTGCCTTGGTCAAGGCATATCCAGGGGCCAGAGGCGCGTGGCGAGTCACGGACGCGACGTCGCTACGAGTATAAAAGGATGCCTCGAATGCCGGTTGGGTGAAAGGAACTTTCGGCATGTACGGGAATAGAGTGGGTTCAGTTGAGGTGACTGGGAGGTGAGTGCTTGAGGGGGAAAGCATGGATCTACTGCCAACAAAGTCGCGGGTCGAGAGTATGTCGTTCTGGTGGAGCGGCGTCGTGTTAAAGTATTTAGTACGTCGAACACTGCTACCGCCCAAGCTGACTCAAAGTGTGTGTTTTCATTATCGTAAACATGTGGTGAATAAACGGTTTTTGACTTGTATTCTACGTTTATTGTCTGAACATAACATTTAGCACAGCGTATGTTAACACCCTCGATCCTATTCTATCTTTGATTCTTTTCCCTTTCTCGGTAAGTTGCATGAGTGGGTATGAAGACCAGTGAGCGTCGTGTGAAATTTCAGACCGCAGTATCTTTGCCATCTAGTTGATGTAGCCTTGCACCTTTTCTTTAAAGCAAAACTAATCACGATGGGCTCATAAGGTAGGCTTGTCCAACTTCGTAAATTGATTGACACTGGATAACCAACCACACTGGCTCGAAGCAAGGGAGGGCCGAGGCGCGATGCCAGTCACGCGCGTGACCGCGGAAGGGCACCTGAAGAAGCAAGTCTCAACCGGTTGGGGGACGTCTGTGGGTATCGAAAGACGAATAGAAGTAACACAAATACAAGCGACTTACGGTGTTTCATTACAATTAATCCTCAATCATGCTGCTTTCTCGATGAAGTTAATCCCGCGACAAACTTGCGAGATTTTATATTTTTTATCTTCAGATTAGGCGATAACCCAACAGGCGACCTGGATGGTCGAGGCGGCTAGAGCGCGAGCCGACGCAGCGCCTCGGTCCCAAGGGTCGCAGATTCGGGTCCCGCCGTGGGCATGTTTGTTTGTCCCTTGCCTTTCATGTATGTGTGTTGTCGCAGACGGCCTTGTGAGTCTGCTGACCACCGACCGATGAGCCTGTATGAGTGCCTAGTGTAAAGATTAATATGTCTCCCCAGGAGGAACATAGTAGGTACTCGGCGCGAATTGCCGAAATCGGCATCCCCTGAAGCTGGAAAAAGCCCCAGGAAGAAAAAAATGGATAATAACGCAACACAGAAAGGCGGTTTTAGTTTTTAAACATTTGCAGTTTGTGCTTGAATTCTGCAGAGTTATTTCCAAAAAGCACATCTTCATATTGAACATCTACCGTATTTAAACATTTTGCGGCAAGCCAAATGATTCACTTTCCTCTCATTTAAGTAAATTGATTGATTGATTTTTTCGTGTTTCCGGGCGCGTCAACTGCTTTGGTCATTAGTCCTGTAAGTGTAGTGCATTTTTTCCTCGTGAGATGGTGGTGATCTTCCCTCTCTGGATGGCGAGACCTACCGTCGGCTAGTGGGTTTCCCCCTAACCAGGACTCTCCCACCGCCCCAGCCAGGACAAGCTCTAAGGTCCCGACCGGTAACCCGGAATATGTGGTAGTGGAGTGCGTGTTAGTGTGTGTGTGTGTGTGTGTGTGTGTGTGTGTGTAAGGAGAGAGGCTAGGACAAGGAAGGGGAAGGACAGATCGCGCGCGGTCCGTGGCCCGTTTGGTAGGGTACTGCCCCGGTATTCGCCTGGTGCTGATCGGAGAAACCACGGAAAACTACCGATCAGAGCAGCTGGCCACTAGAATTCTCCTCCAGACAGCGACTGAATTCGACGTAGCTGCCATTTTAGTAAATAAATAAATACAGCTTCTCCCATTTGTAAAAATTTGTAATAATCACCAGGATATGGGCAGTCCGTCTCCTCGTCTTTTACCGCGGCTACAGAACCGTCGCGTCGCGTCCCCTGGCGAGCAACTGATGAGTCACCCTTTCGCAAAAGGTTCGTTCGCCCTTTCTCCTCTTGGTCGTCTTCGCGCTTGCTATTGCTCATATTGCTCCTGTTGCTCATTGAGACCAGAAAAAGGGGCTCTTTGCTACCGTCGCGATATTATGATAAACTGTGGACCATGAGAACCGGTTTGTTGGGTGAGGTTAAGTTACATTTACGTCTCGTCCCTTTGGAGACCTTCTGTAAATAGAATATTACGAGAATCTTAACTACTCGTAACTATTAAGTTTCAAGACCTGAATAACATCCTTATCGGTGAAGAAAACTAATGAAATGATTAAGTCCTGTGAGTAAGGTTGTGAGAATGTTTCGTTGCGTGAGATGTTCTCGCTTACGTTGAAATGTAAACATTGCGCGGATATATTCGCATGTTATTCTTGCTTGCTATGCGCTTATCTTGTTAAGTAGCGTTCTTATTACTAGAATGGCTGTAATAACATGAAGTTATTTAGCCTCTGACGCAATGGCATTTCCTTTGAATTCTCGTTACCGTTGAATCTCTAAGAAACTGTGCGAAAGAAAACACTGGCAACACGTCCACGTGTGTTGAGTTTCTAGGAATTGTGGCAAACGGATTTCGTACGGAAGCGGTCAATGTATGTGTGTGTGTGTATGCGAGAGTAAATGCGTATTGAATTAGTCTGGATGTGTGTTCCCTGAGTGAAACACTGTCTCTATGCGAGCGTGTCTCTATGCGAGCGTTTTCTATGCGAGCGTGTATGTGTGAGTGAGTGTGACTGTATGTGTGTGTGTGTGTGAGTATGTGTGAGTAACTGTGTGTGTGTGTGACTATATCATGTGACTATGTGTGTGTGTGTGTGTGTGTGGGTGTAATACTATGTGTGTGACTGTAAGTGTGAGTGAGTTTGTATGTGTGACGAAGACTTTACGTATGGCGCTCAACGCACGCGTTGTCGAAGCCCGGATGTTTCGAGTCCTCTTTGGCAGATAACCTAATGGGGCGGGTGCCCAGTGCCCAGTGCCCGGTGCAGGTCGCGCCGCGTCCTCGTCGGAAGCCTCCACCGGCTCGCGGCTCTGCTTTTCCCTCTGGCGTCCCAGGGGGCGGAGCGGCGGCGGCGGTGGTGGTGGTGGTTGGGGGCGGCGGCGGGGCAGTGAAGGCTCGCGGCGGGCGGCGGGCAGTGGGCGGTGGGCGGGGCGCCGCCGCTGCAGTGGCGCTATCGATCCCGCGGGCGACGCAGGCGCAAGGTCGGCGGCGGCGGCGGTGGCCAGGAGCTCCGGCTCGTGCGGCGCGGCGCGGCGCAGCACCCTGCTGCTGCTGGTGGTGGTGGTACTGCTGCTGCTGGTAGCGGTGTTGCTGCTGCTGCTCCGGGGGCAAATTGTGCCACTAGGCTCGCGCCCTACATCGCTCGCGCCCCATTTCAGACACTCGGCTGAAGCGCCTTGATAACCTCCTTGCAAGAAGCGGCCCTCGCATGACGCATCTCGCGGACACGGGTTACTCCCCGCGGTGTTCGTTGGAGGGGACTCATTGGGATGAACGAAGGGACATGCGTTTTCGTTTCATTCAAGGGATTTTGCTGCTGCTGCGTGGAGTTGGCAAGGGTTGTTCCACAAGTTCGTTAATTTGCGCCTGTTGCACAAGGGTCGAAACATTGACTGGGATATTTTTGTTTATAATTTACTGAGATATCCAGTTTTCTTTTAGCGTTTTTTTTTTCTTATTTTCATACAAGAATTCCCAAAGAGGTCAAAAATGTTACTTAACGCAGGCATATCAGCAGTTGCTTCGATATGGGTGCTATATATTCTTAAAATTTCTGAACAGGTAGAAAGAGAATACCAGATTGTGTGAGTGTGTAAAATGTACTACGATCACGTGCGTAGATAAAAAGATTACGTTAAAAGTCTTACTTTTGTAGTAATTGAGCTCTCTCTTACCATGATATTACATATATTGTATTTTCTTCGGGCTCAATAAGGCAGCACAGGTAATATTTTCCGATCATATTAAGTAACGTAAAGGCAGCACTTTCTCCCGAGTCCTCACAAAGAAACGCCTTCACATTTACTGCGAAAGATATAACCTTTTACTTACTCGTAAACATTGTTACTCATAAACGTTACGCAATGCTACAAAAAGCAATTTTGATACGTTTAAGAGAGCTCTGATAACCGAAAATGTTTATTTTAATACCTGACTCTCCATCTGCTCGTCCAGCCATCTGTCCATGAGTTTGTCCGTCTGTCTCTGTCTGTCCGTCTGTCTCTGTCTGTCCGTCTGTCTCTGTCTGTCCGTCTGTCTCTGTCTGTCCGTCTGTCTCTGTCTGTCCGTCTGTCTCTGTCTGTCCGTCTGTCTCTGTCTGTCCGTCTGTCTCTGTCTGTCCGTTTGTCTCTGTCTCTGTCTGTCTCTGTCCGTCCGTCCATCTGCCCATTCCTCATTGCGCCCCTCCATTTGTCGGTCTATCCGTATCTATCCATCCGTGCGTCTCTTGGACGATCGTTTATCCGTCAGTGCGTCTTTTAATCGTCTACCGCTCCGTGTATCTGCTCGAAGCTCGTCTGTTCGTCCACTGCTGATCCCGTCGGTCAACTATCCGTCCGCTGGAGCGCCCGTCCGTCCGTTAATCCGTCCATCAGTCCGACCGTCAGTCCGACCGTCAGTCCGACCGTCATTCCGACCGTCATTCCGACCGTCAGTCCGACCGTCATTCCGACCGTCATTCCGACCGTCATTCCGACCGTCATTCCGACCGTCATTCCGACCGTCAGGCCGACCGTCAGGCCGACCGTCAGGCCGACCGTCAGGCCGACCGTCAGGCCGACCGTCAGGCCGACCGTCAGGCCGACCGTCAGGCCGACCGTCAGGCCGACCGTCAGGCCGACCGTCAGGCCGACCGTCAGGCCGCCCGTCAGGCCGACCGTCAGGCCGACCGTCAGGCCGACCGTCAGGCCGACCGTCAGGCCGACCGTCAGGCCGACCGTCAGGCCGACCGTCAGGCCGACCGTCAGGCCGACCGTCAGGCCGACCGTCAGGCCGACCGTCGGTGCTTCCGTCGATCGTCTCTCCGCGATTGTTTCTCGCAATCTTAAATACACGTAGTTTTCTTTGTCCACGCATTCTCTGAGAAAGTGATATTTCACTTTCAAAATAGTAATATTGACCTGTTAACCTACCAAAGTTATGTTGTTTATTAATACAAATAATAAACTTAATTTCCTTTGCCATTGTTCTCTATGAAATGAATCAGCTTCAGTGATCCGTTAACATTTAAATTGAGCTTTTTGTGTCATGTCAGCGTATTTATTTTCACTAATACGTCTCCATTCATTTCTAAAATCCTTATTGTTATTTATTTTCTTTTACAATCATTTGAACACACTTCATAACTGCATTCACTTCACTTGTTTTTCATTTTCAACTTTTTTATAAAACAATATGAATTAAACATAGTAAGTTGAAATTTCCAACAAAAACACAACTGTGCTAGTCCGTCAGAACTTCCACCTGATAAAAGTTCTTATGTGCATGCTAATCGATCTTTTTGTCACCTAAACGGCCGGGTATTTATTTCCAGATATCCATGAAATCTTTTTTATATATTCGAAAATATTCGTCTTTTATATTCTTTGTAGACTTACATTTTTATTTCATTTTCAAAACATAATTATTTAAATATCTACATGATACAGAAAAAGTTCGTGTCAGTAAGTTGAGAACTATTATGAGAAGCACCGGATGACGTTACGCAGAAAGAAGTAGTCAGTGTTGTGGCCCTGCTTACAATTCCCGATTTATAAAATGTTTGTTGTAAAGTATGTTTACACTCTCCATTAATTTTTATTTCACATTTTGTCCGAATTCGGTGTCAATGACTTCCGGAAACTTTAAGAATAGCTTATTGATTTTAATTTTTTCTTTTATCAGCAATAAGCATAGTGTGCTTTAATATATTCAGCTCAAGTCTTTTAGTTTTCGCCCTTACTTCGTAAGAAGAGGAAGAACTGAAATCGTGCGCTGAAAATGGAGAATTTTCGACAGACAAATATTTAAAAACGAGCCCTGGAAACAATGACATTGATAAATCTTGCTCCGGTATACCGTTAAATTACTTTCTCGACCACGTTATGCAGTCAGAATTTATGTTTTGTCCCCCGATCGAACTCTCTTAATTTTCGATTATTGCATGTTGGAAATAAAGGGAGAGAAAATTAGCTTTCTGAGCGTCGATCCAAGTGAGTACGTCAGAGATACTGCGTGGTTTGGTGGTAAAGTGTATGGCGAGTTTGTTCGATGGTCCTAAGTTGCAGTGTCGGCGTGGGAAAAAAACTTTATGCTGGTTGAAAACACTTTTGATGGTTAATACAGTACAATATTCCGGACCCGTTGCAAATAATGCCAGAAAGTATGTGCTGTTGCAGCACTATTTTTTCTATTTCCGTATTGCGTTTCTAATTAATATAATATCGTTTTGCTTATTATATATAATTGCGTTTCTAATTAATAACGTTATTTTATAGGGGGGAAAGTTACAAAGAATATCTCGCAAACATTCAGGAATACCGGAATTCAAGATGTAGACCTGTTCAGTTTTAGTTTCAATTTTTTTTCTGAGCGATATTATCAACGTTTAAGTCATGAAGCACCCGTCAGTACATTCCAACAATATTAGTAATGGAGAATATTGTCAATCGAGCGACTAAAAATGTACTTACTTACTTCGTATATGTTAGAGCTTCTTCTGAGCGATGTCGATTTCCAAGAAACTCTTAAAAATTTTAAAAATAACTATGGAGATTCTTGAAATAGCAGAATGAAAATTGACACGCGAAAGAAATACTGATAGAACTGCTGAAGTACTGATTAAGTAAAAAGTTTATCGAAATACGATTATTCCATTCAAGTGAACGTATGAATAAATATGCTTATTTATAATTATTTGTTTGTTATCAACATCTCTACAAAATCTTAACACAAACCATTCGTAGACTGCATATATTACGTTCTTTTAAAAAGTGATAGGATACTTTGTAAAGTGAGGTCAAAAATATTACTTTTAACAGTTGTATATGGCATACTTCTGAATATTGAGAAATTAATCAAGAATAAATGAAATAATACGAATAGTGAAAAGGATACACCAACATTTAAAATGATCATCAATCGTCGGAAAAATAACCAAGTTATTGCGGAAACACAAGATTATCAGTAAACCGGACTTTTATGACGTCCGGAAGAAACTCTGGTAAATATACTTTTCGTAATCTGTGCTGTAAACACATCTTCGTAACGAAACCAATAGAGGAATGAAAAGGTAATATTAGTGACCGCCGGACGTTAAGGAATTAACGGCCGCCGGACGTTAAGGTATCATGTGAGCTTCAAAATATTTATTCAGATCTTAAGACAAATGGCAAACAACGCAAAACATAATATATTAGTTTTCGACACATAAAATATTCTTATGACAGTTTAGAAATTAGTAATAACAGTAACTGTTCATTCAATATTAATATTTATTATAATGAGACATTGGAAAAATGAGTTAAAAATAAGTAATTTCTTCTCAAAATACGTATAGTTTTCCGAATCTATAAAATCAAATCATATATCACTTACTAAATAAACTTTCTTAACTGTAACATAAAAATGAAAAATGTGGAATACTAACTTTGATATGTCAACACTTTCGTTAACTAATAAACATAATTTTAACATTGAGAATTTTGTCCACAACAATGTGGGAGAATATCTCTCAGATTTTTCTTTAGATACACCAGCATTACTGTTTCATTCACCTCATTTACATTTTTGCATTGACGCCAATATTTGAAATCTTTGTAGTCCTCATACCGTAATTTCGTTTTTGTTGGTAACAAATCGAAATTAGCACTATTTGCTGTCCCCACAAGATCTTCTGGAATATCCATCTCAAATTGTGTGGAAAAGTTATCTTTTTAATGGTGTCCAACAAAGCCACCACGTATTAAACAACCAAATCGAAATGTCTCGCCAAGACCAATATTATGGTTGATCTTGGACTCTCGTCTGAATCGATATAGAAGGGGGCGTTGCATTCCTACGTAAGCAAAGGCAAGAACATTTTTTATTTATATTATTTTTCTTATAAGAAGATGGTATTACAGAAAGTATTGAACGACACAGGGCCGATAACACAAACAACAGATTTGGTTGGTGTATATCGGCCTAATAACGTTTAATATTATACCTATATTCACTTTTTTCTAGTGTTGTCAACAGAAGTACATGGAAATGATACATTATCTTACCAATGACCATTTAGCTCAAACAACTAACCAATAAGGTTCAAATTCAATAGAAGTTAAAATTAAATATATAGCATTTATATTTTTGATACTATATACATGCACGTAGCACCATCTAGAACTGGCGCGTTAGTGATATCCGTTTACCAGATCCACCTTTTGCTCTCCCATTCCTGGAAAAGTCAGCAACACATTACTCGATGCCTGTCTGATATTTCCGTTTGTGTCTGTAGAGTTATTTTGATAACGTTTAAAGATACTGGAGTACAGTCTCAAATCGCATCCTCTAAAGATTGAATTATGTAAAAAAAATTCACAAAGTAACTGTTCATGAAGGGAAATTGTATGTGCTAATATTTTTATTTATATTTGTGTATTGAGAATTTTTAAGCTCTAATTTTTAGTTTAACATCTGATAAACCCGTTAGGAGAGAAAATTAAATGCAAAAAGAAGACCCTGAATACGTAGTGAACGAAAGGAAAATAGTGTCCACACCGAAGTGAAATGTATGATCTGTGTACGTTAAATGTTTAAAAATCGTCTGATCGCCCGTCCGTCCGCCCGCCCGCCAAAAATGAAAGGCAAATGAATGATATAAAGTAAATTAATTAGCATTTCCTTCAACGTTTAGTTAGTTGTTCTTCCTAGCTAGAAATTCAAATTCAAGTTATATTATTCATAATGATGCATATTTGATAATACAACTAAAGAATAACAAGAATGCGACGTAAGAAAGATCTCGTTAGACCAATTCTTCGGGCGTTCAATTAAGATTCATCTTGTGTTAGGGTTGGTATACTGCTGCTACCCTAAATAACTAACAAGTCCAAGACGTGCAACCATATAATTTTTGTCATTTTTTATTGTTTATTTTTAAGCTAATTAATTTAAGCTAATAACTTTTAAACTAATCGATAATGTTTCATGAATTGTCGTGGAGGATGGACGAGTTACGCAATTGTATTATGTTAAAGGATTATTTGTACTTACAACGCACAAATAAAAAGGTTTTAACATGAATATATTATTAAAGAGTTTAATATGTTAAAACATCGCTAGTAGAATACTATGTTATTGATCGTATTGAGGAGGATTTGTGACGAAACGAAATCAACATCTCAACGCAAAGCGTGATTTTTGTCAGGGCGAGTTGGAAGTGGGTGAGGTCTCCTTCTTTCCGACAGACCGCGCCCACAAGCACAAGCACCCCCCCCCCCGCAGACTCAAAGCGCTCGGCGCCCTTGGCGCGTGCACCACAACTTCTGCATTCCATTCTGCCCCGCCCCCTTTCTTCATTTTATAGAGAAGTTACTCTATAAAATCTCTCTAAAAAAACTCTAAAAAAGAAGGGCCATTTTGACAGGACGCGAAACAATAGAACGTCATGTCGGACGATGGCATTGTAAGATGTAGTATCGAAGCGATTTACAAATGAGATAACTGCAAACGAACACATTGACCAATTGAACGTGTAGACATAATCTGCAGTTTTGTTCCCAGCACTATCCAAGTAGTAGATATCGAAGGGGTCCCCTTCTACAGTAATATCTCTATAGACACCGGCAGCGCCGTGGACATTCCCCACGACGGTCCTACAAGTGACACTCACAAAGTCCATTTTTAATATTTTTGAGTTATTTTTATTGCTAAGTCACACATTGCCTTCAGACGTGTTTATTGAAGCAGTTGAAGAAGAAGAAGAAGAAGAAGAAGAGTTTGGATAAATTACTAAATTATCAAATATTTCCTCACAAGTCATCGAAAGTGAAGATGAACAGGAGAAATCCATTTTTAGATCGGACTTTTAGTTGTTTCTAAAAACCAATATGACATTTCAAAGTGTGTTTAATAAAATGGTCCAAATTTTATCTCGTATACGTTATCTGTACAAATCACTATTCTTGTACAATGTGAGTTTCACTCGTATATAGACGACAGAGTTCCCCAATCGAAAACAGGGCGAAAGAAGGCGTTTCCATGAATCACAACTTGGATGCTTCCTCCTGCACGCGGACACATCAGCAGTAATCCTCTTGCTTCTAAAATGAAATCCATTAAAAAAGCGCCGATTTCGAAAGGCTCTGATGAACACGCTGTAGAAATCTAATCAAACTGGAGTATCTCTTTCTGCCATGCGGGATAACAACGCGGGCCCTGAAAAACCGATAACATATTTACGTACCGAACACTATGAGGAACTTCCGATTTGTACCTAGGGAAATAAGCCTTACATCAGGCATGTCAACATTGTGAGCAAGTAACTATCCCACTAGAGTTAGCTGACCCTACGCCCAGAGCAATGTCGCGAGATTCAAAAGTTAGGGTTGTACGCTAAATATTTGGCTCATGACAATCTTTAGCGTTATTAAATTCCACTTCCTCTATTAAAACAAAGACATTGTCCATAAAAATTAAATACATCAGTCATATTTCCACTTGAGAGTAAAATTAAATATTTTTAGTCGAAAGGATCTAGGTTTCGCCTTCGCATTTTATTAAGAGAGCAGTAATCGCAATAACTTCGTCCGTTCAGGTTGGGGGCGAAGACTGAGAGCTGTCCGTCCGTAAGGTTGATACAAATACAGATGTTTTAGCAGAAGACCGATCCTAACTCTCGACAAAAATGATCATGAAAGACAACATTAAAAAGAAAATTAACATGTAAGAAATAAAGTATTATGTAATATAGTATATAATAAATAATTCAAATCTCAGTTAGTAGCTAGGAAACATTCGGCAAACATATTTTTGCATGAAGCAACCTTTCTTTGTAATATTTCAAGCGCCCTGTGTTTTTATATTCTCTGCTGCAGCTTGTAACGTGCGTACACTCCTTTCTGAATTGGGAGGTGAAATGAGAGTGGAGTCATGGAAAACTGCCCGTGCTTGCAGCAGCGTCGGGCTTGTCAATTAGGCAAGTAACTCGAGCCTGTAACTCATGTGCCTGTCTTACATCATTAATCGGCTGAGATGTATCTAAGACATATTACAGTTGTCTCTGTAGCGCTTCTGATCGGGAGGTCTTAGGGTTCGAGTCCCGACGGCAACAGGATTTTCTCCAGTCGAAACAGCTAGCTCGCATTGAACTACTGTCTGTAGGAGAATTCTAGAGGTCATCTGCTCTTATCAATAATTTTCTGTGGTTTCTCTTATCAATACCAGGCGGGTTCAGAAGCAGTATTCTAACAAACAGTCACGGACTACGAGCAACGTTTCCTTAATCTTCATTGTCCTAACCTCTCCTCGTTCTTAAAGACATTTACATTCACTACAACTACCACAAATGTAAGGAGACTAGTCGGGAGCTTAGAGCTTGCCCCAGCGGTGGTAGACCTCACGAGGGGGAGATATCTAGAGAGAGAAAACCCAGCGAGCTGACGCGTAGGTCGGCGTTGGTTTCCACGTTGCAGCGTGGGAGGAATACCTTCACCTTCGGAGATTTAAGAAGAACTACACTTACGGGATTATGATCATAGTTGTTGACGGAACCGGTAACATCAATCGATCAAGCATTTATGAGTGACCCGTTCTTGCGCTGTTCTTCCGAATGACCCACATCAGAACCCAGGAATACGGACAGGGAGCGGTAGCTCAGTGCGCCAACTGATGTTACTGCAGTGCTTCTGACCGGGAGGTCCTAGTTTCGAGTCCTGACGGTGGCGGGATTTTCGACACTAGCTTTTCAGCTAGGTCGAATACAGTCGCTATCTGGAGAAGAATTCTAGCGGCCGGCTGCTCTGATCGGTAGTTTTCCGTAGTTTCTCCGATCAACACCAGGCGAATGCCGGAGTAAGCACCCTAACAAACGGGCCACGGTCCGCGCGCGGTCTTTCCTTTCTCTTCCTTGTCCTATCCTCTCCCCTTACACACACAGTTACAGTAACATGCACTACACTACCACACATTTCAGGAGACCGGTCGGGAGCTTAGAGCTTGTACCGGCTGGGGCGGTGCCACGCTGGTGGGAGAGTCCTGGTTAGGGGAAACCCCGCTAGTCGACGGCAGGTCGGCGCCGGATCTCGCCATCCAGCGGGGAAGATCACCGCCATCTCCCGAGGAAACAACATGCACTACACTTACGGGTCTAATGACCTAAGCTGTTGACACGCCCGAATTCACAAACCAATCAAACCAACCCAGGTATACGGTTTTGGGCCAATCTTTTGATGATGAAGTCCCGTAGTAACAATCATTCTTCAAGTGGTGACACGCAGTATTGCCTCTCGTCTTCTTTTCGATATCGCCTTTCTCAATCATGAGACATTACATCAATAGCGACATTCCTGGAATGACGCATCACTTGATATGGTGGAATGCAGTTATTACACTGAGCGCAGGTACCATTTTCACTCTCACAATTCCGCGCCAAGCGTGTGTGGCCTAAAAACGTTTCAATTGTAGAGATTACTCAAATTTTGCTCTCGCACTTTTGAGTGATCGACAAAAGCAAAATTCCATCCTGAATTCGGAGCCGCAAAGTGAAGTGTGGTGGGCGGAGCTTTAAAATAGATGATACTGATAAATAAATACTCTGTAAACGCCAGGCAATCAGTTGCTGGTCTCTCATAATGAATTTTGTCAGCTTGCCTACCATTCCTATCACATTCATTCTAAATAAAAATAATATACATTTTTCTCTTCGTATACCAATTCCATGATACTATAAACGTGCACTCAAACGAACACAAGGTAGCAGAAACTCTATCGAGGAATGGGTGTTGGAGAGGACAATTACTGCACTGAACGCTGTAAAAGCAAACAAGGTGCTGTACTGATTAAATTACCAGGTTTTAATGCGTCGGTAGATGTAATTTCTGGATATCCAAAAAAGTGAGAGCGTCTGCATCTTTCGTTGCATGATGCCGGTCTCCCGACCTCCATCATCACAGCCTGCACGAGCGTAGTACAATAATATCGAACTCATCGCGTTTAAATAAATTGTTCGCGCACTTTTAAGCAGAATTATTAATGCGTGAATGACGAAGAATTGCTGCATTTCCAATTACTTATCCAGCAACTACTACTCTGAAGAAATCGCATTTTGTTATCTTCAACCATTTACAAATTATTGGTGAGAGGAACTTTAGCTAGAGGGCCTTGATTGTCGACCTGGACAAAAACGACGTAATATATATATATATATATATATATATATATATATATATATATATATATATATATATATATATATATAAAAGAATGCCGTTCAATCAATAAAACCTCAACTTAAATTTCAGTATTAGTGTCGGGTTGCCTTGGGGACATCTGTCTTACTATTACTAGGAGACTATGAACTTCTAAATAGAAACTTACGAGGGTTTATATTCGATTCCCTGGTATTTAACTTCAGGAATTCACCGTGAGACCAAAAGTAACCGTTTTAGAGATAAAGTAAAATTCAAATTCATATGGATAACAGATCATAATATTTTTTAATCTTATCAATATTAATATATGTACATGCATAATTTGTAATTCAATGTGAGATGATGGAGGATTGATGTATATATTAATTGCGTAGCACATTAAATTTGGTTATACATATGTAGATAGTATGCTCGCGAAGAGTCATATGACTTACAAATGAATTCTAATGAGTTCTACTCAATGAAATATTTCTAGTAAATATGTTCGTTTTATTGTTATTGACGATTTTCATGTAACTGTTATTAGCGTTATTCTCATTACCAGAGATTGCGAGTTTTGTGGATGACCGTATCAATCTACGTTTAACCATTATGATTGAATTATGCAAATAAGAATTTTCTGCTGAAAAGATATCTTGATTCTGGTTCAGGCACTAAAACGTTTCTAAGTATTTAAACAGATCAGTTGGACCGTAGGAACTTTTTTCAGGATGCTTAATGAACAGCTATAGATTCAGATAGAACGTGAAGATGAACCCATTTACAAGACCCATGGCGGACCGTCTCTTCCGCCCATCCGTTCGTCTGTCCCCCTGTCTGTCCCCCTGTCTGTCCCCCTGTCTGTCCGTCCAGTCTGTCTGTCCGTCCGTCTGTCAGTCGCGTCTGCCTCTCTGTCCATCCATCCGTCCGTTCTGTCCATCCGTCTGTCCGTCCGTCTGTCCGTTCTTCCTTCCGTCCGTCTGTCTGTCCGTCCGACCGTCCTTCTGTCTGTCCGTCCATCCTTCTGTCAGTCCGTCCTTCTGTCTGTCCGTCCTTCTGTCTGTCCGTCCTTCTGTCTGTCCGTCCTTCTGTCTGTCCGTCCTTCTGTCTGTCCGTCCTTCTGTCTGTCCGTCCTTCTGTCTGTCCGTCCTTCTGTCTGTCCGTCCTTCTGTCTGTCCGTCCTTCTGTCTGTCCGTCCTTCTGTCTGTCCGTCCTTCTGTCTGTCCGTCCTTCTGTCTGTCCGTCCTTCTGTCTGTCCGTCCTTCTGTCTGTCCGTCCTTCTGCCTGTCCGTCCTTCTGCCTGTCCGTCCTTCTGCCTGTCCGTCCTTCTGCCTGTCCGTCCTTCTGTCTGTCCGTCCTTCTGTCTGTCCGTCCTTCTGTCTGTCCGTCCTTCTGTCTGTCCGTCCTTCTGTCTGTCCTTCTGTCTGTCTGTCTGTCCGTCCTTCTTTCTGTCTGTCTGTCCGTCCTTCTTTCTGTCTGTCTGTCCGTCCTTCTTTCTGTCTGTCTGTCCGTCCTTCTTTCTGTCTGTCTGTCCGTCCTTCTTTCTGTCTGTCTGTCCGTCCTTCTTTCTGTCTGTCCGTCCTTCTTTCTGTCTGTCCTTTCTTCTTTCTGCCTGTCCGTCCTTGTATCTGTCCGTCTGCCCGTTCGTCTGTCTGCCTGTCTGTCTGACCTCCACGTGCCTGTTCGTCTGTCCTTCTTTCCATCCATTTGTCCTTTCGTCGGTTTGTCCGTCCTTCTGTTTTCACCGTTCTCCGATAGATACCAGGCCTATGTAGTCCAGAGCACTAACAAACGAGCCACGTCCCGCGCGCGATCTTTCCGTCATCTTCTCTCCTCTCCCCTTACACGCACATACAGTTACTTTTACGTGCACTATAATACCCCACATGCCGGGAGCTTAGAATTTGACGTGACTAGGGCTGTTCTCCACTGGAAGTGATACCTGCAAGTGGAAACCCCGCAAGTCTACATCGACACCTGATCTCTCGAACTAGCAAGGGAGGAACACCGCTACCTCTTGAAATTAACATGCATTATGTTTACGGGATTAATTACCATAGCAACTTAAGCTCAATGAAACGTAAGAAATCTGTTAATCAACTTACCACGGCCGATCCTGTGGCCGAGATCGCTAAGGCAGTAGTGTCGTAGCGATCTCGGACCGAAGGGTCGCGGGTTCGAGTTCCGCCTCTGGTATGGTTGTGTTCGTCCTTTCACCTCTTGTCATCATTATATCGTTTCATCTTCACAGTTACCATAACGTTAACTCCAATAGTGATTGCTAATGATCTAGATGTTGATACGACCTTAAATACCAAAAAAAAGCTTTGCACAACGACAGAGATATAAGCCTCGCTCTTTTATGTTATTTTGGCAGTGAATTTGAGGACATGAAGTGGGGCTATATGAAGAAAAATAAATGCGTCGAATATTGTGGAGCGTGTTGGATGTGAAGTGTAAACAGTGCATCGCTATGATCGCCTTCATCAGAGAAAACGCACGACGTGTAATCTTGGTTCCTGACTACAACAACGTAGGGATGAAATTCCTTCATACATCAGCATTGATGTAAATCACCTTCAGAAGTGTCGTGGCCCATTTGTTAGGGTAGCGCTTCGACATTCGCTTGATGTTGATCGGAGAAACCACGGAACCGATCAGAGCAGCCGGCCACTAGAATTCTTCTCCAGGCAGCAGCTGAACTCGACCTAGCTACGTCAAAAATGGGACGCAAACCCTATGACCTTCCGAAGAGACACACTTCCGTGACTTCAGTTGATGCTCTGAGCCACTTTTGTGCTAAATGTGTGATTAAAAGTTTGCTTCTTTGCCAAGGTGATCATTTTATTTTACCTTCCGTTCGTCCATCTGTCTGCTTTTCGGACTGTCCACAGATCTCTTCGTCTGGGAAGACAATATAGACACTGTGTACTCATTTGAAGAAAAAACTAAGAAAAATTAATATTATCTGTCAAATAATTTTAATGGAACTTATTCTTACACGCTTCTTCATGCTTCTTGTTTTCAATGTAGAAGGTGCACGTTGCCTCTTTGTATCAGCGCCCTACGAGTAAGGCCCCTGGAAATCCAAGTGAAAGACGTCACGAGACTCACCTCGAAGATCATTCGTCCCTCAAAAATGAGCTTTACTATAATTAAAACGAGTTCTAAATTTTACTTTTTTTTTTCCTTCATTCGTTTTTGTACTAAACTGCGTGGACTGTTCGGTGTTGCGTCCCACCCGATCGCATTGTTGCCACCTTTCCCACCTCTTCCCTATCCTTCCATTTCCATATCAAGAGAGAAATTTGTTAAAGAAACGAGTTTATTTTTTTTTAATTGTTTGAAGCTAAATTCCAAAGTACAGAATATCAAATACAAAAACAATCCAATTGATGTTTGAAACAAATTTTCAATAAATCTTTATTCAGTATTATAGATATGTTGTTGGGACAATTCAAAATACTTACTTGAAAACAATATTTGAAGTGAATATAAAATATTCCTTGACAGATTTTGGTTTTCCTTAATAATCTGAAAATATTAGAAAAGCTTTTTACTTCTGAGAAAGGTACGTAAAGTTGTCCATGAAAACATTCAGGACCGGAAAAGTACAACCCTACTCTTTGCAATATTATTTGACTTTATTATCTAATAGAGAGGTACACCCGTGCAATTTCATCGCCTAGAATATCCAGTAATTAGTTTAATTTCATATAATGTTGCAAATTCTTTGAGATCTTCGGCCTCATCCATTATATAACAATACGAGTGTTACGAGTTGCATTTGACATAAATATTGCGCTATTATTTTCAAAAAACTCATATTTTTAAAGCCAATGTGCAATTATTCACGCCTCCATGAAATTATCTTTCTTTAGAGACCTGATTCATGAGGTTTTTTTCATGTGAGAGGCGCAATACTCATCTGTACTACTGAAAATGATATAGGAGAAGATAGCTGTGCTTGTTCTCCCTTTTAAGTATCCAGATGAAGTGTTCCAACACCACATGCAGATATCTGAGTCTGTAGGTGTCTGTATAAATATAGGTGGTGTTGAATGTGCAGATTTTTATTGAATTACCTACAGACATACCGAGTACGGCAAATATTTAACCTTTTTAGTGATAGTACTTCTGAACAAAATAAGAATTACACAGTTGGATTGATTATTAATGAACTTCCGTGTTAAGGGGAATTTTACTAAATAACTTTCGATCGAGATTATACCAGCTTACCGTGTGACAGACACTTTCTGGCTATTATAAGGTGTCTGTTTAAAACGCTGATCGAATTTACACTCCAAAGGGATTAGGGAAAGGAGTATACTGAAAGCCAATTAACACATCGTTTTACCGTTGGCAAAGTTACGCCCATTATACACAAGATTCAAACTAATGGTGTTACATCGGCATTATTTCTAACTTCTGCAATTTTCGAAAAATCAAACTTCAACGAAAGTAAGACATGTGCCATTCTTTTAAGCGTCCCTTCATCAACCCTTGGGAACATTTATTTTTAATTTAGAGACATTTCTGCTTGAAATAATTTGCATTCAATTTTAGCAGAAATTGCCCGCAAACTGCTCAATTTTTTCAAAAAAGTGTACACAACCATTTTTAAAGATCAGATTTACAGACAGAAATCTTTATGCTTATAGTTGTAGTTTTGTAATGATAATTGTTTGTAATTTTCAAAAATAAAGTTCGCCGGAATTGGGAGTAACCCAATTTCTCATCATCCTTTGGCTCATACGAAGAGAAAATTTACAGAAAAAATCCCTAAATTAAGCCAAAACTACTCATATTTTCGAAAAATTGTACATGACGTTATTTGAAGATCCGACTTTCAGCAACAGATATGATTAAGGAAAAATGTCTGTCTTCAATATTGAGGTTGTAGGAAGCCGCCGATAAAAACTGAACTTTTGAAAAATTAGGGATTGCAACGAAAATGAGAAGCACCCCTATTCTTTTAAGCATCTTTTTACATTTGCGCCGTTTTTCGGCTCGCGAATACAATACTTTTTCTTACGAAGATAAGGGTGAGAAAGTAAACATGGTGACCTGAGTTTTACAAAAGCTCACTAATCCAAACGATTGATAGATTGACACATTGATATTTCTGTTCACGTCAACTGCTATAATTGTCACTTAGTGCAGTGGATGTTTTATCTCGGAAGGTGGCGGTGTTCTCCCGATGAGTGTGTATGTATGTGTGTAAGTATGTATGTCTTAAAGGAGGAAGAGGAAGGAACTATCACGTACGATCCGTGGCCCTTTTCTTAAGGTACTGTTCCGACATTCACTAGGCATTGATTGGAGAAACGACGAAAACGAGTTCTCGGCCGCCATAATTCTCTTTCAGACAAAGACTGAATTCAACCTAGATGTCTAGCTAGTGTTGGAAATCTGCCACCGTCGGGACCAAAGCCAATGGCCTCCAGGTCAGAGTCGCTGCAACGTCAGCGGCTATTGAGTTAAACTCAGTCGATTAACTCAGACGAAACCTCTGGAAGCGATTTTCCTAAAAATCAGAAGTTTTTAACACATCGACATAGTTCAGTTATGACAATAACATTTCTGGAAAACAGATATTAATGTCGTATAATGATGGAATCATTCTGTAAACTTTCATTCTGTTGGAAAGATTCTGCTCTCTCCTGCCATCAAGTAGGTATCTCTTGCCAGCGTGACACCGCTCTAGCTGAGACAAACTCAAAGCTCCTGTATGGTCTCCCGACATGTGTGGTTATGAAATGCTTTTAAGTGTAAGTGTGCCGAACTTAAGTGTTAGGATAGGTCAAGGTTGAGGAAAGAAGATCGCGCGCAGTCCGTGGTCCGTTTGTTAGGGCACTGCTTCGGCACTTGCATGGTGTTGATCAGAGAAATCATAGAAAACTGGTAAGAGCTGGTAAAACTGGACAGAGCAGCTGGTAAGTCGGTTGTTTTTAGAGAGTGATTCATTTCAGGTATTAGAAACATAACTACTAAATCTTCGTAATATTAGTAATAAATATGTCCTGTACCGTTTTGGCGTGAGACTCAGATATTCTCGTAAAAAGATCCCTTTTGTAATTTTTTTAATTGGGTCATTGCAACTTTATGCGCGTTTGCCAAACTCGAAGTGGTATTGTAAATTCAGAATTCATTAGCGACGTTTGTGAATAGCGAACGTAACTGTAATTCTGACGATCGACTGGCGAGTCAAGGTTTTGAGGGGCTATAATCGAACGCGATAACAGGACCGAGCGAGATATGCTGACTGTCGTAATTTGCACCCACTTCCGTCAATTCACGCGTTTTTCTTCGTTACTATCCGAAAAATTGAGCATTTGCAGTGGATTTTTTTTTGCCACTCGTGTTTAACGGATATTTTGAACGTACAACTATCCGCTACACAAGGTCACGCAGCGCTCCCCAGCTCCCGCAAACAAGCAGAAAAACAGAGCATAAAAAATAAAAATTAGTCAAAACTGCTTATCTAACATTTGACAATAAGTATATCATTGGATTCTCCTTTTTATACTCGCCACAATAGACTAAAAAATATGTATAGTTCCATTTGAAAAAAGTTATCTCAATATCTGGTAAAATAAAGCGAAAAAATAGAAATGAATACATGTATCAATTAGCCTCATTCCCTCAAGCAGTTATTGCATTTCAATAACATCAACAGTTCAAAAACTGCAGGAGGTGCTATCATTACGTGATTCACGCCTGTATTTCTTGGCAAATTTTATGAGGTGGCTTATCGAATTCATTTTTAATTCCATTGCGGTGACTCTCTTTCGTGCGGTTTTGTGAAGGATTTTTCATGGATGACCTTCAGTTAAAGTCCAACCAATGATGGATTATCGACAATAACTATGACAAATTCAACCTATGTCTGTATAAGAATTCGGGTGGCTGACCGCATTGATCGGCAATTTTCAGTGAGTTCTCCGACCAGTACGAGGCAAATCCTAAGAAATGGGCCATGCCCCGCACGCCTTTCTTTCCCTTCTTTGCATTACCCTCTTCCCTAACTTATACTTTACACTTACATTAACTACACTACCATACAAGTCCTACCAAGAAAGTCAGGAAGGAAACTATAATTAAATTCTATAATGTATTCAGTATCCCAACTTGTTTATATGGAAGTGAAAATTGGACAATGACCAAAAAAGATAACACAATACTACAAAGTGCTGAAATGAGATTTCTGAGATTAGTAGCTGGTTATAAGTTGATGAACAAGAAAAGGAAGTTAGAAATTCGTAAAGAACTTGGTGTATGTAAACTTCAGGAGAAAATTAATTACTACCGAAATTCCTGGATGCAGCACATTGAAAGGATGCAAGACAATCGCCTGCCGTAAAGAATTCTAAAATATCTCTCGCAAGGACGAAGAAATCCTAGCCGTCCGAAGAAGAAATGAGGTGACCAGATGGGAACAGAGGCGTAACAGGCAGTGCCTATACAAGAATATACCTGAAGGAGAGGAGAGGAGAAGAAGAAGAAGAAGAAGAAGAAGAAGAAGAAGAAGAAGACCATACACGTCGAGAGAATAGTCGGTAGAAAAGATCAGCCCTGGTCGGGGCGGTGACTTGCTGGGCAGAGATACCTGGAAAAGAAGAAAGCGATCGCCGCTTTCCGAAGTAAAACATTCGCTACACTGACGGAACTAGTGACAGGAGTTATAAAGATTGTCTGTCCCTATCTCCCCTACTTTCCTTCTCACCTACTTTCCCTCTCCTATTTCTTTCTCCCCTACTTTCCCTCTCCCCTACTTTCCGTTCCCCTACTTTCCCTCTCCCCTACTTTCCCTCTCTACTTTCCTCTCCCCGACTTTCCCTCTCCCCGACTTTCCCTCTCCCCAGACTTTCCCTCTCCCCGACTTTCCCTCTCGACTTTCCCTCTCCCCGAGCTTTCCCTCCCCGACTTTCCCTCTCCCCGACTTTCCCTCTCCCCGACTTTCCCTCTCCCCGACTTTCCCTCTCCCCGACTTTCCCTCTCCCCGACTTTCCCTCTCCCCGACTTTCCATCTCCCCGACTTTCCATCTCCCCTTCTTTCCCTCTCTCCTTCTTTCCTTCACTCCGACTTTCCTTCTACCCGTCTGCTCTCTCCCCCGACTTTCCTTCTCCCTTCTTTCCCTCTCCCCTTCTTTCCTCTCCACGGCTTTTCCTCTACTCGACTTTCCCTCTGCACGACTTTCCCTTTCGACGACTATCCACCTCCGCGACATTCCATATCCATGGCTTTCCCTCTCCCCGTCCTCTTACCTCTCGCCGACTTTCCTTCTCCCCGCACTTTCCTCACCTCGTCTTCCGTTCTCCCCATCTATCCCTTTGCTTGTCTTTCCCTCTCACCGTTATTTATTCTCCCCAACTTTCCCTCTAGCCGTCTTTCCCCCTCCCTGCCTTTCCCCCTCCCAGTCTTTCCTCTTCGCAGTCTTTCCCCCTCCCAGTCATTCCCACTCCGTCTCTGTCTCTCCCCGTCTTTCCTACTCCTTTCCTCCTCTCTCGTTCATACTCCCTCTTTCCTCCTATCCCCTTCCTTCTCACTCTGTCGTCCTCCCTCTTTCCTACTTCCCCTTCTCTCCCTCTCTTTCCTCCTCCCTCTTTTCCTCTGCCTCTCTTTCCCTCTGTCCCTCTTTCCCTCTGTCCCTCTTTCCCTCTGTCCCTCTTTCCCTCTGTCCCTCTTTCCCTCTGTCCCTCTTTCCCTCTGTCCCTCTTTCCCTCTGTCCCCTCTTTCCCTCTGTCCCTCTCCCTCTGTCCCTCTTTCCCTCTGCCCCTCTTTCCCTCTGCCCCTCTGTCCCTCTTTCCCTCTGCCCCTCTTTCCCTCTGCCCCTCTGTCCCTCTTTCCCTCTGTCCCTCTTTCCCTCAGTCCCTATTCCCCTCTGTTCCTCTTTCCCTCTGGCCCTCTTTCCCTCTGTGCCTCTCTCCCTCATTCCCTTGTCCCTCTTTTTATCTCCTTCTTCTCTCCCTCTTTTCATATTTCCCTCTGTGTCTTTTCCTCGTCTTATCTGTTCCTCTTTTCCTCTGTTATTCTTTTCGTATGTTCTTCTTTTCCTATGTTTTTATTTTTCTGTTCTTCTTTTCCTCTGTAACTCTTTTGCAATGTGCCTCTTTTCCTCTGTGCCTCTTTTCCTTTGTGCCTCTTTTCCTCTGTTCCTTTTTTTCTTTTGTTCCCTTTTCCCCCTTTTCTCTATTTCTTTTTTAATCTTACTCTTTCCGTCTACCCTCTTTTCCTTTCTTCTCCTTGCTAACTCTCTTCGTCTTTGTCTCAGTCTTCATCCTCTCTTCATCTTGCTCTCTCTCTCCATCTTACTCTCTCTCTCTCCACCTTACTCTCTCTCTATCTTACTGTACATCTCTCTCCCTTTTTTCTCTCTCCCTCTTTCTGTTTCTCTTCCGCTTTCTTTTTCTCTCTCCCCCTTTCTACTTTCCCTCTCTCTTTCTGTCTCTCCCTCAGTCTCTCTCTCCCTCTTTCTCTCCCTCTCTCTTTCTCTCCCTCTCTCTTTCTCTCCCTCTCTCTTTCTCTCCCTCCCTCTTTCCCTCCCTCCCTCTTTCCCTCTCTCCCTCTTTCCCTCTCTCCCTCTTTCCCTCCCTCCCTATTTCCATTCCTCCCTCTTTCCCTCACTCCCTCTTTCTCTCCCTCCCTCTTTCTCTCTCTTTTTCTCTCTCTCTTTCTCTCTCCCTCTTTCTCTCTCCCTCTTTCTCTCTCTCCCTCTTTCTCTCTCTCCCTCTTTCTCTCTCTCCCTCTTTCTCTCTCTCCCTCTTTCTCTCTCCCTCTTTCTCTCCTGCCCTACCTGACTCCTACTCTTCGTTCCTCTTCCCCTTTCAATCCATGACTCCTCTTCCTTCACACTTTTCTCTATTTCTTTCTTTCTTTCCCTCTCTAGTTATTTTCTCGTTCCCTCTCCACTTTTCTTCGTTTTTCCCTCTGTACTTTCCCTCTGTACCCTTCCAGAGCCTATTCCGAATGCGTGCAATGGACAAGCATGCGTTCACATCGGAGCAAGGGGCGTGGTGCTTCCTCTCCGATCGGACGTGTCTGGAGCGCGAGGGGGAAGGGAGGAAGGAGCGTCCAAGAGATGAGGGGCGGCTGCACGTGCGGTGGCTATACGCACGCACGAGTCTGCCTCCTCGCACGTTCAGTACCCCTCGCTTGCAGACGTGTTCGTAATCAAAAGCTTGAATGATGCAATGCATTCATTCACTGCCGGAGGCACTAAAAAACGACCCCCTTGTTCTTCCACATCTCACATGAGAATAATGAACAGCCTCATTGCAACATTTGTTTTCTCTTTAGTTTTATTTTAATGAGTAACTATCAAAATGTTCTCTCAAAATGTGTAGTGTGAGATTTATTGTTGCATGATGAGTATCGGATTTAATGTTTGAAGTCAAAAACATCTCTGAGAGAGAGATTGATGCCGGTAATTAAGGAATAGAGACATTCATTGATGTCACGTTGAATTCCCAATTATATTAAACTTAAAAAGTTTTGAAATCGTTTGTAACAGCTGTTTCATTGTGAAATATTTTCTAAGCAAAGAAATTCCTCAAAACCTTAAAACTGAAAGGCGGAAGGAATGAGATCCGCTTAGTGTGGCAGTAGTGTGTGTGTGTGTGTGTGTGTGTGTGTGTGTGTGTGTGTGTGTGTGTGTGTGTGTGCGCGCGCGCGCGCGTGCGTGCGTGCATGCGTGTGCGCGCGTGCGTGTGTGCGCGCGTGCGTGCGTGCGTGAGTTTGTCCCTGCGCGTGCGCATATTCATTTAGGAAAATCTATCCTCATCTTCCTTTCTTACCTCTTAATAATTACTACGAAATAAGTATTTTTATACTATGTTACAAAACGAATATTGTACTTTTCATCCACTCGGTGAAAGTTCCAACATGCGATAACAAGTTTTTGTTTATATAAGACTATTCCTTTGAAAGGTAAGTATGTAACGATATGTATGTAACGATTTTTTAGAGAGACGACGAAACAATTTCATTTTAGTCACATGTCTCTACGAAGAAAAAATAACATGTTTAGTTTCTGCAATAGCGGATAATTGCACTCTTCTAACTAATGAGATTTGTTCTCCGATGGAACTCATCAGAATCGCTTTTCTTGACATCTTAAAATTATTTTAAATACCTCGAAATTGTGTAATGTTCTTGCCATTTCTACTGCAACTTTTGGGGGAAAAAACTTTAATTGGTTTAACACCACTTCCATAGGCTGGAGTACAAAGCGACAAGTAATCTTTTTTCTAGAAACACTAATCATAGCTTTTAATATTTCCTTGGCTAATCATTGAGTAGAGAAAAAGTATTGGAACCTGTCTACAAATTCGAGATCGAGATTTCGGCAGTAACATTGCGTGCTGAGGATTCAAGAAACGAATAATGTGTTTCTTACTCAGATGAATGGATGAATGCTACATTGAGTGGATGCGGGTATTCTCGTTTAACTTGTACAGATTAGAAGCATTTGAACTCTAGCGTTGGACGTACGCCAGGTGGAAGATCTGGTAGTGCCATTCTAAATTTATTTAAGATTGGTGCAGATGGTGATAAACGCAAATTATTGCCAAAAAAAGCAATAACTAGTGATGCTACAACAGCACATAATTTCCCATATTATTTGTAGCTGATACGTAATATCTGAATATTAGTTGAATCGGTTTTCCCAAGCCACAAACATATTTGGTTGGGCTTGGAAGAGTATCTAGATTCTTAGGTTCCGCAGGCGGCATATTCACTTACTGAGCTTAACATTCCTAAAGTCAGAGTCGAGTACCTGTCTAAAGTGTAAAGTAAAGTACATGGTGCCCCTTTGGCACCACAGTCTTCGACGCGGCGTCACCCGCACAACCAAGAACATGTGCAGGTGGGTTAGGTTTATAGGTCTGGGTGGGGGTGAGGCCTTGCCTAATCGCCTCGGGTGTCACTGGCCATTGCTATATCACTGTTCATGAATTTATCATTTTAGAATTGTCATTTGTGAAGTCTTTGAAATACTTACGACCTAGATTCTTTCATTTCATAAAAATAATAACGAGTTCCAAATTTTGCATTTCACAAACCTAGACGAGGAAAAGTTTTGGTATGTCACGCGTCCCCTCGGTTTCAATTGAAATATTTTTATATGGTTGATCTCCCGTGCTTTTAAAATTATGATCGCAAAACACAATCAAATTTTTAGTTTCGATTATTTGGATGCCACTTCTGAAGAGATCAACCAGCACTGTGAGCCAATTAATGCTACTAAATGGACACCACGTGAATGCATTGCACTACGTGGAGGCACAACACACCACGTTTTCCAATTCGTGTTAACACGTTAATTGTTCTGCGCGAGTTAGAGACAAGCCTCCCAGACATTGCTAGCATTGTATCTGGTAACAGGGCCCAATGTAACGTAGCACGAAACAGCAGCCTACCGGGGCAAGCAGGGGCGTGACGGCAGCGGCGGGGGCGGCCCGCGGATGTGGGGGAGTTGGCGGCTGGAACGATTTCGTATTGCTTTTTAATTAGGAAATAAGTCAACAGATGAAAGTAATTGTTTTCACGTAACTGTCATACGTGGATGGCACTACCGAATCGTTTGATCTTTTAACATCTCCTAACTTACTCGAGAGGAGATATTCGCTTGTTTCCATTAAAACTTAACTTGTATATTTATATTCAGCATGTGCAATTAATTCACAACATGAATTCAGTGTTGGTACTATGCAAAAACACTTCAAGAAATCGCATCAAGAAATGACTGATACACTTCATTCTTCCGTCAGTTAAAAAATATTTTTTTTGTAGATTTTACTTAAACTATTTGCTGGTTTCCCTCACTTGTCAATGCAGAAGAACTGTACTACGGTACATTAAATTCCGTACGTAAGGTCAGTGATGGAAATTAGTCCACATGACACGGCGTAGTGTGCTTACGAACCCCACTAGTAGAATGAAGAGTTTTACAACCCCCAATTACGTAAATTCTGTTGCGGGATCATCCCTTCTACCCTTCGCTTCTAGAACTGATTAGAGGCTCGCAGCGGGAGGGTGTTCTCCCTTCAGGAAATGAATTTCATGCCGAACATCAAGGGATTCCATTGTAATCTGCATTGGCATCCGTTTGACAACCAGAGCGGTAGGGGAGGTCAGTGCAAGATCGCGCACGCACGTACGCATGCACACGCACATACAGTCACGCATGCCCACCCTTGCACGCACGCTCAGAGGCACGTTTTCTTCACTTTTCGATAACACGTATTTTAATGGTTTATCCGATTGCACTTGAAACTTTTACGTAGACGGATGAACTTTTTAGTTTCTCTATTATTATTGTCAATAATTCGGTTACTTAATGTAACAAAGAAGTATTTAAAATGATATGACCTATCACGTCATGCGTATCATTTTGGCTGTTTGTTGGAGCAGAAACTTTTTTCTGACCATAGTGTTGCAAAGTTATAAACTTGTATTAATATTATTTATTATTTCCTTTACAAACACACTAATATTATACTTTCGAAGATGTTAATATTTTGAAAAAGATTTTATACTCTCAAAATATTTTAAGTGATATCGGACAACCATCGATATAACTCCATGATAATTTCACTAATATTATACTTTCGAGGATTTTAATATTTTGGAAAAGATTTTATACTCTCAAAATATTTTAAGTGATATCGGACAACCATCGATATAAGTCCATGATAATTTCAGGAAGAGTGTATGGTAGATCTTGGAAATAGTTTATGCAATGATAGGAAACATTCTGAGGTAGTCATTTCTGATACAATCCGACAAATGTTTCTTAGTTCCATGACTGAAGAATCTTTCCTTAATGTTCGTTTTTTCGTTTGTTATTCGTTTTATATCTAACACATACACTTCATCAATTTCTTGTGATGAGCTGTGATGAACTTCTATCCATAAGAACTCACTTTATAAAAGAAAGACATTTTTCTAAAGAAACGAGAAGGATTTATCGTTTCATCTTTTCATATCGCCCTCAAGTTAATACTGTACAAGTTGTTGGAGGGATGGTCCAGATTGAAAGTGATATTTTATTTCAAACGTCAAATCTGGTTCTTGACCTCGATTCTGATAGTCAGCCAGGAAATGTACGCCAGAGGAGAAGATTAGGACGATGTAAAATATTTTACGAGTTTCATAGAGAATGTTGTTATGAGTGTTCGTACTTATAGCCCATACTTTCAGAAAAAGTTAAGAGTCGCTCTCATGGAAATCTCATTATTTTATTTGTAAACAAGAGTATTACGTGATTACATCATAGTATTATTGTTATTATTATTATTATTATTATTATTATTATTATTATTATTATTATTATACAATTACTATTATTCCACTAATTCCGAACCAATATATTTTCACGCGAGTTAACCAGGCAAACCTTTCTCTTGTCACAAACCTGTCATGAACATGATAACCAGCCCCTAAGAGGGCTACTTTATGTTGAAAACGACTCTTAAAATAACTGAAATTTTGTGCCTGTTTTGTAATATAAAACCCAAACTATACTTTATGCTCATAACCAGTTTGGATCCCAAGAGGTATTGCTTAAACAATTGTTAGATGAGAGCATAACACAGAATTCAGTTAAAGAACTGATGTTGGTCTACCGCCTTTACATCACGTGTTTGGTTTTTCCAATGTCATCTATTCAACTACATTCCTGTGTAACGAAATGTTTTTGTTCATATTCAAGAGGAATTTAATGCTGGACGTTTTTGTTGAGTACCTGGCATCGTGAGATTATCTGCGTGTCCGTTTCTGTAAACGACGCTTTGCGTGAGATGTAGCAGTTTTGTAAAGGCCTAAATAGGTCAAAGAGCTGTATCATAAAATGTTTTAAACATTTCATCGCTTGTATTGGCATATCAAATGTCCAAGTTAAGATAAAAGATAACATTTTCTCGTTTTTTAATCCTAATTAATATTAGTTAGCAATAATATGTACTCTGTAGCAATGGAATTGTTACTATAAACCTGTCAGTTGCTCTCTCGTTCTTTCAACGACCGAACACTTCCAGGGGTCCTCGCCCTCTCTGGGGCGGGAGGGGCGCGCCGGGCGCAGCAAGGGCCAACGCATTTCCAAGCGGCTGCCAGGACGCGCTAAGGTCCGCAGGCGGGCAAGAGGCGCGCGCGCACGCAGCCGGCACGACGGCACGCGCGAGGCACGCGGCGCCGCGCTCCGCCCCGCCCGCGCCCCCTTCGCCCTCGCCGCCGCCGCCACCGCCACCGCCGCCGCCGCCGCCGCCGCCGCTGCCGTGCGTCGCGCGCCGCCGCCGCCCGCAATGCGGTAGCGCGCTGACGTCACGCGGGCGAGCCAAGGAACCTCGCGCGCCGGCCGCGGGCGGCGCTTCGGTCGCATCCGCTAGGCGGCGCGCAGGGCGAGGGCGGCGCGGGCGGCGGAGATAAAGGGGACGTGTCGCCGGGCGGCGGCGGCGCGGTGGCGGCGGCGGTGGCGCCGCGACAGCCGCGGGGGCGGGGCGGGCGGGGAGGGGAGGGGCGGGTGGCGCCGAGCGGCGCGGCGCTTCCACGAAGCCAATTGCGATGAGGGGAAACCCGGAGCCGGCGCCGACCGGCCGTAGCCCCCGGCGCCGACAGCCCTTCGCACCGCTCCCGCCGAAACACTGAATGGCCTTCTGCAGCGATTCTGAACGCCGCACGGGTGGCATCAATTATTACAAAATATATATATTCCTATTTTTGTTCACCAGGAATTTATTGATTTGTTTTTTTAAATTGATATATGTATCTCTCAACTTTTATTGACACAAGCATTTCACGTGTGCCCTCACTTCCCCTCAACGCCGCAATCGGAAAAGGCGTTTGCTGACGGCATTTTCTCCTCTCCATTGTTTGTTTGTTTGTTTTAATGTTATTATCTTCAAGCTTCCTTATCGCGTTTAACTTGAGTGTTTGATACGATTCAAGTGAATTTGGCATTAAAAGGATCTTGGCAATTACTGGCGCAGCAATAACTACAGTCCCTTTTTCCTATTTCTGAATAGATGGAAGACAAATTGAACTTGACAAATCTACTTTATATGTTGTTTGAATTGCTATATGTTAATTTCCTCTTCGAATTCCGCAGGAAGAAAAATATTTTAGACAAATAATTCATGGAGGAGATCGCCTGTTTGATTCGGTCAACCAAAACGCCTTCTGCGGAACGGGGATTGAAATATCAATGAATGGACTGTATGATACATGAAACCTCCTTGTGGTCTACAACCCCACAATTCCTTGCTTCGTGGCGTCCGGATCCAGCCGGAACCTACAGGTAGTTTGCCTTCGCGGCAACCTCCCCATTCAATGCTTGGGTAAGGACCGCCCTGCTGGCTCAGAGCTCCTAGCTTTCCAGGCCAGAATTGAAGTCTAAACAATGCGCCACTCACATGCGCCGGAAACAAGTTCCCTCCTCTATGCCCAGTGTATCGGGACACTGCCACGACGAATCCGAGAGCCCAACTAAGGGCCACCTGAACTAAGGTGCAGGCAGCTCGGAGCTCGGAGCCCCCATCCCGTCT
Organism: Teleogryllus occipitalis; assembly: GCA_011170035.1. NCBI lineage: Eukaryota > Metazoa > Arthropoda > Insecta > Orthoptera > Gryllidae > Teleogryllus > Teleogryllus occipitalis. The sequence goes on along the minus strand of BLKR01001700.1, from coordinate 132,270 downwards.
CTCCATTGCTTATCGCCAGCTATCAATGTAGGTAACGCCGGAACCTGGGCGAACTAACGGGTGGTATCTAGTTTTCCGCCGGATCTTAAAGTGGGGTCCAGAGTACTCCGAAAAGCATCCTTCGCCCAATCCTGCCCAAAGGACGACGCGCCATAGGCCCAGCTGGTGGGTAGCCGGACGAACCCGACTACCAGGGGCTTAGCTTCGCCTTCTCACTGCCTGCGCCTTCGGGCTAACGACGTGAGCGGCGCCGCGAGACTCAGGGTCCGGGTGGTCGTCTACGACACTCCACCAGAGACCACGACGACTTACGCCTTCGTGATCCCTCCCTGCGGGGGCAATGAATGGACTGGCAGAAATACGTAAAATAATAATTAGTACACATAATAATTATTTTAATTCGCGCGACATATAATATTTGACTACACCTTTACCCAATGAATTACTTGTCACATTCGAATTGCATTTGAGTCGCAACATCAAACATTTTTAAAATAATAAATCTCGTACTCTTTAGAATACGTTTAATCCGCTCCGTATTTTCCATTCATTTCCCAAAAGTTACATAATTCCTAGTAAATAACGTAATTAATATTCTTGTTGTCAAAAACGTACTATATATTTCCTAAAAGGCAATATGTTTGTTTTAACTATCATTAACAAATCAAAAGTTTTTTGTCGAGGGATTGTCTAAATCATTCCTAGCACACTTATTTTCCCCGTTTACCCATATACTACGACTAGTCACCTACGCTGTCGACACTACACTGCCTCGACTTTGGAATCACTTCGACACAAGACCTATCTAAATACAATACAACACTAAAAAATGGGCATGCATGCATGCATACATACCCGCCGAGGACTCGAAACTGACGACTTTTTAGACAGATTCGACAAACCACGAGCGTCGCTGGCGGGAGCACGAGGGACACGCCTCTCCCTTCCCATATATTAAACTACATTTGAAAACAGTGTGGAACGGAAAAAATTGAATTATTAATCAACAATTATTGAGTTATCCTCTGCCATGTATCAAGATTTGCTGGACGTTCTCGGTCTAGATGTGTTAGGAATCATAAATATTGCAGTCAGTGTCGATCGTAGGGTAATCATCTGACCAATCAGAATGTGATGTACTAGCTTAAGATATTCGGTGTTGGTCATGTCAATGTATGTGTTAATATTTCTGACTTGAATAGTTTTCTAGGTTTATTGTGAGAGTACATTGAATTTACGAAGAGCGGCAACATAATTTGAACTTTACCTTAATATACCGCACGGACGTAATTAACTTTAATGCATCAATAAACTAGTCGTGCTGCAACAGCACGTACATTCTCGTATTCTTTGGAACGATTGCTTAATGTTATAATTCCATTGAACTCTCAGAAGTTAAAAAGAAAGGTGATATTCGAACTCAGGAACTTAGGTGTAGTAAGCTTTTAACATAACTCCGACATCCGTCCAAATCAGTATAACATCATTTCCGACGTTGTGAAAATAAAGTTGAACATTGTCAATTTTCGAAAACTGAAATTTTAAAGAAAATCGGATGAGTCCGAAAAAAAAATGTTTGCAAATGTTAGAAAATCGTGTTTACGTTACATTTAAAGGTTGTTACTTGTTCACTTAAACACGCTAAAACTACTTATATTTTAAAAACATTTTACATAAATTTATTTTACGATCTTATTTTGAAGTACATATTCTTTAAAGAAAAAACTCTATCTTTAATGTTGTAGTTGCAAGAAAGCGCCGAAAAAATGTTCAATTTTTGCAATTTTCAAAAATTCTGAGTTTTCAACGAAAATCGAAATACTCCATTTTTGTAAACTTACTTTATTCCTTTCGAGAAAAAATAAAGAAAAAATTGGAGTAACGTTTTAGAAAAAATTGAAAATGTCGTTTGAGCGTCAAGTAAAGTACCTCAAAAAATTGAAATATCCTCTTCAAACTCAAGAAGCAGTGACATCAGCCAGATCGAGATAGGTATATATTTGGTGAAAAATCCTTGAACGATTTAGACGCTAGCAATTTTCTCAGACAGACATATCAGTAACAATCTACGGCGAGTAGAGGCGTTTTATTATTATAATCCAGTGAATAGGAAACATTTCATTATTTGCCATTGGAGTTCTTTTACATAACCTAACCTCGCGACGAGAGAATTTTATGACTTTTAACCTTGCAGCGAGAATCTTTTATATTTTAATCATATCCTACTACCTAATAACATTTAGCAAATGCGCGTTTCAAATGTTTTAATTTCTTTTTTTCATTATAGATCTTCCATTCTTAAATAATGTTCTTGAACGAATTATAATTCTGTGAAACAAGTTCATTCTCTTACTTAGAATGGTGGTTCTTCATTTTGGTTACGGTTTTCTTTAGTGTCAGGAACGAAGTATTGCTTTCTCTATCAACGTGCCCACGCTATGGCGGTTCCAAGTCGAGGTTGTAACTTAGCGCAAATTGCTTTTCGCTTCTGGATTAAATTGCTACGTCTGTTTTTTTAATTATTACATGTTTTACTTTCTCGTATACGTAGTACAGGGAAAGTTATGTAATGCCGCAAAATTTTAATTATCAAAATTTCAAGAAATACTCATTTTGATGGAGTTTGTAATCGAAGAAGTGTTTTTTTCAAAAACGTTCGTCTGTCCATTTGTCCTTGTGTATGTCTGTGAACAAACTAATGCCTAAACCAGGCACTGGATTTTCCCCGAAATTATTACTCCCCAATCGATCCTGACGAACTGGAGGCTCTGCAAATTTGAAATATAGCCTTTAATGTTTGTGATTACTTCAAGAAAGCTACCAGAACTTTTTTAAAGATTTTTTCATGTGTTAAACACCTTCATTAATGAAGCCAGAGAGTTTTTTACTGTAATCTTTTCTACATTATTGGATCTTTAAGTCATTTCTTTTATCTGAAGTCGCTTTCAAAATATTAGTAGTTTTCGCGTAATTTCGAGTCAATTTGTGCTAATTTCCCACAAAAGTATAAATAAGTTTTTTCATAAAAACAGCTATTTTTTCCCTTTATCTTTTTTTAAGAATTGTGTACTTTACACTGAACTTGCATTGTTCAAAGCATTTTCGAACCTGGGTCTCCTCATTTATAGCAAGTTGCTCTGACTACCGAGACGTCAATGTATCGCTAAAAGCACTGATTTCAATGCCATTTTCATTAAATCTTTCAAGCCTTTAAAAGTTAGATATGTATTTTTATACGTCTAACGCCGAACTGTCGAACGGGCGTGGTGTAATGGATATCACGTTAAACGCCATATCCTACGCTAATACCTAATACCTATCATTAACATCTGCCGATCTGCCGAATATATTTTTGCAGGGTGAATAAACTCACATGTGAGATCACATGTGGTCACATGTGATCGGACAATGAAGCGATCTACAACTGAAGTAATCCGTCACTGCCCAATAAAACACACCCAATCGAGTTTCTTTTCCCATTGGTTCACCTAGTACAATATTACAATCCCGTTCCGAACAATTTACAGACGATAAAGTATGATATTGTAGCATTGCTAGTTTTCCTTTGGTCTCCCTTTTGCGCCGCACCGGAGGCGCAATGCTGCGTCATTCTCACAACAGAGACAATAATGACTCTGGTCGCGGAAGCGTTCATTTAGTGTGTTTGTCTGGTGTTGTTTCCACTCAGAGTTTCTGTAGTCATCAGACATCATCAGAGCGTACAGTGTTTTTGAGGATGGTGAGAATTCGTAAAATAGGCCATCTTAAAAAATGATTTTTTTTTTACCAAGAAGAAACTATGTTTCCATATTTCATGTGAATATCATTTTATTAAGAACATTTTATATTTTAGGAGCTAATATTTTACTACCTATTGTTTGAACATAACATTATGTTTTCCAGACTTTTTTGGTAATAAATCTTCATTCATTCTTAAACAAGTACACCAATTGGATTGACAACCGATAGCCCAGAAATCCTTGTTTCAACATGAGTTCCTGCAGGCTATACAGAAAGACGTAATAATTCAAAATTCTTCCACTTTTGTATGAACTAGAACAATCTTGCTTGATTTACCTGCATCACCACTGATGATTTTAAGTGAATAATTAATTGATTATCCGCACCATTCGGATCATCAATCCTAGTATATGTATTAGAGCCCAATAATTTTTAGAAACTTCAACACATTTTATAACTTTGTTTTACTTTCACTTTTACAGGGTGATCTTTCAATACACTATTTCGTCGAATATAGTCTCTCCTGAAGAACTCTATCTATCCCAAATTACAAGAAAATAAAACGCCCCCTCCCCCAGTACTGGTTCTCAGCATCCTTCTAGCTTCAACATTTCCAGTGTTCCCTTCTCGTCTGTCTTGCGATTGTAGCAGCGGGAGTCCAAGGTCGCGTGCGGAAAATCTCATATTACGTCTGAATATCAGAACTTCCAGTACTGCTAGCATCTTATATCTGGAGAAATACATTTATTCATTGTTTCATTTGATTTAAATGCCGCTGCTAAGAATGTCAATCATGTTCGCGTCACGACCGGGAGCGGTAGCTCAGTGCATCAACTGATGTCACTGCAGCCCCTCTGACCGGGAGGTCCTAGGTTCGAGTCTTGATGGCGGCAGGATTTTTGACACTAGCTTTTCAGCTAGTTCGAATTCAGTCTCTGTCTGGAGGAGAATTCTAACGGCCGGCTGCTCTGATCGGTAGTTTTCTTTGGTTTCTCCGATCAACACCAGGCGAATGCCGGGGCAGTACCCTAACAAACGGGCCACGGACCGCGCGCGATCTGTCCTTCCTCTTCCTTGTCCTATCCTTTCTCCTTACACACACGCACACTTACACTAACATGCACTACACTACCACATATTCCGGGAGATCGGTCGGGAGCTTAGAGCTTGTCCCGGCAGGGGCGGTGCCCCGCTGGTGGGAGAGTCCTGGTTAGGGGGAAACCCCACTAGCCGACGGTAGGTCGGCGCCGGATCTCGCTATCCAGCGGGAGAAGATCACCGCCATCTCCCGAGAGAGAGAAACATGCACTACACTAACGGGACTAATTACCAAAGCAGTTGACGCGCCCGGAAACACGAAAAAATCAATCAATTTACGTCACGATTGCTTCGTACATCGCGGTGTTATTACGGCGCGGTCGCTCCCAGCGGGCGGCCGTGGAATGTGATGCAAGGATGACGGTGCAAGAGCAGCCTCGCAGAAGTTCACCTCCAAACGGACGCGGAGTGACGTCTGAATAACCCGCTGCACCTGCGGCGACGTCCTCTGCGTCCTTGGAGGCCAATCTGTCCCTCAGCGCTCCGCGGCCCATCCAGAGGCGGTTTAATGCTTTAGGAGACTACACAGCTCCGCAGTCTGTGACCGGAAGGTCCGAGTGTTCGAGTCCCAACGGTAACAGATGATTGACACAAGCTAGATAGCTAGGTCAAATTCAGCCTCTGCCCGGAGGAGAATACTAGCGGCCGGCTGACCAAATTTCGATATCACGAACCCACATAACTTGGATTCTCAATTCATAACACATAAGAGAAACTAATTTATTATATATAGAAGCAATAAGTATCCACTGCTTTGGTATCAGTGACTCACAAAACAAGTTTGTTCTGTCAATAAATCACCTTTTTCTGCAGAATTACACTCTCAACACTTTCTCTATAGTACGTAAGTAGTATACGAGGAAGTAAAAAATTCCCTTACTATCGTCTTTCAGAGGAGAACTAAGTAGATTTTTTCGCTTTGTTGCAGACGCCGCCGCGATGCCGCGCCCGCTCTAGTCCTCGTGCACCAGCTCGCTCCCAGGTGAGTACTCTGACTGGAATTATCTACTCTACTCTGGCTAGAATTACTCTGACTAGAGTTATTCAGGTTAGACTTTACTCTGACTCGAATTTACTATTGTATAAAGACAGACGAAAAGAGTGCCAATCAATTTGTCTTGTCGAGAGGAATCGAATAATCCAATGTTCATTTCTATATGCCTTAACCCTTCACGCCTACGCGTTTTAGATTCTTATTCACCTCACTAAGAAAAATACCGTCGTTTGTTTGTTTTCAAAAATTCTCTTTCAGAAACATCTTAAAGTGGTAAGTTCCCCATTAATAGTCAGAGACGTAATGGCATCTCGCTCGCCCTGATTGATATACAGGAAGTTTTCTACCTGTAACACAGTCATTGATGGACACGTAGGCTATCTGATTACTAAGTTACGTAAAATGGAGTAGCTAAGAAGGTGATGAAAGTAAAGTAATAAACTTCACCTCAAATATTCATGCATTTTTCGTTTATTGTTTACATTATATAACTTATATTTGCGTAGAAACTGTAATGTCTTCTAGTACCTTAAAAATGCTTGTAAAGGTGCCAACGTGCTGCAAATACCCAAATACATGTGATTATAATATGGCATTTCGTGCTTCAAAGTGAATACGAGACTTTGTAGCAAAACGACGTAAACGATATTGTTTCTATCGGATTATGGAATTGGACTCCAGCGGACGCGATCTCTCATTTCCGAAGGTGTGCGTGGTAATTGAATATTCTACCACACTGCGTATGGCGCGTGCATCGCGAACCCCTCATTGAAGTGGAATGCGCAGAGGCCGATTGCGCGAGTTTAATGGAAGCGTCAAGCAACTGAACGCAAACCGCTCTACCACAAATCGCGAAATTAATGGCGAGGCTCATTCGCTACGGCACGGGAGAGCTGCTCGACTACGAAAGCGTAGGCTTCCGCGGCGGGAGTCAGTAGCTGCAGAGGAAGGTCGCGGAATGGCGGCCGAAACGTTGGGACCTGTGCATAGGACGCGGCGTCTCCCGGACAGCCGAGTAGCTACTGCTCGACCCAACCTCTGACTGCGATAGCATGGGGCGGTATCATTCTTGCCTCCGCAGCATCATTGGGAGGTTCTAGGTTCTCGACTCCCGTCGGTGGCGGGTTTTCGACACTGTCTACATAGCTGGGTCGAATTTAACTACCGTCTAAAGAAGAATTATAGCTGCTCTTATCAATAAGTTTCTGTATTATCTATGTCAGATGAGTGCCAGCACTTAACAAACAGTCCAAGAACCGAGCGCCATCCGCCCTCTCTCACCAACGCCCCCTACTCTTCACTTACACACATTTCTGTACGCTGTGTACCACGCATTTCGAGAGACCAGTCGTGAGCTCGGCTTGGTGAATGTGGTGCCCTGCTGAAAGAAATAAGCCTGCTGGAGGGGAAACCGGTACATGCCGACATACATCTGCTACATCCTTCCCCTTGATGGCTATCCCTCACGCACAGTCTTCGTATTTTTCAGGAGGCCGGTTGTATCATGAACCGCGTAGTTTATTTCGCGAATAAAGACAATATGTTTCACTCTACTTACCTGCGACTTAATGATAAATTTTAATTCTCATTTTGCGAGTAAATATAGTACCATTTTTCTAAACCTATTTTTTCCTTTCATTAAAAAAATGTCAATTTGTTAAATGCATCCCATTTATTGTACGTGTGTTTAAAATGTGTGATAATTCCCAGTATATTAGTTAGTTGTCTGTGACAATGGAAAATAAATGGAAAATTTTCAAATATCATCCATTCGATTCTCATTACTGTGGAAAAATCGAAAGAGAAAAGATGGAGTTCATGGAAAATGAATTTTCTTACAGTGTTTCTTACGTGACCAATTTTTTGTTAATATAATGTGTTCAAAGTAAATTTCTAATAAAAGTTGCCCAAATACACTATCATCTATTACATTTTCTCTACAGTAATTGTGAATTATTCTAAATTGCGACACTGCTCCATCTGTCAATGATTTATATTCATCAGGGCTTTCCATCGGGATCAGGATAAACCTCCAGGGAGCCCATGGAATTTTGAAGGGGGCCAATAATGATTATGAGGTCGATTGGGAGCCACTAGCCAAATATGAGCCCGGCACCTATCAGGATAATCAAGATCCAATTGATTACAAAAATATTAATATATTTAATTAACAGTTTCTGTTATAAAGCAACAAACGTATGATAATAAAGTACAAATTCGCCCCACTTGTTTCTTATTCGTCTTTCATCCTTAGGAATTTGGAGGTTTAGAAAACTCAAGAAATTATAACTATGCATTCACAATAATAATTCATCGCGCAAGGAAGTACTCTTCGCAAGAAACATTGATCTTTTCTTAAAAAACACTCAACATTTTGTAACCATTGCATTTCAATGAAGAATAGAAACTCAACCATTCAATAGCGGAAGCGTCTTCGATAATTGAAAAATCGAGATATTTACGAGAATATTGGTGAACGAAATTATTTTCTTTAAGGCATTTATGTAGTACAATCTTTGTGTTATGATTATGGATTATATATATATATATATATATATATATATATATATATATATATATATATATATATATTATAGAGAAAACGTAAAGGGGTCGATGAAGAAAGAAATTTTCTTAAAGGAGTCAGTGAAAGAAAAAGGTTGTGAATCCCTGGTATGTATATTCATAACTTGCTGTAACTTTAAGATCAGCAAATACGAATGTAAATAATTTAATACTGTATTCTGTTAATTCTATTAGGTTCGTTGTCACTTTTTGTTTTAATTATCAGCCATCTTAACTAAGGCAATAAACTATCTTGGCATTGCTCGCGTTTATTTTTGTTACGTGACTCGCGTGTTTGATTTTATGTAGGTCATTATTTTGAGTTTATTACACAATTATGAACTCCGAGTAAATGCGTATACTACAACATCTCTTTTTTTAAATTTACAACATCTCGGATTACTTTCTTTGTGTTCTATTACCTTCGCGTAATTTGGTGTAAAGATATAGTTGTATTAAAAGATAATTTCATCTCATTGAGGGGGGAGTATGAGCACTACAAGCTGTTGCCAAAGGAAGGAGTTTAAAAAGAGATACATTTTGCCAACTTATTTTTTTATTGTATTCTACATATTTCAGCTTGAAATATAATAAATTTAATGCAAAAAGGCTTAAATATTCATAAAATTGCCTGTTAAATTTAAATGTTAATTCGTCAAAATGTTTCTCAGAAGTTTCCTGTAAAAGTTGCTTCTTTACATGTGAGTGATCCTGAAGATCGATTTTGCATTGTAGTGTAAATGTTAAGGTCGACGATCTGTAGTTGCATTTGTGAAGCATGTGTCCGAAAAAGTCCGGAAATGAGAGCGAAATGTAGTACATTTCGAAAAAACTGCAGAAACAACGTAGTTAAAGAAAAGTGCGTTTATTCATTCTACGCTGAATTAAAGATTAATCAACGTCAAGTCTTGTCCATCTCTTCCTACCCAACACTGCATGTTTGGGAACTCTTATGGGTGTGGCTCCTGTCTGTTCTTTGCCTGTTTGCAAAGGACAGCGTGCGAAATATGACTCTGGTAGAAAACGCTCTGGTGCAGACACAGTCGTATCCACTCATGGTTTTTTCGTGCAGTGCCAGATTCAATAAAAAACTTGCACATTTTTGGAGAGTTGTTTTCTTTGTCATTTTATATTAACCTTGTCCAATGAGTTCTACCCCATCACGCCTATTTTATTTCTCTGAAGGGATTCGCCTTTTTAGTTAAATCTGTGTAAATAAGCCGCAATTTCTTTATTGTGACATCGCAATGTATGAAGTGCTTCTCAGTTGTTTTCCTCGCTATGTGAACGATCAAACTGCTTGTCTTCTTTTTAATCCAAAGACTGTTGTGTTTTGCTGTTAATGTCCATATCAAGAACAAGGGCTAATTACATACGATCTAACTTTTTGTGGAGAAGATATTGGGTAGAACTAAAATCAGTTTCGGTTGAATAGGGATTTCGTAAGAGCATGCCGCAGTGTTTTGCCAGTCCGCCTTTTCGAGACTTTGCATTTCCGTAATGAAATTTTTGAACTATCACACCTCCACGAAAGTTAAGTATATCACCCCTCATTAAACATTTAGGATTTACCAATCCCCACAAAATGTTAGATCGTATTTAATCAGAATTTGTTCTTGATATTGACATTAGCAGCAAAACACAACAGTCTTTGGATTCCACATCCCTTATAGTGATTTATCACACTCCTTCAAGTGAATTCAAATCATAAAAATGCGTACTAAATCCTTAGCAATGTGCAAATAATTTTTGAAATCATATGTCCAGTTACGGTTGTCCAAGTCAATCTCATGCAAGACTAAACAGAGTGTTGTTTATTTACATTTGAAATACAAAAGAAATAGGTAATACAGTTGAATATGTGAATCACAGAAGAGATACAAAGTGTGATATGACATGCGTAATACCAATAATACAAGGAATAATAATGGAATGGCACGGAATCGAACATAATAGTATTTCAAATGGTACGAAAATAGATACCATGTCCAAGCGTTAAAAACTCGTGTTAAATAGTTAAATAGTCTATCGTTGAAAATAAAACGTAGAATATTACACATATTTTGATATATTTATTACCTGAATGCCTGTATAATTAATGCATTGATGAAATGTAGTGATAAAATATTATATTGACTTCGTCAGTCCCCTTTATTAAATGGAATATAATGAGGCATTTATCTACTACAAAAAAAGCTTTATTATGTTGGATATAATAATGAGTCATTTGTCCTCTCCGAACACGTAAATAAACAGATAATATAAAATAATAAATTTGATAGAACGTAATTGTGGATTGAATCCCTGCCTCCAAATAATGTATGAAAAAAGTATTAAGTCATTGTGTTCTTAAATACTCATTTGATTTCCTTTCATTTACAGAACATCAATGAAGAAAGTGTTTACCAATAACAGTATCAAATACTCTAATCTATAAGAATCAGAAATAAAAACAATATACTAAAAAGTGTGTCGTTCTTACGACGTTTGGAGAATTTCCTCTACATGTAATAGTCTAAGGAAACATGACGCTCTGTGACACTTATACTCGTAAGAAGCCATCGGCATAAAACCCATGTATATTATGTTGGCATCGCACAAAACCGATATATATTACTGCTGAATACGGCATTACACCGCGAGCCTGAACCAAAGGGATTTAAGACGGAGAACATAGAAATTCGCAATTTATGGCATATTTGGGAAATCATGTGTAAATGCAGCCCGTAACGCTTATTCCCCTACAACACAGTTTACCATCGTGCCTATCTCAAAAACGGTGGATCTTAGAGAGTTAATACCACGTTCCTGTCTCCCGCCATGAGTTACGTCACCGTATAACACGGGTTGTCAGAGAGCCTGTGTTCCAGTGTGAAGTTATCTTCACTTAAAATAATGATTTAAAAAGTTATATTTTCTGGAGTTCGCATTTTTGCGAAAAGTCTTTAGAGAACTCCGTTATTCTAGGCACTCTAGCTTTCAGAACTGGCTGTCTAAACTGGCAAGTGAGCGAGTGCACTATCCGCCTTCGTCACGTTTATAAGTATTTCGTAAAAATATTAAATTATTTTTCAGAATTTGCAATGTAATTTCTATATTAATGCGCTGTTAACATGAGGAGAGCACGTGAAGAACCTTATGGGGAACATGGGAGGAAAATATGGAGAATCTTACGGGGAACATGGGGGAAAACATTTGAAGTAGGCGGGAAACATTCGAAGGTACATGCGGATGTTTATATGCGAAACACGTGGGAATCATTTAGGGAGACCTACCGAAAGCGTGCAGTCAGAGTGTAAGGGAATACGAGACAATTTGCGAGGAATATGTGAGGAACTTGCGGGGAAGTTTTGAGTAATATGCAAAGTGCCGAGATTATACAAGGAACATGCAGGGCAATAGGCGGATAATACGTTGGGGGAATATACAGCAGAACGTGTGAGGGCAGTGAAACATGCATTATTTCTATAAAATGATATCCTTTTGATTTTTTAAATATTTTTGTAAATTTGGCTCTTGTATGTTCCTCCACTCCCTGCCTGCATGTACGCATGCACGGGCGGTCAGAATCGAGTAGAACCACGAAATCTATATAAAGTTAAATTGGCGCGTTAATAGGATCGCCATGACTAACCTGTAAAGCTTTAACATATAGCTAAGAGGCTGGCGACAGAACTTGGGAAAAGAAGCTATTTTCATTTTTTAAACAGTAATTTACAAAGTGCGCACTGATTGAGCTAGTGCAGCGTTAATACAATTGAAATACTGCGAATAGATTAGGCACTAGTGTTGTTCTCGGACGGACAGACAGACGGATTGACAGGCAAATGGGCCGACGGATGGACAGACGGGCGGACAAGCGGACAGACAGACAAGACAGACGGACAGACAGATGGATGGACAGACAGGTGGACGGACAGACAGGTGGACGGACAGACAGGTGGACGGACAGACAGGTGGACGGACAGACAGGTGGATGGACGGACGGACGGACGGACGGACGTTTTGTAGAGAACACTTTTTCGGCATCTGGGGATGTTAAAACGTCTCTTGAACACTGTTGAAGTGTATTATTTTATCAGAATTCAAGAAAAGGTTCACTTCCGAGCTCTATGTAAAGCAAGTCCCTCTATACTATCTTACTCTAAACTATTTACTATTGAAGCTTCCCAAGAACCGTCTTCAGAACACTCGTCCATCATCATAACAGCAATAAAATTATTTTGATCCCTGAGCCGTTAGTACTAGTAAATAAACATACAGATTGGAATATGTACCTTAAATGGATATCCACCTTTACAAGCATTCGCATGACCTTGAGATCAGAAGATGACATCGATGAAGTTACTGAGATCATAACTGAAAGCATACAAAAAGCAGTGTGTCACGCCACTCCACGAAGAGAGTATAACAGAAGCAGTGATAATTATCCTTTCTACATTCTGAAAAAAATTCAAGAAAAAATAAAACAGAAAAATATGGCACAGGACAAGATATCCAGCTAATAGAACCAACTACAATAGAGCTACCAGACAATTATCCAGTTTATTTAAAACCTTCAACGAAAGTAGATTTCAACATTACATTACCAATATCTCTGAAACCTAAGCCTCCAAATACTCTTTATTTAAGGCCACAAGAAAATCCAAACAACCCAGTAGAGCTTCACCACCAATTCGTGAGGATAACAACGAATGGGCGAGAAGTACCAAATAAAAGATAGAAGTATTTGCAAAACACTTTAATGAAGTTTTTCAAAACCATCCACCAAAAACTTTAAATCAGCCGGACGAAATTCAAGAATACTTAGAATTACCTGCACAAATGACATTACCAATAAAATATTTTATCTATAAATAAGTATTAAAAGTTTTGAAAAAGGAATTGCCTGGCAAGAAGGCTCCTAGTTATGACGTCATCACCGGATCACTACTAAAAGAACTACCTCGCAAAGGAACAGCATTTATCATTGGTCTCTTCAACAGTATCCTACGTACCGGACATTATCCAGCGCAACGAAAGTGACACATCCAAATCTTGTTAAAGCCAGGTAAACCTCCCCATGAACCCTCATCGTATCGACCCATAAGTATTCTTCCAATTCTATCCAAATTGTTCGAAAAACTTCTTCTAAGCAGATTAAGACCTTGCCTGAAATGTGGTCTAATATCAGGTCATCAATTTGGCTTCAGGCAACAACATTCTACTATTGAACAAATTAATAGAATTACCAAATTCATAGAGAAAACGTTCCAATAAAAAACAATACTGCTCAGCAGAGTTTTTAGACATCACTCAAGCTTTCGATAAAGTTTGGCACGATGGCCTTCTCAATAAAATCAAATGCTCCCCAACATATTCATACCTCAATATCTTCAGATCTTACCTCCACCGAACCACCGAACATTCCAAATTAAATATCAAAACCAATTATCTAATTTCTTTCCAATCCAATCCGGAGTACCCCAAGGCAGTGTACTCGGCCCAATCTTATACCAGCTCTACACGTCAGATACACCAGAAAGTGAAACAATTGCAATAGCTACATTTGCAGATGATACTGCCATATTAGCCAATGATACTGCCATATGATGACCCAATTGAAGCGTCAAGAAAACTACAAGAGCACCTAGTATTGACCGAAGAATGGGTAGACAAGTGGGAAATAAAAATTAACGAAAACAAGTCAGCTCATATTACTTTCACGTTGAGAAGACAAAAATGCCCCCACGTATATATTAATAATAAACCAATTTTACAAGTTGAAAGTGTGAGGTATTTAGGAATTCATCTCAACAAACGACTAACCTGGAAATTCCACATACTATCCAAGAAGAAGCAACTTCAACTGCAAGTGAAAAATTGTATTGCCTACTAGGACACCAATCGAATATGTCCTTAGACAATAAATTATTGATCTATAAAACAATAATAATCCCATTATGGACCTACGGCATTCAAATTTGGGGCACGGCAAGCAGATCAAATCTCTCCATTTTACAAAGATTTCAATCCAAAACGCTTAGGATGATTGCTGCAGCACCATGTTACATCTCAAACACAACGCTACTTAGAGACTTAAAAGCACCAACAGTCTTTCAAAGAATCGAAACAAACAGCTCAAGTTATCTTCAACGTCTGGAAACCCACCCAAATCCTCTCACTATACTCAAGAAAGCGGTGAAATGTACCTTTGGGATGCATTCACTAACACATTGTCATTATCAACTACAAATGTTTTATCATATTTACTCATTATTTTCAATATAAAATAGATTGTATATTTACCTTGTTTAGAATTTAAAAAATTTTAAAAACTTATTTCAAAGGTTTCACAAGGTTAGAAACGCATTGTATATAGGCAAAAGTGAAAAGTATAAAATTCGGGAGAAACAAAACAACGAACAGATATGGATAAACAACGTACAGATAACTTTTCATTATTAAACAGAATGGTACGAAAATGGAATATCTTACTATAGTTTTCGTTTTCACTGCTTCAATATACTTTGATTATTAAATTTAAAAATAATTTAAATAATTAATCTTATTTGGTAGACTTCTTTAAACGAAATCTTTAAATTGTAAATATATATTGTATTATTTAAAAATTGTAATTATCGACTCAGTAATATATATATATATATATATATATATATATATATATATATATATATATATATATATTACTGAGACTGGTGGTTTCAAGCAGGTAAACCGACGGGAAGTACCCTTCATCCCCTCTTCCACTAACGCCACTCTCAGGAGAAGAGCAGGTGATCGCCGTTTCCACGAATTCAAAGAGAAGGGTACGCGTCTGCTTATTTGACGTCGAAAGAAAATTGAATTGTCAAGAACGACGATTCCTTCGTATATTGTTTAAAAGTGAAATAAACTTGTCATGTAAATATATATATATATATATATATATATATATATATATATATATTGAGGTTAATTTAATAGTAAACTTTGCTTGTTTTAGTTTCAAAACAAGATACATACGCTCCAAAACATATGCTCCAGAAATGTATGTTTTATACTTTTCTGTTTTAAATAAATATTAACAAATTATAAATTCAGATTCGCAGAACAAATGTTTGTTATTATTATTATTAAATAAGGTTACTTTAAAAATAATTAACTAATTAAAATATAATAAAAATGAATTTCTCAATTTATTCTGATACGTATCCGCCTTTACTGTTTCTCTGAAAAACAACAGACCAATTAATCTGTGTCGATAAGTGATACACGATACTCCAATCTACTTTTTAATGCAATGGATCAAACACACCTCCTGCCTCACGATAGCACTTCACTAACCGAAATGTGGTACTCTTGTTCAGAATAGACTCAGATGAAATTTTTTCTCTGAAAGCTGCCCGGCACTCTTTGAAAGATTGCGTTCGGAAATACTCCAACACAAAACTGAGTTGCTCTACGCTAAGGCGCATCATAAGTTAACTGTGAAAGAAGAAATCTATGTATGAAGACGCGGGCTGTTTTGTTTTGAGCAGGTACGACCCACACCACAGGAAGGGGCTGAGTGAAATGAAGGGGTTGGTGGCGAATGGAGTGTCGCTGAGATGCTGTCGAAGGATCTGTCCCAGAAGCAGTGTTGCAAAACTTTCACTTTTCTCTGAGTGCCTTGAACAGACAAAGAATAGCAATGTTTTCGATGTCATGGGGACAGTCGACCGAAGAAGACGAACGGAATCAACAACTGGAGACAGAAAATGGACATTCTGGAACAAGGATAGAGCATTTCAGAGTGACGTAACTCAGGGGAGAATTCGAAAGTAAGAAATGCAATGTGGTATTGGCGGTGTATTTAATTGAGGACAATATTACGGAAAAGTAAATGCACTAAAATATTCGGGAGAGTCGATAGTGAAGAATACTCATATAATTGGATATAAAGAGAGAATTGTTTGTGAGAGGTTATTTGATCGATTAAGAAGGTAAGCTTAGGTACTGTTCTTGAAATTTGTTGAATTGATTAAATGTGGTGTGGTTCTTTTCATTTTTTAGAAAATATTGTGCCATGTTTTTTGTTATTATTACGATAAATGCTCCCTTTTATTTTGAAATATGAAATAGCGTTTTGATTTAATATTTCAGTAAAATACCTTTCTTTACAACCATTTAATAATATACGTATTCCTTCTGTGTATTTAGTCGACGAATGACATCGATTACACACCCCGTGGATTCCATTTCGGAATCCACGGCCTGTCGAAGAATCATATTCCTAGAATTTTTGGAATCCACGAGCAGAATTTCATTTTCTTTGTAATTCGTGCTTCTTTTCAACCGCGGTAGACAAGTGAAAGATTTAGCAGTTTCATGTACGTAACCTAAACATTGTTGTACTCTTATTTCTCGTTAATTTTCGCATTGATCATTCAACAGAAGATGAATCTTGAAGCCAGCGACAGTGACAATGAAATTTGTACTCCACCTGAAATTCAGGAAATTGCAAATTCGAAAACTCTGCAATTATTGCCAGAAAAATCAAGGCAGTATTATGAACAATCATATAGTACAATATTTATGAAGTGGAGAAAGAGTAATAGGGTGTATTCTTTTAGCGATAATGTTTTCTTGGCTTACTTTACAAAACTTTCTCAACAGTGTAAACCCTCTAGTTTATTAAAGATTTACTCAATGTTTAGAAGCACATTGTAGGCACTCTGATGTAGGTTATCCTTAAACTTGAGTTTCCAATAAAACAAAATCCTTTCAAAATCTATTCTGAATATTTCAAGGTCGTAGAGTACAGTCTTCTAATCGCGCATAATGGCTATTATTCACTCGTAGAAATTACGACACTCGCACCTCTGTCGCTCGCGCTGTAAACACCAACTCGTGAATAATAGGCATCATTATGCGCTCGTCGAACAATATTCTATATTCAAATCTATGCTGTACACCATAGAATCATCGGCCGATGTTTTTATTTTCTCCATTACTAAGTAAATTTTTAATGGCAAAGTAAAACCATCTTATTCTTTGGTCATCTTTGGATATACTGGTGTAGGTATATTACCATGATTATAAGAAATAATGCGTATATTATAATAAAGTCTTTACCTTTTGAATGTCCTGTTTATTCAGTGTAATTTATAATGACTGCATAAATTCGGGCAATAAATTTATTATTTACTTGTAACGATTCTTTTACGCTAGTAATATAATAATAATAATAATAATAATAATAATAATAATAATAATAATAATAATAATAATAATAATAATAATAATTTATTTATGCAAATAAGCGTTTGCTCGGTGTCAGTTTATCAATAAAGTAGAAATATAGAAATTAAAAGAAACAATACATACACATATAAAAACAAATATAATGTAATGCAAATAAAAAATAAAAATAAGGAGTATGTGCATCGCACATTGCCCGCTCTGGTTGTTGTTGTTGTTGTTGTTGTTGGTCTTCCCTTATTCTGAAATACGTCACTGCAATCTGTTGCAATCTACTTCCCAATAATCTTCACTTACACTCCTGAGAATCCTCGATCGCATAACTTGCGTGCTTCTGGGAAAAGTTACTAGTACCTCTGCAGGTGCATTGTGCCAGTGAAAAATGGTCCTATTTACAAAGCTCAAATTTCTTATATCCGTTCTTTGTTTTCTGGATTTTATTGTGCTTTTTTTCTTTCTACCTGTAACTAATGATTCTCAATTGACATTCACCTCCTGTTCTTGAATTTAGCCGCTTTTTCCTGAACTCGGCTTAATGCTTTAATCTGGCGTTCTCAACAAGGATCCAGCACGCACTCCGTATTCCGTTATGGGATAAACCAAAGATGCGTAAGCCTGTTTTCGTTTACAGGCGGCTTTACATGATACGCGGATAACAAAATGAAGAGATTTCGAAGTATTTTGTGCATTGTATATAAAGTGATCAGAGTAGCTGAAGTCGCTTCCAATTATTACGCCCATATTAAAACTATTAACTTCTTACCTCCAGAATTTTATTTCGACCGCTTGTGTGTTAGTTTTTTGTATGCTCGACCCTTTGTAAAACTAATTGTTTTGCTTGTTTGGATTTGTTTTCATTCCCTTTTCCTGTGACCATTTCAACAATTCGTCAATATATTTTTGCAACTGATCAATGTCGAATTCGTCTTTAATTTTCGAAACACAAATCATTCATCAGCGAAGAATTTGATTGCTGCTCGAATTTCGGTCCAGATGTCATTAATATACGTAAGAAACACGGTGGTCCTAACACGCTTCCCTGAGTAACACCGGACGTCACATCAACTTCATCAGAGAAAGTCATCAATACGCACTCACTACGTCCGACCCCAGAGAAATTCCCTAATCTATATGTCTCCTCGTTGGTCCACTTCCAATTTGATAACGCAGGCACTCAAAAAAAGGTTGTCAGACCCAAACACTTGACACATGTTTCTTTATGCATTTCGACGTGCTGAATCCGAATCCGAATCTGAAGCCAGAATTGCGACATCGCCCTTCAGAAATTTTAAATCGCAAAATACCATCGTGAAATAGTGTTGTTTTTTTGTTTGTTTTCGGAGGTTGTTGTCAGGCCCAAAGATTTGACATATGTTTCTCTATGTACATCAACAAGCTGAATCCGAATGTGAAGCCATAATTCCGCCACCACCTTCTAGTTTTGTTTTGTTTTCATTGAGAAAAACTATAGTGATTTTTTTTTGTTTTCGGGGGTTGTTGTCTGGCCCAAAGACTTGACACTTGGCCTCTATGAATTTTGGCGTGCTGAATTCGAATCTGAAGCTAAAGTCGCGTCAGCACCCTCTAGTTTTTTTTAATCGCGTAAAACCACCATCAAATTGTAGATTGTAAATTTTATGATTGTTTTCTTTTGCGATTTAAAAAAGTGGAGGGTAGTGAAGCAATTCCGACTTTAGATTCAGATTTATCGCGTAAAAATGCATAGATAAACATGTATCAAGTCTTTGGTCTGACAACAACCCCCTAAACCAAAATTACAATGTCATGATGATTTTTTGCGATTTAAACATTTTTGAAGTGTGATGGCGCAATGCTTCTTCTTCGTTATAATATTCAGGATCCTGATTATTTTTTAATATTTTGAGCCGAACAAAACTATCGATGTTCTCTAGCCCAAAGAACTTCAAAGTATTCCAAATTTCTTCTATACTACTGCCAGTTCAACGAGCGTATTTTTCAGAGAAAACGTTCTACAATATGGGGTCTTTAGTTTTATAAAACTCCGGTTATCTTTTCTGCAATATATTATCGAAATGAAGCAAGTGATACATCAAATTTGGGAATTTTTTATTGTATTGCTCTTTATTGCATTAGCGGAAAGTTCCCGAATTTGTACCGCCGCCTAAATTGGACAGCACTCACATTTCTATGCATTAGAACATTTGATTCACACGCGTTTGCTCCATTACTTTTGAACTATAGAATGTGGCGTCGCCGACGCAGTAAACTGTTTTAAAAGTATGTTCGTTGAAAATGTATTTCACTTCATTTATTTCATGCCTAGCTTTGTTCAAATATGTTCTTATTGGCATTGAACTTGCCAATGAATTGGTACCTGGCATTGAACTTGCCAATGAATCGTAGTACCAGTTAATGTTATACTTCATATAGCTGGTTTGTAAACAATCAGGGTGCCAACCTCATGGAAGAAAATTATAGTGCCCTAGACTGAAAATGACCACGGGGTACTGGGGTTTAATAAACGCTACCTACATAGGTCTACTTAGATGGCGTTGGTTTAATTCTTGGCATACTTACTAAGAACGCAGCGCCAAATCTCGCAAAAACACATTTGTAGGAAATTTCTTTTAGTCTTCTGGCCGGATCCGAAAACAAATTAACATTTCCCCATTAGGAGACGGAGACGCGTCGAATGACACCTCGCATGTCTCGATTGATGCACGGGAAATGGTCTAACCGTGAGTGACGGAAACCACACAAACGCACATCTGCACACTGGAGGAGTTTCTCAAATACTATATAGGGATGCTCCAATATGGTTATTACTCAATTTTTAGTGAATAGTCGTTTCAATGAGCATGATTAAGTGTTCGTGTTTTCGTACTTTATCTGTTTTTCTATACATCGTAAGCCATTGTCTGCAGAGAGGGTAATTGCATCTTTAATGCTATAGTTAACAAATATATTTCTTAAACATTTAAAATGAGTAGTAAAACTAGTAAGACTTGTTTCTATAAACCTAAGAAACAATGAAACTAAAATATTTTACAGGTCGTTTGATAAGTTTTACTAAAGAGTTCGAGATACATATGCATCTATTGGAAGAAGCAGAAAGGACAGTTTTAATAAACAGTCCATCCAAACGAAAACTAGGACATTCGAGAAAGAAACGCAAGAGATTTCAAGAGAATAATAAGAAAAAATGGTTTCTTTCCATAAAATCACAAAGATTATAGAAATGATGTTGAATCTGGCGTGTTTTGTACGATACGTAGAGAGGGAAAGGAAGAAGATATGATAGTGTGTAAGGGATGTTTATTGTTGATTCACACTGTGTGTGTTAAAATAAAATTGATCTTTAAGATGTCTACGTAAGTTGCAGAGACTTAATCTATTATTACAAGCCACCATGTGAAATCATTACAATTTTCTCGTAGCATATTAGAAGGTTAAAAAAGTTCAGTAATTAATTATTCATTTACGTATTAGTATTTTCATTAATTAATTATTTAGTGTTTCCATTAATTTGAAATGCTTTAAATCTGGCAGGAATTTCAGTTCACAATTTTAAAATGAGTGTTTCTAGATACGATATTTATCAATGGAATGTTTGAAAGTTATAAAATAAAGTTATGAACTATCCATTATATATTCCTCAGAAAATGTAATTCCTTTTAATGATTTCAACAATTTAATTTTTTCTTTTCGTCTGGATATATTGTATTCGTGTTATTTTAAATACAAAGCCTCGTTTTTTTTCAATTTTTTTATCTTCATTCGTGCCTTTCTTTCGAGGTCCAACTTTAGGAAACTAGTTTCCCAATTTGGACCGATTGTACACTTTTAGTTGCTTTTTGCATTTCTCTTTAGCCGAAACAATATAAATAAAATATATGTATATCGAAAGTACATATATTGTATATTGCTTTGGTAAATATGAAGTTTTAGTTGTCCTTATTGAGAGTTTGGAATCGAAAAATATCTGTCCTACTTAGGCAACTTTCTCATATATTTAGTGTTCTATATAAATTATATTATTGTTGTAAATGTCCAACGGACAACTGAACATTTGCATGCCATAAATGTTTATTTTTTTATTATTATATATTATGTAGATTATTGATTTCTAATAACGCGTAAATTGACGGGAAACTAAGCAGCGTCTAGTAATATTAGAGACGTCAATGGTTTCCTTAGATACTTAGGGAGACTGAAAAAAAGAATAACCATGGAGTTTCTAATTTGACTGGAAAATTCAAATATATGATTATGTTAATCCACAAATTGTCATGCCTGATACGACGACTATATACTCCTGTTCGGTACGTCTCGGCTTACGACACACACGAAAAAGAAGAATGATGCTTCAGTAATCACGTGTGCTTTTCAGAACAACAAATTTTTGCTCCTCCAGAACCCCATTTTCCACTCACTCTAAAGCAGCATTTTTGCTTCTGGAGATAATTAATTATAATAAGACATACATGAATTTGACATTTTAGGGACAGATAAGTCTGACTTTTGCCAGCTATCGGTGTTCCCAAGCCTGGGCTCTGTTTTTATTTCTTATCGACGCCTGGGGTAAGAGAAGCATGTAGCGAGCATGACGTATCCCATCTCCCTATTTAGTATACTTGGCTTGCCTAAGCTCTTCTTTCGTCACACAGTTATAGAAACTGAGACGTCTGTATCAGAAAGCTCTATTTCCTCGACCGGGAATCGAAGTCAGTGTCACACCACGGAAAGTTAGCATGCGCCCACGAGTCAACCGAGGGATTATTTTATTATTATTATTATTGTTGTTATTATTATTATATGTATTATTATTATTATTATTATTATTATTATTATTATTATTATTATTAAAAGTAAGTGGCATAAGAGGGTATTCATGAGGTCCCTCAGGGTTGTAGCATGATCCAGTGTCACCCGGCACGGGTATTCACAGTGTGGCCATATCTCCACCTCCACCCATATCGATCCCACTGTCCTACCATAAATTACGTAAAGCTGAAGGTTTAGCATGGATTTTGGCGCCTTTAATTTTGTTGCCATCAGTATTCCATTCATTCATTCAACGTATTGTTTCTTGCTACAAAACTGCGTGTAACTCTTCTCCAACTACACCAATCTTAAACTGGTGCAATTACAAATCGTAGATTTTGTCGTATAATTTGAAATGGTTAAATAAGGTGATGATTATTATATTGCAAATTAAGCACTTCTATTACTTTAGCTATCATGTGAAAAATTCTCTTCATCAAACTCCTTACAACACAGCACACCATGTCTATTTTCTAGAACCTTCAATAACCAACTAATAGATTTTTTGATTAGACATTATAGCTGTTGACCTTTAATAAATTTTTGTCAATCATTTGTTTAATGCTAAGTTGATCAAATGTAAAGGAGTTATTACGAACAGTATTGTTTAATTAAGTTTAGACTATCAAAATACGCTTTACTTTTGAATGTAGCTTCCACGATTATTTATACATTTTTACTACCTTGTTTCAATATTTCGTGATCTTAGGTTTGGGTCTCGTGTGTATAGTAATTTCTTCACGATCTCTTCATTCAATTCCTTCATTGGGAAACTTCACGCCACCAAAGACTATCTTAAGGAGTCCAAGAAGATAGAAGTTGCGTAGTGCAAAGTTTACCTATAAGAAAGACATTTCAACGCTATTCCACAACGTTTTCTCAAATTTTCTTGGGTAACCAGGAGCATTATGAGGTGTTGGGTCATGGAGAATGCGAACACTGCGAATGGGATTCATGCGCCTTTTGGACCAGTAATCGTCTTCAACCTTTCTCAAGAGCACACGAGTCCTGTTTGGGGAAGCACAGCACCCTCATCAATAGAGAAACTTCAGAGGGTACAAAACAAATGTCGTAGGAAAATCATACAAGCACCGTGGTTTATACCCAATTCTCAGATCCATAGGGAACTACGTATGGATTTAATCAAAAATCACATCGCTTCAGTTTCAAAAAATTTCTATACTACACTTAACATTTCTCACTTAACAAATAAATTCAACCTAGGACGAAAAGCTATCCAACCTTGCCGAATCCAATCCAAATTCCCAAAAGACAAGTTTCGCCCCCCATAAGTATATATATATATATATATATATATATATATATATATATATATATATATATATATATATATATATAGTCAAATAGATAACCTAATATTAAACCAAGTAAATTTTAAATAAACTCCTAACCAAGTCCATCCAAAATCAAACACCTAACAAACGGAGCAGCGATGTAAAACTCAAAAAATCAAGAATGCCCATTCCTAATCATGATAATATTAATATATTAAAACCCTTGAAATGCCTCATGGCCGAACAAGAAGTAAATAATAATTAAAAAAGCACACGAGTAGCACGAATAATTAATCACTCGTGAATCTCATTCCTCATTTTTTGGCATCCCAAAAGACGATCATGAAGAATTCGTTTGCGGACTTAATATTCGCTTTCACTTGCGCTGATTCATGTTTTGAACTGCATTCCATATCCGATATGTATTTGTTTCAATATTTAATCATGCACCTACGTGTGTTTCCTCTGGCAGCATAGCGGTCCAATAGTTTCTGACTGACTTCTGGTGCCCTTTTCTCATTGATTTTCCGAAAATGCCCGGTGTTTTTGGTTATCGTTTGCACACTTAATAATTTGTGAAAATTTTTTCACAAAGAGTTATTCTTCTATTCAGTCGTCTCAAATAAAAGCTTCCAACTCCGAATGTTTTCCAGCGTAACGATCACCACAACAAAACGTATGTCACTTGTAAACTTGAGGTTTTGAAAGCATGTCATTGTCACATTGTGCACTCTCTCTTAAATAGACCTCATTTAACCTTCCTCCCCGTAAAAAGCGAACAATAGCTCGTTGCACAACACACTCGTCTACCGCGTGTCTATTCATCGTGGTAACCAGAACTGACTTCGGAAAAAATTCAGCACTGAACGTGGGTTACCTATACTTCCAATCACGTTAATCAATATAATCAAAGAACGATAAACAAAAGAAAAGCATGAAACATATAAGAGGCTCTAGAGAGTTCTATTCCACTTCGAGCTCATTCTGAAAAATAAGAAGATATAGATTTCAATCCGACGTCCGACGCCGCACAGTAAAGAACAAATGATTTCTTAGTATAGAGGCATCTGTTACACCAGCATCTCAATGATTGCACAACATGTAATAATCGATATGACGAAAATATTAGTAAGAATGTCATCATTTCGACGAAAATGTGACATAGGGCTACCTAGAACCGAGCTCTTAAGATAAACTAAGACGAGCATTTAAGTGTAATTGTTATCTTATTACAAAAATAATATGAGGAAAAGCATTCCCAATTTTAAAGAAGTATAATTCAAAATTATAAATATATAATTACAGTAATAATTTTCATTGATTGACTTCAACGCTGGGAGTATGTTTTCTGCTCGGAATGTACACAATTCTACATAGATCTATTTTAATATTCTCTGGCATTTTGCTCCGTTGCAGCAAATTGTTTTAGGGCGTGAGATAAGCAGACAGAAAATGTGCCATTCAGCTAAGGTCTCGTTGTCGGGTAAAATTTCAGTAACTAATACTGCTATATAATTCAATGCAAAATATTTATAGTTATTTAACACAAAATTCACCAATTTCCAACATCCACTAATGGGCAGCCTCTTATTTTCTTAAAAATGTATTGCTCTGTGATAATTAACTGATTTCATTAAATTAGAAGATCAATCACAAATAAAATTAAATTTATGATACGTCCCTCTGACTCGTTTAAGACCCGGTTTCGCCTGGGTCCGCTCAGCCCCTTGTCTCCGACCCGCTCCGACCCAGAGAAAGTGTGATCTCGATTCTCGACACAAAATCATTTGATTAATCATCATGAATCACGTTACGTTGACGCATTTCGTTATTTAATACTACAGATTAACCGTCATAAATGGAAACTTTATATTAAGTACTCTTTACTGTAAGGATTTTCTTTTTACTTTTCGTAAAACAATTACACATATAAGTTTGATAAAGGCAGATTCACTACGTATATCTGTGTTAAAAAACAACGGTTAAGGAATAGAAAATGAAAAAAAACATGTTCTACGTATAAACAAACCCACCCAAGAAACAAATGAAGAGAAATTTTGATTTCCAATTACTTCGGTTTGCATCAAGACATTTGCCAGAAATTCATCGTTGAATTTTATTCTCCTTTTTCCCATGAGACTTCTGTCTTCTTTGCAACTGTTTTATGTTGTATCTGTATTGTTTTCTATTTATTTGGTAGATCTTTACGCCTGTAAATTTTTTTCCTGCACTTCCTTCAACCGTTCTTAAAGTACAATATTAGCATTCCTTTCTTCATTTTAGATTTTTCTCTGATCAAATTATATCAACTGCACTTTCTGTAGATATAATATGTTCCTAAAGCAAAACACTTGAATGGAACACTTCACAATTTGATAAGAAAACCATTCTATTCTCATTGAAATAGAATCACAATATATTAGAGGCTCTTTCAGTTGAATTTTCTTATTTCCTTGCCTTCTTCATCACCTCTCCCCTTCCCCCTGTAGTGGATAAATATCTGGCTAAATTTGGGAAAACATGAGGAAATAATATGATATATATTAGTAAATGTGTCACATTTAATGATCAATCATTCGTGAATGTCAATACCACATATAATGTATTGTTCTGTAAGTTATGAGTCTTCTATGAATGTCTCTTGATTTTGTAAAAGTTTCCTTGTCCTTGATATATTTAAGAAACATCTTCTTTTTGTCCGAAGATTTACACTCTGGTGCAAAGCAGCAAGACATCTTGAACCACAAATGACCACCTACGAAAGATTAATACTAAGCTATGTACAATTATTTTAAAATCGCAAATATGTTTAAACTAAGTTGTTGAATCTGTGGCTAAACCTTAACCTGCAAATCAAAGAGATCCGCTTATAAATCACTTTCTGTTATGAAATATATCACCTGTTCGATTGTTCACGTTACTTATGATTTATACCTAAGGGAATGAACAAACAAAATATCAACATAATGGCGTTTATTTCGTAAACGTTACATTCCATTTATTTCGCAAACGCTTATATCATAGTGGAGAAGATCCAAACTTGGGGCAGCCTAACAGGCCACATTAAATCTCCAAAATGGTAGCGTTGACGGCTGTCTGCCAGAACTGCCAACTTTTGAACTCAAGGATTTATTTCCGATCTGTGATATTCAAAAGGGCGGATATTCGGAATGAATTGCAGTGCGGATTTGATACATAATTGCATTTTTCCCACTCTTTCTTTATTTTGTTAGGTTTGGAACACAGGGAATAATACATTTTTCTGTAGGTGATGAATTCGCAACAAATTATATGTATTTAACACATAAGTATAATCATTATTTTGTAGTAAAAATTAAATTCCTGAAAATCCTTGATATATTATGAATAGTTGGAAGACTTTTTTGCCTTTATTAGTTTCCGATTTTACAAGTATTAGTTTAATGTTTCTTAAAACTGAGTGTTTCCTCTCTTCAGGTACTATCATTTGTTACAATATTTTAAGTAGCCAGAAAAAACTGCAAAATCAAGAACAACTTAATATACCAAGTCATATAATAATACCATTTCAACTATTATGAAAAGTATCCACATAAATACATTCTACAAAAATTTAAAATTGATCAAAAATCAAAATTTCAATTTAAAGGTGACCGTTGTTGCTACGCGTTTTAAGATTAATTTAAATATACTAGGGTCTTGATTGAAAACGAATAATAGTCCATTGTAACCAACCTGTATAAGTCAACTGTAACAAATCTCGTTTCACTGTAAAGTGAATTCCCCCAGTCGGTCTTCCAACTATTGAAAGTAATTATTTTTAATATAAAATAATTATTTATGTAACACATAAATAATATGGCTAAAATAATTAAATTTAGTGTTAAAAAATGATTTATCTGAAAATGAAAAGTTTCAAAAACTTTTAAAAAATAAAATAATTTCTTTCAATTTCGAGACATCAAGAAATGAATAAGAAAGTCAGTTCACTACTTTTACTCAATTTATTCAGACAATAATAACGATATACTTATTATAGACATGATAGTGATAAGAAACATATAAATGAAATTGCTTAAGATATGCTGTATTAAAGAAGTTGAACCAGGAAGAGTTGATGGAGATAGTGGTGATCAGGATAGTAAAGATAATTATCATGATGACAATAACGAAGAATGCCATACTGAATCACTAAGCAAATATGTAAGAGAAGTTTATGCCTTAATATTCTTCTCTTTCCTGGCCATGATAACACACTAGTAAAAAATAATGATTTTTTTTGTATGAGTAACTTACTGATTCCACTTGTTGGGTGTCACCTAAAAGCTAATATTTGTTGGTAACTGATAATATAAAATAGTAATAACGTAACAAGTAGCAAAAAAATATTTTAATCAATACAATGCACTTAAAATAACTCGCCTACCTGCAGGTACTTCACAATTCGCAGTGTCAAATCTAACTTAAATGCATTTAATCCTCTTCTGCTTCTTTTCATAAAATAATATAAAAAATTATTGCCTTTTGCTACGAATTTTGTAGGGTGGTAATCTTGTAAGGTAGTAAATTTGTACAGTGTGAGTCCATTAAACTGGCCGTAAATATTTATAAAATTTGCACAAAATACTGGTTACTATTTAACAGTACAACTATAATAAAAAATTAAGCACTAATTAAATACAATAACTGCTAATTAAATAACTTCAAATAACTGTATATTCTTTATAATCTTTATATCAAGATTAATCATTAAAAGATGTTGCAAATACTGCAGTATAATAACCACACAAATGACTAATTATACAACTATTAATACAATTAGCTAATAACTATAAATTAATTGGTAACTGAACATAGCAAATACAAATTTCGAACTCTGTATTAACTCAATAAAGGTAGCGCAAATGTCGCCAATTAATCCCACTATTCACTAACTACTCTCTATAACAAATCACTATTAACAATTATTTAAATAACTCTGAAAAGAACCAATAACATTAACTATTTAAATAACTAACTAAAAGAAGATGCACAAGATATTACGAACAAATCCAAGCCAAAATCACACGAATTAAAAAACTCAGACAGAATGATCAACATGCGTGTCAGAAAATCGTATTGACGCAAGAGATGTTGGCAATAAGGCCCGCTAAAACCTTTCGTCAACTTACTTTAAAAACTGTTCCAACTTCATGTGTTACTTTAAAAAAAATGAAATTTATATATATATATTAATTTCATTTTTTATATACCCCTATAATGAATGAACGAATGCTATTACATGGCAGTTAAATATTTTTGACCTGTAGCTTGTTCTTCCACCATGTGCACATTCAAGTGTGCAAATTTGTGGGAAATACTACAAAAGTTTTCAGCGCTCAGTACCACTCCTGTCGAATAAAAGTAACTAAGTTAGAGCATATTATAATAATTTTAGGAGTATATTTTTAATGATTTTCCATTTCATTTAAAACACAATTAACTGTTACATTTTTAAATTCATGTGCTTGCTAATTAGAGAGTCTTATGTAATAATATTTGGTGTAAATTTTCAATAGTTTAACCTGTTATGTCTATTACGGTGCCCGCACAGTAGCGCCTCCACCGACGAAACTCATCCCTATATTCAACAGTGAGCTCTTGTGTAGACTGGAGACAACACTCTTTACTGAAAAATCGTGACGGTCCACCATAATGATGAACGTCTATTCTTTCCTCATTATCTCGAACCAAGTAGCAGGAATTAGCGCCGCATTAAAATTTAAAACATGTTCTGTCGTTTATGTTCACGAAAACCTAATAAACCGTGGAAAAGGAACCAATATTTAATACTTTAAAATTACAATTTACCTACAATACTCTATCAAAATCCAGTACTTCATTTCTTGAAGACATTTTTAACATTCAGGCAGGGGAGTGTTCTTGGTTCGCGTGTTTTTAGTAATTTCTTTAGTTCAACTTATGGCGAATAAAATTCATTGTAAAGAAGAAACCAAAGCGAATATTATTAAAATAAAGAGCTACCAAATAATATGCTGCATTCTCATCAAGTTTACAGCACAATAATTCCATGCCTGAGAAACTGAATCCCATTTCCGTTTTGTTGACGTCCTTTACAACCAAATACTACGCAATACTTTGGCATTTTTGTTGATAGAGACGATTTTAAGATAGGTAACAACACAAGACATATTTAACTCCGGAAGAAAGTCTGAAAGCTAGACGCACAGCCAATCTAACTAAAAACGATTGTCACTATTTTCAACTCTCCATAGTATTGCAATTGTCCATTTAGTTATAATGTTGAGATCACTGGTATTCAGTCCATGTAACATCAAACGATGTGTTCGCACTTTGTCTTCCATTGTCTTATATTTTATTCTACAACCAGGGTTGCCACCATCGTTGCTACGGGCAGCTGTAAACATGCATTGTTTCATGCTTCCGGAAAACATTCAGCAGCAATTACAGTTGGATTTGAAAAGGCAATAAGATTTTTTTTCATTTGTTGTTATCTCTTATTACAAGGCATAGATGCATCTCATGAAAAATAATTATGAAGGCGAGGTATCAACGCTTGTGGAATCAATCCATGCTTGCAGACTATTGTTAAATGCTTTGCCGAAATAACCAACATTCACAAAAGGAAATCAACAGCTGTGCATTTTTAGTTGGCGAATCTTATTTTATTCAACTTGTGACTTATCTTTACTATTCAATCCACCTAGTATCAATACACGATATCTGTTGATTGTAAATAAGTATCAAGTTTGCATTTGTAGCCCCAGAAATTGATTATACGTGTATTTCCAAAAATGCATCTATTTCAACAATGGTATGTGATAAGTAAAACCCCGAAAGATTCGTATTTAGATAAAAAGAACTGATATACAACACCTGCTTTCATCTCAGGCAATTAAATTTAGTTTAAAATTGTCGACCTGTATAATGTGTTAATAACGCTTCAAATAATAAGTTAATTACCTTGCTTGCCTCTAAATCGCGCCTCCGTCAGGGAATAAGTAATTAGGACCCTAATTAAAGTGACTTGCTTCCTAAACTTTCAAATAAGCCCTCGTCCACCTCTGCAAATAGTCTGGGATTTTACAGTCGGAACCAAACGGCAAATGCCTAGAAGCGTTAAACATTATTGTTCATTTGCTGAGGCATATTGGTTTTCTACGAGCACTACTCCAACGCGAAAATTTCTAGTTTACAAATGTTGCCGACCACGCGAATTGGTACCTACTTTTAAGTCCGTAGTTTTTCGTAAGTTCATTCAACTTAAGAGATACGCATTAGAGATAAGTTAATCAATATTTAGCGTTAACGGGTTAAGGTGATAAACGGTCCTATTCAAACCCGGAAGATTTTCCGGAGTATTTCTGTTCTTCCTAGAGATTCACTCGTGTCAACATGACCCTCCTTGAAACGAGAAAAACATTTTCTTCAAGAATAACTATATACGGTGCAAATATTGCTAGCCGCCTTCGCCCTTTTTTTAACTCAAAGAGAAGAATATGTTGGAAGTGTTCCCCATTGTCCACTTTACATTCTATTTTCTTTTATTCACAGCAACATTTTCGACTTGCAACAGTGAAAAATTCAATGTAGAACAGGGTTCAATACTAGAACTTCAGGGGAAAATTATCGGGTATTCGTTTTCTATTATCTTTGGTCTGGTCTAGTTATTCGGACTTGTTCACTCTTGGGAACTGCGTCTATCGCCGCCGAAATATCATTTTTTGTGTTTTTTCAATTTTTTGTTTTCCTAATAGTAGAACCGAAATATTACTTTAAGAATATTAAAGAACAGTAAAACCTCGACCACAATGGTAAATTGCATTGAAAAAGTTGGAGCCGTTCTTAAGCAAATAGCGTTCAACCATTATTGTAAATGCGAAATTTGAAGCTCTTTTTCACAGAACATTTTTGAGTTTTTGAAAAACTTCATTAAATATCATTGGAAGCTCTTCCACTGACAAATGCAAGAGTGTTCACAAATCGCTTTAAATGGGCATATTAACGGCGTGAGAAATATTCCGAAAACGTTATATTTGTGTAATTTTGGAAAAACAAAAGAATACACCAAAATTAACTTAGATCATATTAAACAATGTAATTAGCACTAACTTTTGGAAAAGTGTGAAGAAAAAATTTGAAGCCGATTTGGTGTAAAATTACGTGTGAGCTTTTCTAAAAATGCGAAATTTTCAGCTCATTTTCACAAAAAATGTTGAGTTTTCTAGAAACTATCTGACGTTATTTTAAGAACATGTACTAATAAATTCAATAATGTGAACAAATCGCTGGTAATGTAAATAGTAACGACGTGAGAGAAGTAAAAAAAATTAATTTTTTGTAAATTTTGAAAAAACAAAAGAATAGAGCAATATGGCGTTTATCTCATCTTACAGAGTGTATTTAGCACTATTCCTACTTTTCAAGTTTAAAGAAAAAAATTTGAAAAAATCTTGTTTTTTTTTATTTTTTAAAATTGCACATATTCCTCACAATATTGCGCGAAAACGACTAAAATTTTCAAAAAATTAATATGACCTTATTGAAAGAACTAATTACGGAGATCAATTTTATTTGATCAAAAAATCTCTATCTTCAGTATTGTAGTTGTGGAAGTTGCCAAAAAGAATTCATACTTTTGCATTTTTTGAAAATTCGGAGTTAACCGTGTATATCGGACCTAAGCCACATTTATAAGTGTATTTTACTCTATTCTTACGAGAAATTTTAAAACATTTGGAGCCATTTTTCAGAAAATTTTCAAAATGTTCAAAGGACTTCATATAAAATTCCCTCAAAAATTAATGAATATTTTTCAAAATCGCAGAGCTTCGATTCAGGCAGAAAACGTCAGAGGTATCTTCAATTTGAAAAAAAATCCTACGCATGGTTGAGTGTGTGTTATTTACATACACTAGACAGACAGACAGATGTTTTTAAAAAAACACTTTTTTGGTACCAGCGGACCCAAAAACGTGTATTTCCGTTGACATCTTGATATCGATTTTCCGCGGCATTACATAACTTTCACTAGTCTACGTATACTACTCCGTATATACGTAGGTATACGAGAAGTATTAACAATCAAACATGTAGCCCACAGCCACAGGAACGTAAACACGCTAAAAATGACACTACGGATATGTACTGTTCCTGTTCTTAGGCTCGACAACCCGCTACGGGCCTTGGCCGACCAGCGGTGACCCAGCTTCTCGGCCAGGGGATAAGGGGTTCGTGTGGTTAGCACGAAGACATCCCTTCACCGTATATACTGGTCTTCATAACTTTAGGGTGGGCTTTCTCATCGTCACACAGCAATAGATAATGGGACATTTCTAAGGAAAGCGCACAGTGAAACCAAGCACGCTAACAAAAGACCCACCGAGGGAGACGGACATGTACACCAACCCAATATATTCGTTGTTATGATGTTATATGCATTCTTTCATTTTCCATTTCTTTTTTATTTTAGCAAATAACTGGAATTTGTGGATTTAATGAAGTGATAATAATTTAAATTTGGGTTGATTGATTGATTGGTAGTGATTCCTGGCGTGTCAACTACTATGGCCATCAGTCCCGTAAGTGTAGTGCTTTTTTTGCTCGGGAGGTGGCGATGGTTTTCCCCCGCTGGATGGTCAGATCCGGTGCCGACCTACCGTCGGCTAACGGGGTTTTCCCCAACCAGGTATCTCCCAGCGGGGCACCGCCCCAGCCGGGACAAGCTCTAAGTTCCCTACCGGTCTCCCGGTATGTGTGGTAGTGTAGTGTATGTTAGTGTAAGTGTGTGTGTAAGGGGATGAGGATAGGACAAGGAAGAGGAAAGATGTCACGCGGTCTGTGGCCATGTTTTAAGGTACTGCTCCAGCATTCACCTGATGTCGATCGGAGAAACCAAAGAAAACTACCGATCAGAGCAGCCGACCGCTAGAATTCTGCAGACAGCGACTGAATTCGATCTAGCTGAAAAGCTAGTGTCGAAAATTCTGCCGCCATCGGGACACGAACCTAGGACCTTCCGTCCAGAGGCGCTGCAATGACATCAGTTGATGCACTGAGCCACCGCTCCCGGTTTAAATTGGGAGTATTGCGTGGTATTGTCAATATACTAGGAGTTAATCCGACAGGCAAAAGTAACAAATCGTCAGGCAAATGTGACAGGACGAAATCAATCTCCCATATTAATAGTTGTAATGAATAGTACAACGTAATTTAATTTCTTTAAAACTGAATTTACGTTCTTTTTCATTTTAAATTTTTCTTTATTATCAGTAATAGATTCTAGCCGACTTGGATGGCCGAGGTGGCTAAGAGCGAGTACCGACTCAGCGCTTCGGTCCGAAGGGTCGCGGGTTCGAGTCCCGCCTTGGGCATGGCTGTTTGTCCCTTGACTTTGTGTGTGTGTTGTCGCGGAGGGCCTCGCGTTCTGCTGACTCCAGATCAGAGGAGCCCGCAAGTGTTTGTCTAGTGTATGGTCGAATATGCGTCCCTTCGGGACGTAAATGGCAACCGGCTGTCGGCTGGATAAAAGCTCTAGGGCAAAAAAATAGATTCTAACCGTCATCGTCTAGGGGCCCGCGAAGCAATTTTAGAGGCCTCCAGGTGAAATCGGTCGAGCTCGGTCGAAATCGGTCGAGCCCCTCTCTCTCCTCTCCTCCCTCTGTCCTCTCCTCCCTCCCCTCCCTCTCTCTCTCCCTCCCCTTCCTCTCTCCCCTCCCTCTCTTTCTCCCCTTCCCCCTCTCTCCCCCTCCCTCACATCTCCGCAGAGTTGTCCTCCCCTATCGGTCGTATGTTATAATACTTTTCTTAATTTATTTGTTTTTACAATATAATTATGTACAATGGCATTATCATCGTTATTAATCTTCTTCCCCGTCTTCTTTTTCACTTCAAGTAGGCACACGTGCCTGTTCTCCTTCACAATTTTCTTCCTTTTCATCAATATTATTATCATAATTAGTATTATTATTATTACCACCAAGAGGACTCCAGGAACGCAACGACAAGTCGTTGACGAAGATCTCCGCCATGGCAAAAATGGCCTGGAAAGGGTAGGCAGAACTCTTAACCCGGTGAAGGCAGTCTGCCTAGGGATGGTGATTTGAAATTTCATCCCGCTGGCTCGGAAGCTGTGAGATGGCAGCCCCATCGTCGAGCTTAACCTGCCCAACGCTCCTTACGCGCCCAGGGGATTCTGCAAATACTGACAATCTTCATAATAAATCCGTACTTTTAATTTATTTTACTAGTTGATAGCGTATTTAGTTGATCCTGTAGCTTGTCCCTAATCATCGACGCTGTAGTACATTTTTAGGGCGCGTCACGGGCAGGGATATTCAATACTTCTGCCCCGCAGTTCTCGAGTTCGTTTCGAAGCATGCGATTGTGCGTGCGTACTCGCGGCAACGACTTTCCGCCCGAAGACGCACAGATAGCAAGGGCGATTGGCGCCTCTTAACCCCCTTCCCACTCAGTAATTGACGCGCCCGGAATAACAATCAATTTCTCTCTCCTTCCACTCTCTCTCTCTCTCTCTTTCCCCTCCCTCTCTCCCTTCCCTCCCTCTCTTTCTACCCTTCCCTCTCTCTCTCCCTCTTTTTCTTCCCTCCCTCTTTTCCTCTCCTCCCTCTCTCTCGCTCTCCTTCCTCTCCTCGCTCCCCTTCCTCTTCCCCCTTTCTTCCCTCTCACCTCCCTTCTGCTCCCCTCCCCCTCTCTTGCCACTCTCTTTTTCTCTCGCCCCTTATTTCTCTCCCTCTCCCCCCCTCTCTCTCTGACTTGTGTTCTCGCGCCATTTACCCCCTCGCTTCCTCTTTTCGCCCTTTGACCCGTTCGCTCCTGCTCTGATCCTTTCGCCCTCATCCCCGGCACTCATGCTTCGCTCATACCTTTGTTCTCGCATCGTCGCCTTAGTAGACTGTGCACACGTGGTGCTATGGAGATGATCGATCTCCCTATTTTTCTCACTGCTTTTCAATAATATCTCCAGCTGCTAATAAGAACTGCGCCTAGACGGACACTTTTTGTAGAAGAAATATTAGACTTTTTCTCTGTCCATCTCTGCCTCGTCATCGCGTCTGGTGCAACGAATTGCAAACCGGCTGAGCGCGTTGGCGTGGTCACGGGGTCCATTCCCCTCCACTCGCGTGGCTCGGGCCGCGCTCACCGCCTCGCTCTGCCCGCAGGTCGGACATGAGAGAGGGGAGCCGCGCGCGCGCGCCCGCTCGCTGCCGCCTGTGCCGTCGTCGCCCTCCCGTGCCGCCCGCCGCAGCCGCCGCAGCCGCCGCCGCCGCCGCCGTCGCCGCCGCCGCAGCTGCAGCCGCCGACGCAGCAGCCGCCGCCGCCGCCCCCGCCGCCGCCGCGCCAGTGGGCCGCGTCCGCCGGCCGGCCCAGGCTCTCGCCCTGGCCCAGCGGCTCCTAGCTCCCCGACGGGCCCCGCGCCGCGCCGGCACCCGACGACAGTGTTAGCGCCGACGCAGCCGCCGCCGCAGCCGCCGCCGCCGCCGCAGCCGCCGCCGCAGCCGCAGCAGCAGCAGCAGCCGCCGCCGCCGCCGCCGCAGGGACCATGTCCGAGGACTCGGATTCACTTTCAGAGGAAGAACGCAGCTTGTTCCGTCCGTTCACGCGGGAGTCGCTGGCGGCTATCGAGCAGCGCATCGCCGAGGAATATGCCAAGCAGAAAGAGCTGGAGAAGAAGCGAGCGGAGGGCGAGGTGAGTGGTCTGCCCCTCGCCGCCCGTTGCCACGCGGGGCCCGGCCGGGGAGGCGCGCGCGCGAAGCGACCTCTACTTCTGGCCCCCGGGCCCGCGCCCACTGAGCCAAATTTCAAAGGGGCGCAACTTTGCAAAGTGTCAAAAATCACTCGTTTCTAGGATCACGATATTACTTTAAATTTATTAGACTTTTTAATGTAATGTTTTGCCAGAACACGTTTAATAGACGTGTATAATATAAGGGTTCTAGAACGTACTTTGCCAAAACACCAAGCTGCCTATATCCGAGACTGATATCTCTCGTTCAAATTACTACATTTCAATGGTTGTCAAATCAAGGGAGCTCAATTTTTTGAGTTTTCAAGAGCGTTCTTAGAACGCCAAGAGTTAGTCAAAGAGCCATTCTGCGTCTCTCTCTTATTTTGGTGGCCATACAAAGTAATTTCTAATAAATATTCAGTTTCAGTATTGAAATGAAAACAAAACGTTGAAATGTTGACCACTGCACTGTTTACCTTGTCTAACGTGCACTCGAATAGATAATTCTCACGTGGATTTATAACGCAGCCGAATCAG
Source organism: Teleogryllus occipitalis (assembly GCA_011170035.1). Taxonomy (NCBI): domain Eukaryota; kingdom Metazoa; phylum Arthropoda; class Insecta; order Orthoptera; family Gryllidae; genus Teleogryllus; species Teleogryllus occipitalis. Next base: position 95,264 of record BLKR01001700.1, on the reverse strand, counting down.
AGTAATAGTGGGTTTGCGGCGTTCCTACAAGCAAAGAAAAAATATGTCTTTTTTTGTTTTTTTCTTCAGTGCACAGATGAATGTAGTACTCTACAATATTCCACATTACTTTATAATTGATCATTACAAAATATCTATTAAAATATCTCTTAATTTTCGCGATTTTGTCTAACGAAAACCTACAAAGGCTCGTCCTTCACGTAACAAGTAAAATCATATCTTATAGGACACTTCTGTCGAATAATTTAGGGTGTTATAACACGTGAACAACTTTTTTTAGTTTTACGATATTTTTCTCATTACAGTCTTCTTATGGTTTAGTCTTCCTCGTATTTAATTATCATTTATAAAATTCCGTGTTTATTATTATGCCCATTTCCACATTTGGCGAGTGTAGAAAGATACTTCAGTACACAAGGAAGAGACCGTCTTTGGTCACTTGAACATGAGAGTATTATCCCTTCTCGTGCTTTTTATAACAACATTCGTAAACATTAGTTTCTGACAAGCAATGGTGTATTTTGGCTAGTTGGCGTATTTTTCTTCGGTTATATAAATGTGTAAATAATCCATTATTATAGTATAAACCAATTAGCCATGTTAAAATTAAACAATCATTTCAATTATTAAGGCGTTTGAGGGAACACTCGAATAAAACTATCCACGATAGTGTCTTTAGTAGCCGCTTCTCTTAAAACATAATTACCTTCACTCAAAAAAAGGAAAACAAAACAAATGTGAGAGTTGGTAAAACATGGGGAAAAGTAGAGGTCACTTCTTCTAATGGTATGGAACATAACTCATAGCATTACGGTAAATTGCTTATTAACTATCAAATATGTATTTTTGGTATTTCAGAAAATATATTTTGTTCGACTATTAATTAATATCTAGCGTACCCATTTACAAAACTTTTGCCTAAAATGGTTCTTTAATTTCAAGATGGCTTGTTTCTGGAGGTTTGTTTGTATTAAATGTTGAAATGTAAAACAGTGCTTTTTTTAACTTTTGTTCTTTCAAAATGATAATTGAAAAGAATCTCATCTTCAGAAAATGACTCGCGTGTGTGAAGACGCTATTGAGTACATGCTGGTTGCGTGTACCACGGCATCCCCCGACAGCATCGGTGGGATGAGGATGAAAGGAGGCTTCTCTCTCTGTGCCCCTGCAGATAACTTTAAAATAGAAAAATAAAAGTTTGTTCTTTTTTTAAAAAAATCTTCTTCATTATTTGCAAAAATTATAATTCTAGAGTATTTTAGAGAATTGTCAAGAGACAATAAATAAATAGGCGCATTCGTTCTCAGTTTAATAAATCATATTAATTATTGCAACATTTTACCTTCTATAAAACAGTTACTCGTACAAATACTGCAGACTGAATAAACAAATTATTATTGTTATAAATATGTGTTTATCTATTGACGTGATGTTTTCTGTTTTCAGCAAGAAATGTGATAAAATCAAGGATGCAGATAGAACAATATAAACGGTGACACGTTAAAATAATTCACAAATGCTACAGATAATGATATCCCTGTTAAAATAGATGCATTCAGGAAAGTTTTAAATGGCGTGAAACTTTGAACATTTTAAATGCAAGACACAATATTTTAAACTCGTTAAAGTCTCTGCGACCAATGTCCTTCAAGCTTCATTTTTGGATCATTGACAACCCATATCCAAATTATATCTCCGTAAAATTCTAATAGAACATTTTAGTCGAATCTGACATGCTGCTTGATGCACTAACGTAATCCCACACGCAGGCAATTGCTCCTCGACCCCTGCGAGGAGCGAGTAGCAAAGCGTCATTTGAAGCTCCCTTCCTTTGCGTGAGCGGGCCAGACCCCGAGGCTGTCAGTTTCACTCGTAGAGTCGATCTCTTCCATGTGGTGGACTTCTCTTCTCCCTCTCTAACGCTGTCTCCTTTCCCCGTGCCCCGCCCACAGGTGGCCCCGCTCCTGCCCCGCCCCCGCGCTTCATCTGTCCAGGCCTGTCTCCGCCCCGCCCCGCCCCTTCCCTCCTCCGCCCACCCCGTAGTCAGTGTCGTAGGCCCTTCCTCCCGCGCAGTGGGTGTATGTGTGTGAGGTGGAGCTGTGTCTTAAACGGCCGCCCCTGGAGTCGCGGCGCCGCGGCGGCAGGGCAGCCAGCTCCGCCGTCGCCGCGCCCAGGCTTCAGGAGCGCGCTTTTGTACTGTTTCTCTAGTATGTGTTGGTCTTCTATGTGTAAAATTTTTTTCCCATTCTCATCATTACAGGGGGATTTTGGACGGAGGAAAAAGAAAAAAGAAGTAAGAGTTTGCTAAACTAGAATCCCCACTATTATCCTCTGCAGTTTCAATACAAACATTTTAAATTTAAATTATTCACTTGCTTGTGGTGATGCTTCCATTGTTTTGTGCTTTCTGCTTAGAATGTACTTCAGACAGCAGGGCCTGATTTATATGTTTTGAGGAGTGAATCCCCAAAAAATATTCGTGTCTTTTATCTTATCATTGTTGTTATATAAAGTTCCCCTCTTCGTTGCTCCTTGAAAAAAAAATAGTGCCTCTTCGTAAATCAGATCCTGCCCCGTCGCTGCACTTGGCTGTTGTCATGGTGGCCTTTATTTGCGGTACTGTTCTACCCACAGCTCAAGAAGAGGCTCCTTGCAAAATATATTGTACCATTTTGCACTTTGCAATTATTACCCGTGTATGCAGGATCTCAGGAAAATTTTAAAATTGTCTGGGGAGTTACATCTTTTTTTTTGTTTTTTTTTGTTTTTGTTTTAAACAAACAGGTTTTTTGAACCTAAATTAATTGATGTTTGTCAGATAGAAATTTGTTTGGCTGAACATGGTTGCCTGGAATCTGCACTGACAGGACTCTGCAGATGATTCCAGTCTACTGTAGAGTTGGGACCTGCACACCAAACCGAGCATGAGTAGAGCAGTATTGCTGTGTGACTACCTGCATGCAAATAACCACCTCGTACGTTCTTGTAGTTAGTTTATGATCATTTTAATACACAATCGTATGAGTAGGTGCAGATTGTATGAGCCAACATTCTTAAGTAATATATGGTGATACAAATATTTTCTTGTTCACTTCTAAACTATTTAAGGAACAAATTTTCTCCTGATATGTGGCTCTGAAGAGCCATAAATTTCATAAGTTGTATGATTAGAAAATTATTTTTTTATGAGGTTATTAGAAAACAATGTCTCAAGAAAATATATACCATAATTATATTCTTTTCTAAATTGAATTTCTTATGAATTGCTATAAATTCAACATTAGAATAGCATAATATCAGAATAGTACACATAGAGTCTTTGCAATACGATAAAATGAAGTAGTAACTGATAAAATACGTTCATGAGGCATAATGTAGAAGTAAATAAATGTTTGATGTAGAAGAATATCATAGTATACACAATATTTTTTAGACTACACAATATATTTTAGCCCGTAGATACTGTATATGTGCATGAAACATACCTGGATAAAGAAATCCCCCAATTAGGATTTGGCATTGCAGAGTTCCTCAAGTGATCATAGTTTGCTTTACATTTTACTTAACTATGCTTCAATGTATGTTAATACATTTTGAAAGAGGAACCCTTAGAAAAAATTATATTATTTGAGCTTTCTGATTCAGTGCAAAGGGGTATCTAATTAAAGAAACATCTCAATATCACGTCTACAAAAATCCTAATAAGTTCTTGTGATAACCAAATATTCTACAAAATATTTCTCATATTTCATCTTAATTAAGACTTGCACAGATAAGATTCATATCTGAATGCAAAATATTCATTTCAAATTTCATTTCAGAATTATTCATTTACAGATGGAGAAAAAGAATAAGGGGAAAATATGTTTTGTGATATTAATAATTATTTCTAGTGTATACCTTTGTTTGTTTGTTAATTAAAATAATAATTTATTTACATAAAATCTGTGAAGCTTGTCTACCAACTAAGAGTGAAAGGAAGAATAACTTAAATTATTGTCCAGAAATAAAAGGTAATCAGTTGAGTATTAATTCTTTGGATTACCAACATCTGTTTTGTTTTTTTTATAAGTATATTTGTGAAAATAATGATAGAGTGAGTTTATCTAATGATTCAGTAACTTAATTACAGTGATAATAATATTAGTCTTTGTACATACTATTCTGTGGTGACTAAAGGCCTCAGAATAGGCAAATCTCACAGAACACTAATACAATCAGCTACAATCAGTACTCATAAGCTGCTTTTGCCCTTACTTCCCTCTGTTACAAGTTGGATATCTGTCATCTTCTTCTCTCTCCCTACTTCTTTCTCTTGTATCCATAGTATGTCTAGTGAGAAATTAATTGATATGACCAGTAATGTAACAAATTGTAGATATCTATACAGAATTCTTTTCAACACCTCCTAGTTAATTCTTGGGAACAATTGGGAATAAAGTCTACTTTAAATTTTAGTGTCTTAAGAAAATATTATTTTCTGAAGTTGCTGAAGTCTGTCAAATTTTGAAGTTTATCTATACAATCCATGTTTCCTTAAAACGGAATACGTTGATCTCAGCAATTTTGAGTTTAATCTGAAAAGTTTACCAATTAAAATAATGTTTTTAAAACAATTAATTATGGATTTAGATAAGACAAAATTAGAAACAACTTCAGCTTTTTCTGAGATCAAGAATTAGATGTGACATAAAATTTATTGTAAAAAATTAATTGAAACTAGAATAAACATTTTTAAATTTTAAAAAATTAACAGAATCTTAATAAAAAACAAGAAAAGGAGATCACATAGAGAAAAGTATAGGAAAGTGAATATAGCTTGATATGTTGCCTTGGATATATTTTGTATTTGTAGTATGTATGGAAACTCAATAACACATTTGCTGACATTAGTTCAAATTTATAAGATCTTTTCTCATGCATTCATTGACATTTAAAACACAACGTAAATGATGAACGATCACAAATTTTCTGAAAGTCAAGATCTTAACTTTCGTAAGAAGTAAAAACGCATATGATCTGTACTTCAAAATATTCTTTACACTTGCTCTGCTGTGCTATTCCTTGTCTTCACTTTCCTTAAGTAATACATTTACCTCTTTGTCCCTTATTTATGATGCTAATGGTGCATGTTGCAAGTGCTTCATTAGAATTACTTGCATTTCCTTGGCTTGATCTCTAGTCTTGTCAGTTTCACTTCTTTTCCTTTTATGGGGAATGGCCTGTAATGATCCACTTGACTGATTTGAAATGGAGCTATAACTGATCAAAACAGTTATTAAATCATTCATTGTCTTGAAATAACATTTATATTACTACCGAAACACACCGACCTGTTTTATAGGCCACTACTCAGGTTCTACCAGAAAATTCTTCGCTCTTACGATGAAATCCGTGACCTTTTATTTAAAATGCTGCTTACAAAACAATGTAATTGTATTTTACATTGCAAAACAGGTATGTGGAACAGTGTATAAAATTTGTTAATTCCAACTTTCTAATAGTGGTGTGTTTCGGCTGGACAAAAAATGGTGGGATATGTGGTGCCCGGCTAAGCATTTTGCAGTGAAATAGTGACTAGAATTCTAGAAATTAGTTTAGAATAGTGTGATGAAATTAAAATGTAATGAGGCATATGAGTATGGCAGAATAACTGGATTTTAATAATCAAATTCTCTGCAACATTATTTTCCTTTGAAGCAACTCATAGGTTCCAGAGAATTTGATAATGCAGTTCTAATGAAGAATGTGCTACTCATTGTTGAAACTATATAGAAAAGAGGCAAGTGACAGCATGTTAAAAATAGGTATGATACATTTACGCTGATGCAAAAATAAAATTGGATTTCTAATTTATTTTTGATATCAGGATGTTTCATTCTTTGTCAAAAAAGACCAGTTTCTGAGCACTGCATTCTTATGACACATGTGAAACAGTTGCACTGGACATTTCAAAATTACACCAGCATTATTTCAACTTGCCTTCGCGTTTTAAATTGGATGAGGAATACAAAATAAGCTTTTGCACAGATATTGAATTGCTTCACTCATAGATAACATTCACACAATGAGACATCAATGCCCATCACTACTCACAATTACACCTTTTGATCTAAGGTTGGTAAAAAGCACAAGTGGTGTTCTCAGAATTTCATCACAGCGTGAGATGAATGTTACAATTAACCTTTTCAAATGCCTTGTTATGGTATAAACATGCCAATATTTTCGCATTAAATAGTTGTGATGAATTATTTTCAGTGTTTTAAGTGCTGCTTTTAAACACTGGGAACATAAACTTTGTAACACGAAAAGATATTTCGTTGCCGCGGCCGGTGCGACGTGTAGCGGGGCCCGGCGGGAAGCGAGTGGCGGAGTCAGCAAGGGAGGCTGCTAACCTAACCTCGCCTCGCCCAGCCCAGCCCCGCGCCACGCCACGCCGCGCCCGGCACCGCACCGCGAAGTCGCACAGTCGCACGTCGAAGAGCGCGAAACGGCCAAACGAATCGCCTAGCGCGCGCACCCCAGACACTGCAACCGCACTGAGCGTAGCTAGCGCCTTCGGGGCGGCGACGCGGGTGACTGGCACGGGCGGCCGGGGGGTGGCGGTGCGCAGGTCCGCTATGACGACGAAGACGAGGACGAGGGCCCGCAGCCGGACCCCACGCTGGAGCAGGGCGCGCCGATCCCGGTGCGGCTGCAGGGCAGCTTCCCACCGGAGCTGTCCTCCACGCCGCTCGAGGACATCGACAGCTTCTACCACAACCAGCGGGTGAGCCAGCGGTGCCGCGACGCTGTGGCGGCGCTATTACGTATGTGGTTTGTGACAAATAGTGATTCTACAGAATGGCAGAGACTTTCTCATACTAATTTAGTCCGATAGGTCCAGTTTTCCCTGATGACTCAGAATTTTCGAAAATTGCAAAAGTGAGAAACTTTTGGGCCCCTTCGATCAACTATATTATTAAAGATAGTTTTTTCAAATGAATTTCTTCGCCACAATTAGTACTTTAATTAATTTCATGTACATTTGAATATTTTCTTTGTAATGTCATGTACAATATCAACTTCAAGTTGCAACCGGCTCCCTTAGGAGTAAGCCTAGAAGTAGTGAGTGGAGTACCTGTACAATACTTTGCACAAAATACGGGCCGTTTATTATTACGCAGTGCACTGCACTTCCGGTGTTTTGAACGATCTGGAAGTGTGGAAAAGTTGTTTTAATTCCACTAAGGATGGCCAACCCTATATTAAGGAAAGTACTAACGGAATGATCCGAATGGGCACTCGCTGGAAGCCTAGGATCATAGGTTGTGTGATAAATTCAATAATGAACATTTTAACCCTTTATATATATATATATATATATATATATATATATATATATATATATATATATATATATATATATATATATATACACACACACACACATACGCATGCAAATGCAACCCGCAATACACGTGCGCTCCAATACATGTTAGCATCGCATAAATTGAATATGGAGGATTCTGTGAACTTAAAGCTCGGTTAACGGGGGGATGCTGAGTTATGTTTTCTAAGTTGTGTTTTACAAAATGAGATATTTTTGGCTCTTCTAGAATATGGGGGATGAGCTGTTTTGAATTCTCTAGCTATTCAAAATTCCCACTTTCATCCGTCAGGGCACTCTCCGACGGCATTACACTTTCCGCTACTGCTGCTGTAAGATTTTTGAAAGTATGTTCAATAAAAAAGGCTTAAAATAAATTGCTTAATTTATCGTTAAATTTGGAGAAAGTATAAGCGGGAAAGTAAATGGGGAACGTGCGAGTGTTCATACGGAGAACATGTGGAGGACATGCCCGAAACATGCGCGGGATAGGAGAACATGTGAGGAATTTGAGAAGGGGAGACTCTATTCTACGAAATGAGACCTTTTTGAACCCCCCTTTTTTTGTAGGTTTAGCTCTTCTGGGTACTCTCGCTTCGTAGCGGAATAGTTAAAACAGTAATATCTTGAAGTATGTAAAATTAAATTAATATCCTATACTATAGTATTTAATATTCTGTGCTAATTAATCTCAGCCGTAAGTCGTCCTGTTGGTTAATAAATACTTAATAACCTTTAAATGTTTATCGGTCACATGCGTCTTAAACCCTTATTATCATGCAACCCTGCAGATTTGTTAAGTGCACTTGTACCTACTTGTATATTAAGAAATTTAACATCCTTAGCAACACGTTTTAACATCCTTAACAATGTAAACAACCATCGATTCATCGCAAGTCAAATGTTTGTTAAGGAAAAAATATGGCGATGTACAAAATAAATCAGATTCAGACAATTCAAAAGTAATTCACATTGGTTTGGGGAATAATTATTCTTAATTTTAATATTAATAATACAATTAGAAAAATGTATATTAGGTAAATTAACCTCATTTTCCTCACATTCCTCCAAAATGAAACTCTACTCCGGTAATCATATTTACTAACGATGTGAAGGTGTCGCCACTGGAAGTCAACGCGCCAATTTTCTAACCGAACATCGCTTCTTTAGGTACCTTTACGTTCTGGAGAATTATTTGCATCCATCTTTCTCAAACCACGGTATACAAATATTGTTTACATATATATATCGCAAGCAACACCCCAAAATGTACTAACGTGCCGCAACCAAAGAATTCATGTGTTAACTATCGCAGCAATGTCGAAAATTTTTTTCATAATTCGTGACATTTTATGGTAACTGATAAAATGCTGAACATATCACGAAATGTTACAGTGTTATTACTGCCTCTTCCAAATTAAAAATCTCGTTTCCGCTACGCTACGCCTAGATTTTTAACTTTTGGCCTCGGCAACTCATAACATTTGTAGGTGTGTTAATAGCTATTACCCACAGGACCGGACCTAGTATATTGTAACGCACTGTGCAAGGAACTAATTGTTGGAACTTGGGTTCCAGTTTAAGCCTCTTTTCACTTTTAAAACTGTAATATACAAAGTGAGGAACGTGTTTTAGCATATTAGCTGATGTGGTGAGTGATTCGCATAAAAATGCTTGCGCAGAAGCAAATAATCTGAATAGAAGTTAGATATTTCGAAGGACAAAACACCTACCTACGCCTTACAAGTGTTCTGACGAGACTACGTCAATATACTTCCGGAGTACAATATACTTCTGATAAAATACGGTCCATGAGGGTTTGGGGACTAGAGCAGCCTTCTTCCTGAACAGACCGCAGAGCGACAAGACGTGATGGGGTGTGGCGTGGCGCGGGAGGGCGGGGTGTAGTGGGGAGGGATGGGGCGGGGCGGGGCGAAGTGGGGTGGGGTGGAGAGGGGTGGGGTGGGGTGGGGTGGGGTAGGGTAGGGCGGCAAGGCACGGCAAGGCAGGGCGGAGCGGAATGGAACCGAACCGAACCGAACGGAACGGAACGGAGCTGAACAAAGCAGGACTATCGGGGCATGTAAACCAAGAAATGATATAAATTATTTCAAAAGTTCCTTCATTATAAATCTGAGTACAATTAATAAATGTGCATACATAAGTAAAATCTATATATATAAGTAAAAGAGAATGTGCGTATATCTGTCGCAAATAGACACAACAAATACTCAACCGATTTAGCTAAAATGTTTACATTTGTTCTTATTAGAATTGGGAGTATTTAATGAGTGGTTTAAATTAAATCGGACGTGTGGGGCGTTGTTGTGGATGACTCGCTCAGTATACTCACGCGCGCCTGATCAGAAGTGCTAGGCAACAAATCGCACCGTCACGTAATAAGCGCGTGATGGCTGCATAATCTGCCCCTGCGATTGTGAAATATCGTCAGGAAGTTTAATACCCGATATTACACTTGAATATTATCTCAGACAAGTAAATCTTTTTTTTTTCTCCAAGACAGTATCATAGCGAAAGCATGCCGAAACTTGAAGGAGAACATTTTAACAATAGGATACTTGACAACAGTGTCCCAATCAGGACATTAAACCAACTCATACTTGAGGGAAAAACTTTCATCTAAGGTATTAGAATTTTTGCAGAGCCTAGCATAAAACGTGATTAACAATCACGTGAGAAGTAGTGTGTGAAGTGTAATTCACTGCAATAGTGAAGCATTGCCAGGCCCATTAGTAAAAAATAATAAATACAAGTAAATTGAGAGAATACATGAAGTTTAATATATGAAATTCTCATCCTATATATACAAAAAAATCTTAAGAAGTAAGGCCTCATATTCACAATATGCCTTTTGCTGGTCATGGTTAAACTGACACAGCCATTTCAATTCTTGAAAATAAGCATTTTCTACCAAGTAATAGATTGAGTAATTCCAAGTACAGATTTTGAACATCACTCTTCTAACCTCTTATTAGTTAATTCCATCACAACACCTGTTGATTCTCTCATAAAAGAAAGATCAAAAGAAAATAAAGGCTCTCATAATAAATTTTGAATCAAATTCAGTGTCTTGTTAGAGTTCTAAACATAAAAATACTTTGAAAAACAATTTGACCTTAACAAAATGTTAATTTATTGTTAAAATTCTTTTTCTCTAAATAATGACTTGTGAAATTTATTCAATAGCCTTTGTTTTGTAGTCAAAGTTATTAGGTTGAGATATCATATGTTCATTTATTTTATTTAATTGAAAAAGTATAATTTAATAAAGATTTTTTTATTACATTTCTCGGGACATTTTTGTCTTTAAAAGTCTATTTGTGTCTCTAAATTGTTTCTGATGTAATTAATAATTAAATGTACAATTTAAGTTGCTCCGTAAATTGTGGCAATTAATTATCGTTATCAAGCGAAAACAAGACTTAAGTCAACAATGAAATACTCATATTCAATATAACAAATTTTAAAAAAACAACAAATTTGTCATCTTAACAGAACTTGAAAAGTCACATTTAATGACTGTTCTTTCTCTCAGCCTTCTTTTATTGAAAGTAGTTATATTTCAAATGCTAATAATGACTTGTTTTTACTGGCCAATAAGAAATTCCAATTTTCTTTTGCAGACGTTTGTGGTAGTAAGCAAAGGAAAGGACATCTTCAGGTTCAGTGCAACAGATGCCATGTGGATACTTGACCCGTTCAACCCTATCCGAAGAGTGGCGATTTACATCCTTGTTCACCCTCTATTTTCACTCTTCATCATCACAACCATCCTGACCAACTGCATCTTTATGATCATGCCCACCACCCCAACAATTGAATCCACAGAGTAAGTATTATATGACATAATTACTGTAAATTCTTATGCTGGGTGATTTTTTTCTCTCTCTGCAATAGTTGCAAGAGAGGAAACAGGGCTGGGCAAAGATTATTGTTTGGTCTCTTCCTTTACTATTATTATACTAGTAATTTCTGTAAGCATAACAAGAAAAAATATTACATTATAATTTTTAATCAAATTCATAAAATAATTTTGTATCATTGTGTGTAGTATGTCTTATAATCAGATTCTTTCATTACAAAGATTACCACCTCACATGCTCACATTTTTTGGTGGTTGTTGCCCAACCCTGAATTAGGTATAATTCTTATTGGATTATTATTCAGTCATTTCTGTGATGGCATTTATGATTTCCTGCATGACAATGCATGCCAGTACACCTTACTACAGCTCAAATGCAGATTTTTTACATTAAGAATGAGTAAAAATGAAAATATTTTATCAGACTTTATACTGATTGACAAAATTATGCATATTTCAAAACAAAAGTGACATTGAAATAAAAAAAATTACGATACATAAAACTATGCTCTTGTTAATATCAGGCCTAAAAAAGAAACAAAACTAAAAAATATCCTTAATGCCAAAAATCAGGAAACGTCATATGTAAGTAGATGTATTGGCATCTCTGTAATTTTCAAGCACTGATGTAATAAGCTGTTAATAGTGATATTTCATTGTTTCTTGAAAAAAATTAAAAATTAATATTTCTGAAATCTCTTCAGTGAATCAAAGTATGAGAAAAAATTGAAAAGAATTATTGTCTCATGATTTTTGTTTAAATTTCAAACAGCAACGAGAATACTAAGATACCCTAAGAAATACTAATACTAATACATTCCAATATAAAAGGTGTTATTTTCTTCCCAAGGCAATAATGTCTGAATGTGGAGTTTTTTTCATATCAGTAAATTCAGTAAATTGGATGAGAAATTGAAAGAAATGTAACTGAAGCTTTTATTCACAAATCTTGAAGTTTGAGTCAATAAAAATCTCTTTTGAAGATTTTATTTAATTGTAATCAAGTCCTGAAAAGTAAAAATAGCAAGACAATTTTTATCACATTATGTGAAACAATCTTGTAACTTTGCTGAACATCATTCCTTGAGAAGAAATAACCCCTCCATTTTGAAGTGAAAGTATGAGGTGTATCCAAAAAAATTTCCCCAAGTCATCAACAAAAAGAAAAACTTTTGGTGGCAGATACAGCCTATGTTGGACTATTCTTCAACAGAATCACTGCCAGAATTGAGGCATTTGCAGTATCACAGATTGTCTGTTGGCTGGGACGGATACCAGTGTTTGACAGCTACCTGTAACTGTAATAAACGTAATGCTGGCCAAACAGGAATTTCTTGAGGTACAAGAAAAGATGGAAATTGCTGAGGATGAGAACCAAACTACAGGGTGGATGGTCCTACCGTCAACCACACATGGCTTGGTTCTCATCAGATCTGCACTAGTTCTTCTGGGAGGTGTTTGACCATCCATTCTGTAGCCTGAACCACACTCCCAATGATTTTCATCTTTTCTTACCCCTTAAGAAGTTTGATCACTATTACACTTATCACAGTGAGACAGAGTTGTAAGTGACTGTCAAACACTGATACCTATCTCAGGTGGCATACTTCTATGACACAGGGATACAAATGTTGACCCCATAAAATGACAAATATCTCAGTTCTGGTGATTATGTGGAAACATAGTGCAACATGTACTGCTACAATAAATTTTTTCCACAAAATTATGTTTTCTTTTTGTTCATGCCCTAGGGAAACTTACTGGATGTGCTTTATAGGTAAACTTACTTCAATTTATGATTATTGATAAATGTGTGGTAAAGTTCAATGAAAATCCCTTATTACACACGAAACAAATTTACAATAGATAATTTTCTGCATTTTTTCTTTACCTCTAAATTTGCTCACAAATTTCTTATATTTGGAAGGCACATATTTAGTAAGTCAATTGTGTCTGTCTTTAAAAGAGTTAAGTCTTTTGTGCAATAAATGGAATTATTATTATTATTATTATTATTATTATTATTATTATTATTATTATTATTATTATTATTATTATTATTATTATTATTATTATTATTATTATCATCATCATCATCAACATTGTAACCTCTACTAACTGTTAACTCTGATAAAACAGCTAATATGGATTTTAAGTAATTAGAATAATTTGAGAAACAATGGCAAATTATACAATATATAGGGAAATTTTGATTCATAATTTATTAATATTACATTTTAATTTTACACTGAATAAATAATTAAAATTTCTGTAGTGACATTACTTTTAAGTGACTAAAAGTCATTTTCTATTACTTGCATCTTTATTTTGCAGCTTCATCTGTGTACAGATAAATATTCAACCCTCTTATATAATCACACTATAGCTAGCAAATTTCCAATACCCTCAAAAATACCCTATGTAAGATTAAAAAATGAATCTTTCAGTATTAAAGAATATTAAAAAAATAAAATAAAAAAAAACATTCTCTTGGCAAAGATTTTTTTAACATATTTGTCCTTGAAAGCTTTCATTTTGCAATGAAAATCAAGCTCTTAATTTTGTAACTTTCATTTTCAAGTAGAAGTAAGATTAGGTCTAACCTTTCTGATTTGTGTGTGAACAATTTTATTTTTCTTTGGAAGTTTTCAAAACTTAATATTCAAAACATGATGTAATATTTTAAATTTCCATTTATGCTAGCACTTTACTGCAGTTTTATTAATTATGTGTAATTGTTAGCAAGTTCAAAACATTTTTGAGGGATAGTTTGCTCTACGCATTTCTAATTCTTTGAAATATATTATTTAATGACAATTCAGTTATAACTTTTTTATTGTTTCTATAAGGTTGAATCTGTTTTTCTTTTCTTTGATTTACTGTGTATTGCTTTGGTTCACTTCTTTTCTTTCCTTTCTTTTTCTTTTCTACCCAATTTCTCCAGTTCATTTTCATATATGAATGTATCGAAGCCTGTTTATTGTATAGATATGCCCACATACTTACTATACCACTCACGTTCTTGCACACTGTTTTGTATTCATGGCAAGGATTTGAAAAGACCTTGTTAAGAGTTATGGAGCAGGAATTTATTGCCTTCAGAGAATTTGCAAATACATCTACTAACAATATTGTATTTGAAAATTATGTGTATTTCTACATGATGAATTTTGTTTTGGAGAGGTTCAATGGTAGTTTTTGTCATCACAAAGGGCCTGGTCTCATTTGGTTGTTGTACTCAATACAAGCATCCCATGTTCAAATATTTTGATAATGAAAGGATATTAAAATATGTTGTCAGAATACATTTATCAATTCAAATATAGTTTATTAATAAAGTGTTCATGATGAATAGCTAAAGACAATATTTATCAATTGGAAAGTGACCTTATTGTATCCTAACTTTGTAAGAGATTTTAAGCTATATTTTAAAATAATAATAGAAAGTACTGATGTTGCAGTTATCATACCCTTCTTTCTCATTTGAGACTTTGATTTGTCTTCCTATGATTAATGTCCCATGTGTCCTTTTGCCAAACCCTAACATCTCTTTATGAAATAAAATCCTTGATATTAATTTGCACTTCGTTTCTTTCTAAGATTGAATTAATGCTATTGCAGTAATGTTTTGTTTTAAGAAGTTTTTTAATCCTCATAAGTTAAATTTTATTTTCTATTTCTCTGAATATGCCTAAAACCAAAATAATGTGGCACTGCATGAGATTCTAAAGCAGAGTCCAGCACATTATAAAAGTAATATTTTTCAATGAAATGTTAATGTTTAAGGAACTTTCAATTTCCAGAAATTTGTTGCTTTGAGTTTCTTTTGTTATAATCCTATTTCAGTAAGTAATTTTATTTCATTTCATGTAATACATTTGATATGTAATGGCATACAATCAATAAATTCCCAAAGCATACATTGATCATTTAATGCTGTTAAGTTGGTTAAATAATTTGTATTCATTAACCAGCTTTGCATGAACTTCTTTTTCCAGAAAACATTCTGACTTTGAGCATGATTTTCATATAAATAAGAATTGTTTACTAGTTTGGTTATCTGTGTAAAATGAGTTATCTTTTTCCCTTCTGACTTCTTTTCTTTGCTACTAATATTTTTTCCCTTCCCATTCTTTTATATCTTCTTGTTAAGAAATTCTGTTATCAATTTGATCTGTAGTAAGTACTAACACTCGACCTTTCAATAAGTCATAACTGAAGTAGTAATAACGTAAATACCAATGTATTAGGTGAAGTATACTGCTCATAATTTTGTAGTAGAGCATTAATTTGAATATGATGCTTGTGTCTGTGTTGTGTGTGTAGTTAGTTTCTCCCTAACACCAGACCATTCTCTTTCAGAGTAATTTTTACTGGCATCTACACATTTGAATCGGCCGTTAAGGTGATGGCCAGAGGGTTCATTCTACAGCCTTTTACGTACCTTAGAGATGCATGGAACTGGCTGGACTTCGTAGTAATAGCTTTAGCGTGAGTAGTGACGGGCGATTGGGTCATTCTTTAGCTGCCTCATTATTTAAATCAGCATTTCTGACACAGTTTTTTGCCTAAAGCATGAACAGTTTGCAAAACAATATTTGTGTGAAGTTAATTATTAGGACTCATTTTCTATACTGAATTTTGTATCTTGCTGAAATGCAATTTTTAAATTCACACACAGTATACATATTTGATTACACAAACGATTTTTTAAATGCTGATTTAAATGATTGTTTGATTTAATTTAGATTTAGATTTCAGTCAGCGTAGAGGTAGATGTAGTGAAAATGTAGATCATGATAGTAAATGACACTACTATGTAGAAAAAAATATGTAGAATATATTAGCAAAATAGTAGATGTAACTATGTACATAGGATGATTGTGAAAAATTAATAAGCATTTCCAATATTGTTGTGGTGCAATTGGTAGCAGTATTCTTCTGATGTGCGGGGGTGCACTCGCAGTTCCTTTCCTACAAACATTGACAGACTCCAAAGTCTCAAATTACAAGTCAAGATTTGGTAACAAAATAAGTAGATGTTTGATTTTTTTTCTCACAATTCAAAGTTTAATGTCAGATGTGCTGTCAGCTATAAGAATTTTATGTAATACACAACATTTTCTTTTTAAATTGTTTTATTAAAAAGTGTAACCTACCAATCTGGACCTGGTTTTCTACGTTTATGGTGTCTTGTTTAATGTTCAAAAGCTGACCCATATTTTTTAGAATTGTTGAGATGTGAACTATCATTTTCAAACTGAGAAATAAAAGTGACCAAATTGTAATAATGTACTACAAATTTTATAATTGTGTTATGAAAAGTTCTGCAGTACTTGAAATCAAGTCAAGAAATTGTATACAACTTAATGTATTACCTGTAGCTATTTAACCAAGCCAAAAAGGGACAAAAATCATCACCACATAATATTTATGTACTAGATCTAGGAGATATGTAGATAGTGTGTTGCATCAATAATAAGGTGAAGGTATATTTGATGTGAATTTTTTAATAAGAATTTAATTTATTTTTGAAGTAAAAGAAAAAGTGAACAGTGATACAAAATTAATTTAAGTGATAGTAACAGCAATAGCAGTATAAGCTTTGCAACACTCCCTCTTTGAAATGTAGACTAGACAAATAATGGATCTTAGTGAAAACACAAATTGTAACCTATGCAACAAATAATAGAAAACTTTCTCAATTTGACTTTATTTAGAAAAATATCATGTGTAAAGCATTCTGCGAACAATAAAAAATTTAAAGTTTCTTCAGAAATATTTCTCAGAAATTTTTCTAAAATAACTTTTATTTTTAAGGGATTCCACAAAATAAAAGTTGCAGCCAAATGATAAGGAAGAAAAACAACAAACTATATGTATAAGTAAATTTAGGGAGATTCTAGCAATCTTCTGGTTTTGAGCAGAGCATGTTGTTCACTTGTTTTAAGACACTCCCTCCACTAAGTGTCACCAACCCAACAAGAAGCAAAAGGGCGATAAAGCTTGTAGGGATAGAAATGCAAGAAGTAAACGAAATAAGAATACACATATTCATTTCAGAAGTAGCATACTCTTCATCAGCATTTGTATGGATCCCAGTTACAGGGTCTATGTTGTGAAGGAAGTGGTTCACTGCCATGTGAATGATGTTATTTTTATGAAAATTTCTTCATTGCTGCTCACAGAAGATGCACAATAAAAAAATATTTTTCAGCGTGTCGGCCGCTATGAAACATCTCACTCCACGACTTCTCTTATTGGTTTCCTGGCACAAAAATATTCCAAAGGAATAATTTGCATTTCGAGCAGTGAGTCACGTTGTACAGAAGGATACTGCATTTCCCTTGGAACAAGGTTTAGTTTCACCATCCAGCACACAGCACAATGAGTGAATTCTACAGTTGGTATCCTACATATTTTGCAAGTAGTGGGTACAATTTATGAACAAGTGAATACCACCCTCTGCTCATAACAAGCAGATCGCTTGATTAACCAAACTTAGAAATATTCAAAACGTATAATTGAAAGTTACACTACAAGTATCAGAAAAAAATATTTGAATTAAAAATGAAGGGATAGTGTTTATTTAACTTTATAGTCATTATGTAGAAGTGTAAAATTATTTTTATTTTCAATCATTAAAAGAAATAATTGTAAAGATTATTCCAAAATTATTTTCTACAAATTTCTTTTTCAATCATTGCTATTACTATTGATTTTTATTATTACATTTTGTAAATAAAATGAGCTTCAAGTTTGCATACAAAAACACAGAGCTAAGGGGAAAAATTAGTTAATTTTATGTACATCAGCTCTGCCTGCTCTCATTTCCACATATTACTTATGTATGATCAGTAGAGAGGAAGGCACGGAAAGTTTCTCTTCAATTCCTGAATCATGTGCATCTGAACTTAAATATTAAATCCTGCATGATGCAGTTGTATTGAGAATGATCTCCTGATTTAATTATTTCAATAAAGTTCTAAACTTTTCACCATGAAAATTCCTTTTTTCCCTTCCACCCCACCATTTCTGACCTGATGTTGTATAGTTTCAAATTGTTTTTTGTATAGACAAAGAGAAAAGGTGCAACATCAAGAGATATTACAATACATAATATTCAAAATATTTGCTTCATTAAACTAGTTACATTTTTCTATATTTTACTTTTCTTAATGAATTCAATATTCTGTGTTTGTAAGAACAGAGGCTCATTTCTCTTATGTTTAGTTGCATAAAAATTATAAGCGTTTAAAATTGATGATTTTTGCTTTATCATCTTGTAATATGGGTCAGTGAAATTATATGTTGAAGAACCTGTAAACTAGTTAATAATTGTTATCTAGAATTATCATAGTGTCCTTATTACATTATACTGTATAGAATTTAATATTGTGTTGTTTTCAATTACTATTTTTTTTCCCACAAAGTTAATTACTACTGAAATATTTTGAATCATCCAAACATTTTCGATTGATCATTCAACATTTTCAATATAATCAGTCAAAATACTGATTATATCAGAAAACTAACACAATATTGTACCATTATCTATGCATGCTTAAATGTAAACTCATTTACATTATAATTCCTCTTTTATATTGTAATAGTCATATTTTTTTGTGCGTGATCCTGCTTACAGATATGTTACGATGGGCATAGATTTAGGAAACCTGGCCGCCTTGAGAACTTTCAGAGTGTTGAGAGCATTGAAGACTGTAGCCATTGTCCCTGGTAGGTGTTATAAAAATTACAGAAAATGTTTATTTTACATCTATCACAAGTCTTTTTTTATATATACGTATTTATTCCTTTTTTAACCTTCTGTAAGATATCAGTTTATTAATTGGTATGCTTATACAGATTTATTTGCATATTGTTTCCAAATCAAACTGAAGGATATTTTTACAAAGACATCTTTGAAAAGTAATATCCATTCAAGACTTTTATTACGTTATCTAAAAGAAATTTCTCCCTTTATCCATTTAATCTTCTGCTTCTACCTTCAAAGCTTTAGGAATAATAATGTTCATATTATTGTTGCTTTTTGTTTCCAGGGCTGAAGACCATCGTAGGAGCTGTGATCGAGTCTGTGAAGAACCTGCGGGACGTGATCATCCTCACCATGTTCTCGCTGTCCGTGTTTGCCTTAATGGGGCTCCAAATTTATATGGGAGTCCTTACACAAAAATGTATCAAAATTTTCCCCACGGACGGGTCTTGGGGAGAACTGAATGATGAGAACTGGTTTAGGTTCAATTCAAATAAATGTAAGTTAATGGATATTCTAACTTATCTTTTAAGGTTGAAAATTTTGAAGAAAATAAAAATTCAGGGATTGTTACTTACAAATAATTTTCTCTGTTTCTCTGTTTCAATTCAATGTTTCTCTGTGTTTCATTGTTTTTTTAAACAATTAATTCCCCTACCTTTCAGAACTGGTGAGTGTTATGGACATTTCTTGATTTTTTTAAATTCTTTCTTCTTCCTTTCTCCCTATAATATTTGAAGAACTAAGTTACTCTAATGTTATGTGTTTGATAAAAAAAAGTGTCATAAAGAGAGAAGAATTAAGTGAAACAACAATTCACAATTTCCCATTCTACCACTCTTGAGTGGAGTCACCTTTATAATAATGCAATACTAATAAAGCTTTCTTTTCAGCAAGAGAGAAAAAGGAAAGGCACAGAGATCTTAGTCTTGCTATTAATATGTTTTATCATATCCTTGAAGAAGGATTACTTTTGAGGGATCTTTACACAAAATTTAGATACTTAGAAAGATACTTAATATTTGAACAACAATGTCTACTACATTTGTGACTACATTTAAACTACATTTGTCATGTTTATATTTCTATTTGTTTTAATAAAAAGGCACAAACTTTTTTGCAGCTAATTGGCATGGTTCGGGCCCAGAATATATATTATGTGGAAATTCATCAGGAGCTGGGTATGTACCTCCAGAAAAAATATGATCACTTTATAATAAATGTTAGTTTTTAAATAAAAATAATAAAATAATTTTACTGTAGAATGATATTTTAAAATTGTTAAACCTATTTTGTTCCCATCTCTCATCTTTCTGTGAACTGCCCCTGTGTCTTGCCCCTGTGTCTTGCCCCTGTGTCTTGCCCCTGTGTCTTGCCCCATAACTCACTTCTTCATGATCAGCTTGTGTTAAATGTTTTCTCCTTCAAATTTTAGGCAATGTGAAGAAGGGTACATATGCCTGCAAGGGTTTGGCCAGAACCCTAATTATGGGTATACAAGTTTTGATACATTTGGCTGGGCACTTCTATCAGCTTTCCGACTGATGACTCAAGATTACTGGGAGAACCTGTACCAGTTGGTAAGCTATGTTTTGCAAAATGAGGCATGGAGACTGTGATTTTATTGATGAAATTGAAAACTTAAACTGAAATAATATATTTATTAACTGCAGGATTTAAGAAAATATGAATTACAAGAAATTAATTCTAGAGAATTAATTTGAAGAAAATTTCTTGAGTTTCTATTGTACATTTTATTCAGAAAAATAATGTATATTTGTTCATTTGGCCTAAAATTTTGAAAAATCTGAAACATAATTTTTTGAAATAGTTAAGTAATTCAAATCCTTTATGAAGTCAATTTCATACATTCTTGCAAAAACAAGAAGTTCAATTTTATTAAAATATTTAAATTGATATTGGATCTTTGAAATGTTTAAGAGTGGTAATTGTTTTTTCAACTAGATAGCTGTTGTTAATTTTCCTTTTTCATTTCAGATCTTGCGGTCAGCAGGGCCTTGGCATATGTTGTTTTTCATTGTGATCATCTTTCTGGGATCTTTTTACCTTGTCAACTTGATCTTGGCCATTGTCGCCATGTCATATGATGAGTTGCAGAAGAAGGCTGAGGAAGAAGAAGCAGCTGAAGAGGAAGCTCTGAGGGTAAAAATGGCGATTCTGCATTGTGAATGGTTTTGAACAAGCACTGCGCATAGTATTAACTCTAGAAAAAATCTTCAAATGCATTTACTCATAGTATTATATGCATATAATTTCATGAAGGCCATGAATAAATGATAAGAATTGCAAAGTGTGATGTAAATGATGTTATTGCAATTTAGCAATGTACAAGGGTTGATTGTACTAATTCTCCAATTTCTTTTTTTTCTTCACAGGAGGCAGAAGAGGCTGCTCAGGCGCGAGAAAACAAGTTGGCGGCGCGGGCAGCAGCAGCTGAGGCTGCAGCGCACGCCGCCGCTCACCCCGAGCAGGTTGTGAAGTCTCCATCAGATTTCTCATGCCATAGTTACGAACTGTTTGTTGGTCAGGAAAAAATAAACGATGATAACAACAAGGAAATGAGCATCCGGTCAGAGGGAGGGGACTCAATCAGTGAGCATCGGTCGCGCATGGGGGGCCCCAACGGCAAGGTGCGCAAGGTCAGCGCGGTGAGTTTTCAGTGGTGCAGCAGAGCACTTTTCCTTGTGCGCATTCCAAAATACAAGCAACAAGCTAGTTTTAGTCTGATTGGTTTCTAAGAATTTTTGCAAAAATCTTTTTTATAAATCAGAACATCACTTTTATTGTGGTCTGTATTCTTACATATGCTAGAAAGATTTTTGAGATTTTTTGAATTTGATTGTATCTTTCATTTACATGCAAATATGGTTGAGAGATATGTAACTTTTTTCCTGACAATTTTTTAGTCTTAAAATTTTTTTTTGTTAGGTTAATATATCTACTACACACCTAGTAGTTCAAGACCAGTATCTAGAAAATTACTAGCTTGTTTCTTTCCATTCAATGTTCATCAGTGTTGCTTTAGATCGAGCTTTGGAGTTCTTCCTGTCTCGTGTGTGTGTGTGTTCTTAGGTTTCAGACCAGTGTGTAGCTTCTTCTTCTGAGTCTGCAGTTTTGTTGCTTCCTTGGCACAAGACACCTCTGGTAGTGTAGCCTCCCAAAAAACCATTGCAGCAGTCTTTTGTTCTAAGATTACTTCTTATTTAGTACAATGTATGAGAATAGAAAATTAAAATATCTTTTTGAAAAGTAAGAATACAGCTTTGTGCTGAATTCTTGTATTTTATTTTTAACAAAATGTAATCTAGAAAATAACCTTATGCAATGTTGATTATTAAACAAGGTACACTTAGAAATTTTGGTGAATGTTTAAATAGCTCTTCACATGTACATATGCATTGATGTTGAATGTTTTAATAGTTCCCCCAGTTTTCACTCTACCAGAGATGGTTTCTCTAAGCTCAATATGCTGTGGGTATTCAATAATTTTTGTTGTATTTGTCTTTCTTCTATAAGCGAGTTAAAAATTTCATATTCTCTTCTCCTTTTACTGAGTTCTGGATGGCTTTAAATGTGATCATATCTTCTTGAACATTTGTGTATTTGTCCACAATTGAATGTTAAAGCAAAGATAATTGGAACACGTCATTTTCCCTGTGTATGTTCCCCAGCATCTTTTGTAAGATGTTGCACACCTCAGCACTTTTGACAGCACTGAGCTTTCTGAATTCCCTAGTCACTAGCCCTGCATCAACATTGTGAGTAATTCAGTTTTAAAAAAATCCTGTAAATTTTTGCTTTAACACAATTAGTTCAGTGTGTTATACATTTGATATTAAAAGTTTTAAAATCTCCATTTTGAATCACCTTTTGAGTACCTTATTTAGATTTTGTGAAAAATCAAATTCCTTTTGAAATAAGAATTTCATATGACTTTCAACAGTAGGCTGTGTATGTAGACGGTTTTGAGAGGACAGTATATTGATTAGACCCTTTTGAGGTGTGTGGGTAGGTTGTAGGCATGAGCTTGCCTGAAGTTTTGCTCTTTTGATGTTAATGAAATGTTGTATTAATGATTTATATGTTAAAATTTTTCTTTGTCATGTTTTATGGTAGATACGTGTTCATTTGCTTGGAAATTCATAGTTTATGCTCAAAATAAATACTCTTAAACTTACATTTAAAATCAATAATTATTTGTAAAATCATTAATTCATTGTTGATATGGTAAAAAAATGTAAAATAAATAATTTAAACATTAGTTAAATCATCTAAACATCTAACTGAATTTGGAAATTCTTAAAAGCACTTATATTATTTCTAAAAATATTCTTTATGGATGTAGTAATTTATTAATATTTTTTAGAAATAATACAATGTCTATTTAAAATACTAATTTTAAAAACTGCTTCATTTGAAATTATTAACAATAAATGTCTATGTATTCTCATTTACTCTTCTCAAATATCTTTCTAAAGTTTTTACATGAAATATATTTAAATGAAATTATTGTGAATGTTTTCTTGAACTCATAAATATGCCGCAAAACATTACTCAAATACTCTGGTTTAGAGTACTCATTAAACTCTAAGTAGATCCAATCAATCTATCTATCTATCTAATATTGCCCTCAATTTTTCAATGGCAACAAAGTTAATATTTTTGAGCTTTAGGCCTATGGGTTTCCAGGTAAATAGATAATTAGTAATGGATTTTTATCTGTACTGAAGAAATTTGTGACACCATGGTGTTTGTAGATTCTTGCCATGGCTTCTTCCTCTGTCCTTTCTGCTGCGATGGGAGCTGGGTGGAGAATGGTGCATTTGCTAATGTGACAATGCATTTCGCATGTATGTGGGCATACTAATAACTGACTGTGTAAATCTCTTTGATTTGTGAGTGTTAAAGAAGAGGAGCTAACGGAGCTTGAAACAAAATGGCTAAGATCATTAAAAGTTTTGGTATTCTTGGCTATAAGCCCCAAAAATATTTAACTTTTGGAAATTAAAAATTGGAGAAGGGGAGCTGTCTTCTGACTGAAGTACATTTTACACACACTTTGTCAAAACAGTATTATTCACATTTGCAATCAAGAACTGTAGAAAACAGGGAATATGGCGATAAAATAATTGTGTAGTAATGTGGAATGTATATTGACTAATTCAATAAACATATCTTGGTGACTCTATTAAATTTATGAAAATCAAATTTTGATTTGGTTTACTAACTTGTTTCTACTTTATTGTGCTTTGCTGTGTGTATTTCTCTATTCTTGACACAATGAGGGACTTCAATATATCATTATGTGACAATTTACTTGACGTGTCATATTTGCATTGATGTATATATTTATTTTTATGCTTCCTAACTTTCATCTTTGAATCATTATAGTCATTAAATAAGAATTTCTACAATTCTATTAGTATTCTAAAAAGTCCCATAGTTGAATTGCCTCTTTGTTTCCAATAATTAATTTATTTGTAGAATGCCCTGGGCAAAATGATTTATTTGTCTTTTATTTTACACTCATTTAAACATGTTAGTATTTTACTTATGAAGACCAAAATTTTCAAAAACATTTCGTGTTGATCTAGAAATTTAGGGTGTGTGTAATTTCCTCCACAATGTACAACAACTTTCCTTCTTTATGCATCCACATTTTATGTACTCACTGTCAACGGATCTCCCCTTCCACATAGCCAGACATTTTGCGCAGCTCCATTAGTGGACTGTAGCCCAGAGCATGACGTCATGCTTTCTGTCTGCTTCCTTTGTGTGTAGAAGGCATTCTTTCTTTTTTTTTCTTGACCAAATTTGTAATTCTATAATTTAGTGATGATAATAATAATTAACATAGAATAAAATGCCTGCATTTATTCTCTGTTATGATCAGTATATCATTTTAAGATAGTTGTCTTAATAACAGTGCTTCATGAAAATGAAATTTGCTGATCTCTTTTATGATTATGTACATATATTTCAATGTGTTATTGATTATAAATGCAGGTGTGATTTATAGCTTAAATTGTAGGGATATAAGTCATAGAAAGCTTTCTCATTTTTCTTGAAAGACTTGTCTGTTTCTCTTCTTTATTTTTATGACTTGAATTGAACGTATCAAAAACACTCAGGAATTTGCAAATTTATCTACTGTTTTTACAAAAAATACTGAAAATCTAAAAAATTATAACTACATGAAATTGTGAGTATTTCGTTTTTGTAGTAGTCAATGTAAGATTACTGAAACCAAAACTGCTCAATGTCAATCATTTTAAATCACATTTTAAATCACATTCAGTGAAAACATAAAATAATATTTTGTATCTTTCTTCAATTTTTTTATTTTTCAATACTTTGATTCAGTTGCTTTAATATTGCATTCTATGAGTGTTTCCTTTGAAGGAGAAATATCAGAGACATTAAACCTCTCTGATATTTAATGAATTTGAATTTCCTCATACAATGCTTGATTGTTATAAATAAAAATTAACTTTAATATTAATGAGAGATATGCATGACTTGTTAATTTTTTGATACATGAGAAGTTAAGTTCTTCAAAGTTAAGGTAGTTGTAAATATTTCCTTCTATATTATGTATCTCAATTTGTATCTTTAATGCTGAAAATGTTTCAGATAGTACTTAAACTGTGCTCTAATTGATCATGTTATTATGAGAAAACAAATTATATTTCCATTTTCATAAATCAGAACATTGATGCAAATGTGAAGATTTTGAACAATATTTTGAGTTACTTATGCCTGAGCTCCCGTCTGGTATTACAATATGTATAATCATTAATCAAAGATGAAAAATGTGCAGCTGAATATTTATTTGCATTTTTATATTAAAATTATGTTTCCTAATCATTTGGTGCACTGATGAAGTCATTTAACTGAATAAAAAGATAAAAGTAAGAGTAAATATAATTTTTTTTTTTTAATATGGCAGGTATAAATACCTCGAAATATTGGGCATCTGTAATTACGCAACTAGTTGCTTAAAGCTCATGCTTTAGCTTTATTGTGACATGTTGGTAGAGTATGTTTTTCTTTCTCTATCTCTCTCCAAAGGTTCCCTTCCGAGACTCAAACCCACCATTTAAAGGGCCGATTCATTATGCTTATGCAGACAGCCTGGTGAAGGTATGTGTCCACCCCATGGGACAGCAAGTGCACTGTTCTCCCACCACCCTTTATTTCAATAGTACAATAATATTAATCTGAGAGATGCATTTAAAATAACTTGAATACTCTTGAACAAAGCTTGTTTGCTGCTAGAAACACTGTTAAATCTTTTTAAATATATACTTTATAGGAGACTTAGTTTAAAAATTTGTTGGAAGTTTTGTGTATTAAAAATTAGTTAATTTTGAAATAAGTCAAAACACTCTATGAAGGAAATCTTTTTTCCAAATATTTTCAAGCTTTTCATTTTAAAGTAATATAGTCAGAAATGTGTGCTTTATTGAGTCTGTACGTGGTATAGAATAATTGTGAAATGAACAAAACACAATAAAAATGTTTAACGCTCACTTTATTAATAATATGCTGATTCATTAGTTGTGGTAGGAAAATCCAAAAAGATAATTGTGGATCTTCTTGTGATAGCAGAACTAATGTGTGAAAATATTCAACAGAATGTACTTTATAGAATTATCATTTATATTAATGATAATTATTAATAATGTTTCATAAGGTAATTTATTTAAATAATATTTTAAATAATGAGGAGTTGAATGTATGTAGTCCCAGAAGAATTCCCCTTTTGTTTTTCATTCTCGACATCAGGAATCATTAAATGCATTTTTGCTCTTCATCTCTAATCATAATATGAATTTAATAGTATGCTATGTATTTGTTTACTGACTTACATAAATGTGAAATGAGATACTTAAATCCATGATCATCCATCTCATGGTTCGAACTGTCAGAATTTAATACATGTCTTATTATAATACATGTCTAGTAATATCTTATCATGATATGATGAGAAAACATTGCTTTGGCAGTTCAACCCATTATATTCATAGGAAACCAGCAAAACAATTTCCTATCTCATTACTTCCACACAATCATTTATGATTATTGTGTCAGGAACATTGAAATTATCAACTTTTTATTTTTATCCTCTTGTAACAATGATCATTTTAGTGTGGGTTTTGCAATGAGTTCTTCTTAGTTTCACATCTCTCATGATATGTTCTTCTTGAAAAGGATAATTTTGACTAAGATCTGGATTTTTAGGATTTTATAAACATAATTTTAGTCTTTTTGAAAAGTCAATTTAGCCCTTTTTAGGGTTTTATCATTTTTGTCTATTATTTTAGTATCAAAGTGAACAAAAATTGCAATAAATAAAATTTAAATTACTAACTCATTTTATCCAATATTTATATTTATGAACTAAATCAAAGTTGTTTTTTTTAACACATAAATTTTAAGAACAAATTTTTCACTTTTTTTAATACTCTTTTGAAAATTTGCATTCAGACAAAAAATTAACCTTAAGATTTGCTGTTGCATTGAACAACCATGTATAATACTAAAATGTGTAGTGTGGAAACCTTCCTATTGTCTCTCAACACGCACTTGAGGCTCACTAAAAAAGGCTCACTCAACACAAAATGAAATCAATGGTGCATACTTCATAGATGCCACTACTCTTGGTCTCCGAGGCCAGATATTTCTCCAGATATTTCTTCTCCTATAAGAACTTCTTTTGTGTCTTTCATTTTAGCATAGTCAAGATTACATTGAATTTTCAAGAGCTTTGACGAGAACATGTCACTTGCAGGAACTGATACTTCCTTCCATGAAGCAGCTTAAATTATGTTCATTACTTTGTTTAACAGAAAGCATGCATCTTCTAATTTTTAACGGGAAATTAGTAATAATCTAATAAGTAAGTTTGCTTAGATACAAAGCTTGCATACATTTTTAATAAATCCTGATTTAGCTATTTTTTAGGATCAAAACTCATTTTAGCCATTTTTAGAATCTTTAGGATTCATGTATTTTGCTTATAAATGATTGAAACGTATTGTGTTAAAATAATGATGTCAAGTAGTGAGGAACAAAATAGGGTAAAAACCTATGAATCCAGACCCTAGTTATGATCCAAATGGTGCAGATACAACACATACTCTAATAGGTGAAGTAGATGCTTCATTAAGAGTTTACCTCTAGCAACTGGGATCATTAAAAATAGAATGGTATTTTTTCTTGTGGAATACATTCCAACAAATTGGATAGTAAATTATTTTCATTAGTTAAATTTAGTTAGTAAATTATTTTCATTAGTTTTTAGGGTTGATTATCCCTGAAAAATATATTGTCTAAAATCACCAGCTAACAATCTATTAAACTAATTCAACCACACTACTTCCTACACAGTCGACATTACTCCCTTCATTTCAAAAATCTTCATTCACACTTGAGAAGGTATTCTTATTAGAAGCCATTGTTGCCAATAAATAAATGGCGAAGTTAATATACCACATTGTAAGCTACTTGTTCTGGCCTTCACATGCCTTCCTATGCAGCATTTCTATGGTCAAAGATTATGACCTTAGTTATAAATCACTTGTGCCACTGAGTTGGAATGTGCGGCCCACAACAGAAATAACTTCTCCTTCAGTGTTACTCACAATCTTTGTAGTAGTTGTTGATTCATATGCATTTTTCATCCTTCACATAAAACTATTTCTTTACATGAAAATAACTTTGTAGACAAAATAGGGTCTCTGACAGTAAGAAAGTTTGCTGTGGTAGATTATAGATGATGCCTGACCTCCCTTGCCTCCCCTTAAAAACCATTCCATATTGGGATTTTTGTGTTTGTATGATATTAAGCATTCTAAGGAATTGCTTGACATCCTGTTATTAAAAAGTAAACATTGATGTTGTTAATATTTCATCCATTAGTTATTCATTCAAATCAAACTGACAAGATATTCAAAGAGGTTACATGACCTTCAGTGTTGAAGCTATGCTTGAAATTAAGAAAAAAAAATGTGTGAACTAGTAATTACAGTCAAAATAAGTATGAATTTTGGATTTATAGTTAAAAATAGTGAAACTCATTAGATCTTCATTGCCAAAGGGTTTCAATACAAATGTGACAACTTGATTGTCAACCAGAGATATCTTTAATTTCTTTAAATTATATTTAATTTATTATTAAGACTTTTCTTCTGCATAAGCTAAAACTACTATATACTCTAAAATATCATAACAGACTCAAGCATTATTAATGTTGTGCATATTGTTTAATTACTTTACAGACATGTAAATATATTTGAAAAATGGATGTGAAATTCTCAGTACATAAAGCTTCCAAATATTATTACAAATGTAATTTGCATGATTAACCAATATTTAAAAAGTCATTTTGATACATTACTACTTCATAATTTATTCAGTTAATACAGTTTGCAGCAGAAAGGATTCTTAAGAAATTACTTTTGTGTCTTTTAGAATGTTAAGAGGCAGCTTATATACAAACTTTCATTCGTTATCTGAGAAAACATTTTGTACACTCTTCATTGTATTAACTACCATTTTATGGAAGATGTGCTTTTGTAAACATAATGTTCAAAATGAGATGAAATTTAAGGTATTTATTAAGAATGTTAATAATAGGACACTTTTGCAAATGGTACACTGGTGAAAGTAACTTGCGAATAGGAGTAGAAAGAACATATTTTCTGTTTGGCCAATTGATAATTGGAACATCGGAAAAATACCATAAATTTGCAGAGCTACATGAATTTTGTGTGAAAAGTTAAAACATTTGAAAAGTCAAAGACCGAAATAACAGTATTTTTTATTTTGCAAGGTTAATAGTGCAGCATTTTCTTCTCTTGCTTAAAAATGTGTTAAGGCGAAATTTATAAGTATGAAGAAAGTGATAGTGGGTAATACTGTTTATAATTGAGATGTAGCAGTATAATATTGCAGGTTCATTCTTTTCGACTGAGGTAGTGGGTAGTGTGATAGCGAGCTCCCAGTGTACCTATCAGAGCGGAAGGGCAAAGCAGTTGGAAGTGGGCGGCCGTCAGCGCAGCGGCGTCGCAGCCCACGAGTCCGCTTGGGAGGAGGAGCGGGAGCTACGAAGACCAATCCCTCGGGGGGCAGCCAACCCACGAGGACGCGCTGCCCCGCCCCCGCCCCCACCGCCCCGCCTCCCCCTCCTCGCTCTTCGCCTCCCCCACCTCGCCCAGCCCCCGCCCTCTGCCCCCGCCCCCGCCGCCGTCGCCCCGCCTCCGCCTCCGCCTCGGCCACGCTCCGCACGCTCCCGGCACGCCCCCCGCTCGCCGCTCGCCGCACTCTACCGCTGCGTACGTCGCCTCCAAGCATAAAGGGCGCAAGAACTGGGGGCGGATATCTCAGTGCCACGGATGCTGTAGGATCTTTCGTTTGGGGCGGATGAGTTGCTTTGTGCTCGCGCAGCTGCCGGCTGAGGAGTGCGAAGAAAGCCTGCGAGGCTTCTCTGCGCTACACCTTTCACGATCGCTCCCCGCCCTCACTCCGCCTAGTCCCTCCACACCCCCGCTCCTCTCCACTCTCGTTGCAATCATGGCTGATCCTTTCCTCGCCCCGCACCAGTTTTCACCCCTCCCCGCTCGCTCCATCCCCATTCTGGTAACATCCCCACCCTCCCCGCAACCCCATCCTCGTCGCATCCCCGCCCTCACCGCTTCCCTGCCCTTGCCTCAACACGGTACTCGTGTCATCTCCAAATCCTTGTCACATCCCCATCCTCGTCGCATCCCCACCACTGTCGCATCCCCGCCATTGGCGAATTCTCACCGTTGTCGCATACCCGCCATTGTTGAGTCCCCACCATTGCCGCATTCTGCCCTCGCCACATCCCCACCCTCGCCTCATCCCAGTCTTACCCGCAACCCCACCCTCTCATCTTCCCCTCCCTCACCTCATCCACACCCTCTCCCTCATTGCATCTCCGCCCTCGCCACATCCCCGCTCTCGCTGCATCCCCGCCCTCGTAGCATCCCCTCCCTCGCATCTTGCCCTTCCTCGCCTCATCCACACCCTCGCCGCATCCTCTCCCTCATAGCATGCCCCCCCCCCCTTCGCCGCATTCCTGCCTTCGCCACATCCCCGCCTTTAACGTATCCCGGCCTTCGCCACATCCCTGCCTTCGCCGCATCACTGCCGCCGCATCCACGCCTTCACCGCGACCCAATCTTCGCCGCGCCCCGCCTTCGCCACATCCCCGCCCCTCTCTGCCATCTCCCCCACCCTGGCTCTTCTCTCACACTACTGTTCTTTTATCGTCCCCGTTTCTCTCTACACCCACGTCCTCGTTCCCATTCTGCCTCCACTTGGCTCTAGTCTCCAATTCCTCACACGTCACTGCCGTTGCCTGCAAGATACTTCCATGCGTACACCATTTCCTTTTACTTTCCGTAACTGCGCGTACTGAACGCTTTCGAAAGTGCTGGTAACCCTTGACGGTTTTAACTGTTGATGCGTCTGAAGGCTTTCTCATTGTCGGTACCCCTCTTAGATGTGCACAACCTTAGGCGGTGTCTCGCGTACACCTGCCTCGCACCTACTTCCGCCCGCCCGACCTCACCCCGCACCTCTCCTCCCCACCCTCCCATAGCCCACTCACCGTACTCGCCGACTGCCATATCCCCGACTTGCATTTCCCAAGAGATAAGCGGAAATATTGGAGTGTATCGCGGTTACTTTTCAGTGACTCGGCAGTTCTCGTTCTTTGGAATACCCCCCCTAGAAAATCACGTGTGTAGAATGGACGGGCACATTCACAATGCATGTCGAGCGCACTGTATTCTTTGTGCACTTGCGTGGAGGATATGATGGCTCTCAGCATGTGCATAGATGTGCCTTCCGCGTCCTGCTGTACGCTGGGCAGGGGCGCTGCAACACTTGTGAGCAAATACATCCACGTCGCGCGGGTTGCCTACCCGCGGAGGCTGAGGCGGCGGTGCGGGCGCGGGCGCGGGCCAAGGCCCGGGCGCGGGCACGGGGGTCGGGTGGTGGGAACAGGTGGAGGCGGGGGCCGGGAGGGGGATGGGGCCGGGGCCGGGGGCGGGGGAAGGGGTTGTTGAGCCGGCCGGCCGGCCGGCGGCGCGCGCTGACCGGGGCGCGCGTGCTGTTGGCGTTGCAGGCGAGCCTTAGCCTGCCGGGCTCCCCGTTCAACCTGCGCCGCGGGTCGCGCGGTAGTCATCAGTTCAATCTGCGCAACGGGCGCGGCCGGTTCGTCGGGACGCCGGGCGGCGACCGCAGGCCGCTCGTGCTCAACACCTATCTCGATGCGCAAGTAAGAGCCCACCCCGTCCCTCCCGAGCCGCTCACCTTGCCCCGCCCTGACCCGCCCCTCCCCTCGGTTGACAAGCACTTAGCCACGCGCGCAGTGTCTCTTGTCTCCCGCCCACTCCGCACGTCTGCCGCCTGGGCGGAGGCCTAGTCCCCGTTCTCACCCCAGCCTCCGCCTCACCCCCGTCACGCCCCTTCCCCTTCATTATTATCCCTTTGGATGAGCAATTGCCCTCCCCCCATTTCTTTGGTTCAGAGTAGACGATGACCTCTTACAAGAATACACATCGCGCGAGTTTTTGCTCTGGTGTCCCTATCGGTTGCGAGCTTTTGTGTTCACGATTGTTTTCCGTCTGCTCTTTTGTTTTGTTACCCTGTCGCGGACGTCAAATTTGTTTTGTCTTTTGATTTGTCAGATTTTGGTGCCTTGTTTGTTTTTTTGGGTGGATCTGTAGATCTACTGAGATTTTTGTGTGTGGACGCAAGTGACGTAGTACACCTGGCGTTACCTCCTCTTTAGTTTGGCAGTCGTGGCTTGTTGAGCGCTGCAGTAGCTGTGTTGTGGGCGCTGCCCCTGTGCCGTCTCCCTGGTTGATCACCCGATGCTCACTGCGCGCACTCACCTCCACCGCGCACGCCGCACGGCCGCCGCGCGCCGGGACCGGGGTGGGGCGGGCGGGGCGGGGGGCGGGGCGGGGCGGAACGGAGCGGGAGGGTGACGGGGCGGGAGCGGGGAAGGCAGGCGCGCGCGGCGGCCGCATCGAAGTCGCCAGCGCCGGGCGCTCGGGGCGGCAGTGGGCACGGCCGCTGCCGTGGCCCAACCGCCTCCGACCGTTCTCTCGATTTGCCACCGCATTGGTTCGTTTCTTTCTCTGCGATGCCCAACAAACGGGGCGACCAAGTAGCCGGACGAGAGGAGAGCCGGCGGGCGCGCGGGCGCTGGCGGCCGTGGCTGAGCACGAACAGGGCGGGCGCGCCCACTGCACGGGGCCGGCGACACGGCGACGGCGGCGGCGGACGCGAACGCAGCCGCGGGGCGGGGGGCCGGCCGAACCGAGGAGCGCGTGTGCGATGCGAGCTCCGCCGCTCGCTGGCGTCGCCGTGTGGCCGTGAGGGCGGGCGGGAGGGGTTGGGGGATGCGGGAGGAGTGTGGGAAGGGGGCGGGGCAGAGCGGGGAGGGGCGGGGCCAGCGGCGGCTGACGGCGAGCGCGTGCGGCGCAGGAGCACCTGCCCTACGCCGACGACTCCAACGCCGTCACGCCCATGTCGGAGGAGAACGGCGCCATCGTGGTGCCCGTGTACTACGCCAGCCTGGGCTCGCGCCACTCGTCGTACACGTCGCACGCGTCGCGTGTGTCGTACACGTCGCACGGCGACCTGCTGGGCGCGGGCGGGAAGCCGCCCCCGCAGACCAAGGAGAGCCGGCTGCGCGCCGCCCGCAGCGGCCG
Source organism: Teleogryllus occipitalis (assembly GCA_011170035.1). Taxonomy (NCBI): domain Eukaryota; kingdom Metazoa; phylum Arthropoda; class Insecta; order Orthoptera; family Gryllidae; genus Teleogryllus; species Teleogryllus occipitalis. Next base: position 61,461 of record BLKR01001700.1, on the reverse strand, counting down.
CCCGCAGCCGCCGCCCACCGCGCCCTACGAAGCCAACCACAAGCCCCCGCCCTTCGTGAGTACCCCCGCGCGGCGCTGGGCCACTCCCTCCCCTTTGCTTTTGCTATCGCTTACATCGATCGCTGTTGTTGTGTGCACGACATGGCTTCAAAGTGTGGAGAGCGTTGGACTCTAGGAGGGGCTTCAATGCGCCTTGGTTTGCGCAGGACACCGCGCTGGAAGGCGACGACCCTGCGAAGATCAAGCAGCCCGAGAACCCGTTCATCGACACCCAACCGCAAACGGTCGTCGACATGAAGGGTTAGTCTCTTTCTTACCTCCTGATTCACTTTCCTCCTCTCTCGCTGAGAATATCCTTCTTCGTTCCTTCCGCCTAACGCCGTTCTCTTCTTTCTCTTTCCTTTTCGTGACTTGGCCTGTTTCCCTCTTCCTCCTGTCCAAACCTCTCTTTCACGTTTCTCCCGTTCTACTCCAATCTTAAATCTTTCTCGTCTTTCCCTCTTTTCTTTCCTATCTCCCTTCTGCTCCTCTTTCCCCTCTCTCCACCCACCTCGCTCTCACCACAAACATGTCGCATCGAATCTCCTATTTCTCTTCTTTGTCAGCAACATATTTGGTAAACATTTTAAGGTATTGTAATCTATTTCTAAATCACTTACTGATAGTAATTTTTAACGTTTTATGAGCTAAAACGACTCACTTGTTGAACAGTTGATCCTTGATTCTGACTCGCTTATTAATGTTTCTTTGGACCGTTTGTAAAACACTCACTTGTTTGCGAGTAATGGTAAATAGGAGATAAGTTTCAAATGAGTCATTGCTGTTTTGGCTTTACAGATGTGATGGTACTCAATGACATCATTGAGCAGGCGGCAGGGCGAGCGAGTCGAGCGAGTGAGCATGGAGGTAAGCATTCCATGGACTCCTTGCTCTTTTGTGTTTTCACATGGTGCTCGCTGTACATACGCGCGATCTCTAAGCAAGTCACTGTATCATGACCAGTTGCCTATGCTTAATTCTCACATTCATGCATAATTTCATGTATGATTGACAGAGAGTGACAAAGAAAGGATGTTTTTTTTATTATTATGAGAATTTTTCATTAACATGATCACTTTCTATATTAATTGATAACGAAACTGTCTTGAATCAAAATTATCATCATGAATAGGAGGATGGCAATTAGACAACTGCTTCGTTTGTCTTAAAATCCCTTGTTTGCATATACCACTGTATTTCCAGAGTACACCCAAGTAATTTGACTTGTGTGTTTGGTGTCACTGGGTGTAAAACTGTTGTTATGTTTATGGTAGCACATTGACTCCATCACTGAGTGTATGTTGATTTTCATGTTCTCCACATGATGTCTGCACTTTCTCAATATAATTTAGCTTTACTGTTATTTGACAAATAGGTTAAATTATACAGAAATGTCATCCTATTATTTTGATTTTGTTGAATTTTTTAGAAGTTGTAACTCAGTGATGGTCATAAATTCACAATTTTAGTATGTGTAACATTTTGTTGAGTTATGTAGTTTACAAATTGATGATCCTGCATGAACAGGAATCTTTAAATCTTCTCAGTGAACCACTATTATGATTGGTCCATTATTATAATTGTTTCCAAATAATGTGTATCCACTTGATCATTCCTTGCAGTGATTCATTCTGTTCTTGGGGAAAGAGAGCTCATGGTCATATTTCTGACATGGAGATGAGTTTATGTTAGAAAAATTATGGCATGAATTCTGTAGTTACAAATGCATGGATGACAAGGCATGATGTGCACTCATTAAATTTGCTTGAGTGTTGTGGGGATCCCAGACCTTCTTTTCTCTTTAAAAACCATATTTAGGAAAGCAGGTTTGTCTGTGCTAAATATTTTGTTAACGCCACTGAAGAAATTTTCTGAAACACAATAACTAAAATTTTAATAGCTCTGTAATTTTAAACACAATTGCGTTGAAAGGTATTTATTCATATAAATTTCAAACAAATATATGAATGAATAGTAATGAATTGAGCCAGAAATAAGACTTTTTCACATAGTTATATTTTTATGCAAAAGACTGAGATAAATTTTGCACACATTTAACTATTAATCTGCAAGAATTCTTTGCATGATAATAAGCCCATTTCATACATTTTTTCTCCTATAGATGGGAAAAATAATGTATTTAAGCAGCTTTTGTATAAACAATATTGTACATCTGCAACTCCAGCAAAACTTTGAATTAACTTTATCGTTCCTGATTTCTCTAATTATTATTATTATTATTATTATTATTATTATTATTATTATTATTATTATAAATAGGGATGAACTGTCAACACGTTTGACGAACTCAATCTGATCAAAAATTGCAACAAGGAGCTGCAAGGATATGCAATGCTCCACGACTATCAGCGCTGAGAGGCTTGCGGAAGAAAAGATGCTCACCCTCCACGAGGCCTGCGATTCATCAACGCCCCGCAAAACATAACTCCGACACGGCAGACGGCCAGTATATGGGTGGACTGAAGAGACAGCAGAGCTGAGTAAAAACTGTCTGAAGCTCCGATTACGGGCCCAGAGAGCGAGATTGAGACTTGAATATGAGCTGCTTCCTGCCCAATACAAAGGATGCTAAGAAGATATTGAGAAGGGCGATCGGCCAAAGCAAATCTTAGTGCTGGAAGGCCCTTATCGGCGAAGTCGCCAGAGATCCATGGGGACAGGGCTACAAGATAGTGTCCCGAAAACTCGGGAAGCGGACACCGAAGGGACACCTCGGCGCTCATTCCATGCGTCTCATTGTGGCGCATTGTTCCCCAGACATCCGCTGAGAACACCGGACAGGCACGCCGAAGATAGTATAAATATTCCGCTCTTCGAAGAACTAAGAGAAGCAGCCTCCAGCCTCCAAAACAGGAAGGCCTCAGGGCCCGATGGCATACCAGCAGAAGTCCTGAAAATAGCGGCGTGAGAATGCCCGAACCTTCTATAACACCTAAGAGAGGGCATCTTCCCTAAGCGACTGAAAAAGCAGCAGTTGGTCCTAGTGAACAAGGGTAAGAGTGGACCGCACCTACTGTGATAAGCCAGTATCCCTGGGTTTAGTTGAATGATAAAATCGGCATCCAGCGTTAGAAATAATGACGTCGCAAATTCGAAGTCAGAGAATACGCGTCAGGATAACCGATCAACAAAATGTAATATTCCATGCTTGATGTCATAGCTCTGTGCTGATGGACACTACCCCGAACACATTATATGCAAAAGGTGTACAGATGGCATTGAAAGTTGTGATCTTGTGTAAGGACGCAAGGAATCAGTCTCTAATAGTTATTCATGTATCAAGGGCGTTAAGTATATGTTTTTGCCCCGAAGGCAACTTCCAAACCCGAGGGGTTGAAAGTCGCCTGAGGGGCAAAAACATCTAGTAAATCCCGTGGTGCATACAAAACTGTATGGTTTATTAGTTCGTTGCTGAATCAAACGAGCATTCGAAACATTTTATAATGTTTCTTGCGTCTAATGCGACAAGATGCATTGTATTAGTCGTTTGTCAGTAAGGCGTCAGATAAACAGAAGTGTGTATCTAATTACAATTGCATAATCGTCATTGGACTGATTTGTTCGTACAAACTGAAAGAACATTGTGAAGTTCCTGCGGAAATTCTCCCAAAATCTAACAAAACTAAGGACAGTGGTTTCCAGTTAAATCTCGAAAAATATATGAAAATGTTTATGGTGTATTTGAGAGTTATATAAGTGTGAATAACAGTGCAAATTGTATTGATGAAACAGTACCTTTATTTGCTTCTATTGTCAAAAGTTATTTAGAATATGTCATAATACCAAAAAAATAATATTTCGAGGATGTTAGCCAATGTTCCTTATACATCTTATTACGAGTAGTATTGCTACTCAAGAAACACGTACTATATCTCTAAAAAAGGTGATACGTAACAGTGAAATATGAATGACTGGTGGCAATTGTATATTCACGGGAACATTCCAAAATTGCAATTTTCATGCCAGTTAAACAAAATAATGTTTATGACGAGTTATTTTACTTATTTGAGCATTATGCGATTTATTTATTGTATTTGCTTGCATTGCAACTTTAATAAATCGAATTCATAAAAAATGTTGCATGCGTTGCGTTGGTATTAGAGCGGGCTATACAGTATTCAAATGGCCCGAGGGCATAAAGAATCAGAAAGGCCCACAAGGGCATTAACAACACCTTTACGTGTTTTGTTTGAGGTCCGTAAACACACAGCAGTGAACTGGTAAACCATAAACAAATACTGAAGCGAACACACGTAAGCAATTGGTGAGGTGCGAACGGATTTTCAGCATAGTCTGGGTATTATTTAAATGATAGTGATGCTGAAATTTATGATTAGTTTGAGGTTTGAGTGCTTGGTATTGTTTAAATTGTAATATTAAATTGTAATTAGAAATTTTATTAACGTAGTAGTTGGAATTTCGAATTAAAATACTCATTTTTTCGAGGGGATGTATATTAAGGTAGATGGAAGGATTTTTCAATAAGTAGCTGAATATAGTCAGTCACGAGTAGGTGTTTCATACGAAACACAGATGGGGAAAGTCGCGACCGCGTATTAATTTAGTGGGAAATATTAACTCCTATTAACAGCAAATCATTGAGGACATTCTGGAACATTTCTAATTTAGGCAAGGACGCGAGAATTGCTATACCAAGGATTCCATGAACAACATTATACTAGGCAGCCGAGACGCCATCGATCAAGATATTGAAGTAAGCTTACGAACTATGTTCAAATCCGTACGGTGTTTTAATGTTCTAGACTGAAAAACTAATTCTCATGAGATCAATAGAATTGTAAGATATAGGTTATAAGAATCAATGTTAAATTTTTATTGTTGAAAAAGACTGATAATTTATATTAGTTGCCATTAATCTTATAATTGGTTTCAATCAATAGAACTTCCAGGAATCGTGATTCTGTATAGAATTACACGTCCACTTGCAACAGGTAAAGAGTGATATGTTGCATGTCGAACCCACGGTTAAGTTGAAAGTAAATTTAATAATTTAGTGTTAATATTGTAGAGAATTTGTGAGTATAGTAGGGCAACGGTAGATATTACAATATTAACAATAGCGGTGAAAGTAATTCCCGTCATAGTACTAGATGTTTGTTGAAATAGTATCCACAATAAAAATAATAGGAGAGACCAAAAGTATTTCACAAATGGAGTCCAACGTGGAGCGTGAGAGAAGAGACAATTTCACACTACTATCGTCCTACAGGCCATTTCTGGATGCTCGACACGGTCGGGAGGCTACTTGAAACGTTGCTCCAACCACGGCTGCTGATGGCGATTCGCGCTGGCGGAAATCTATCGGACAAACAATACGGTTTCAGCACTGGGCGATCTACGGTAGACACAGGCAAATTTGTAGTGGAAGCCGTTGAAGACACACGGCAGGTAAACTACACTCCCGCAAAATAGTATTGTTGGCAACAAGACTTGCGGAACGCTTTCAACTCGGCGAGGTGGCTCTGGAGTAGAAGTTTAAGGTACCACGCTACATTTCACGAATCCTCAGCGACTACTTGAGGGAGAGGAAACTACATCTCCGCAGATGCTCGCCTTTCCCCAACAGAGTCTTTACGGCAGGTGTAGCGCGATGATCGGTCCTGGAACCAGACTTAGGAACGTTTCGTATGAGAACATATTTCAGATGGAAATGACGGAAGGCACTGCCCTGACAGGGTACGCCGACGCCATTGCAACCGTCATCCAGGCACGCACGATTACAGAGCTCCAGTGGAAGCTTAACCAATTGACGAGACGCGTCACGTCGTGGATGGAGGATCACAGGCTTGACCTTGCTACGGAAAAGACAGAACTCATCCCATGACTGTCGATACCGAGATTATTCGAGCAGCCGTGAAGTACCTTAGCCTCACGTTTGACAACAAATTCACCTGCGGTGAACATACAAGACGGGCAGCGGATAAGGCTTGACAAGTGACTGAGCAAGTGACGTCAGAGGACCAGGACCGAGCACATGGCATCTACTCACTCCTTGGCGCACTCCATTATGCTGTACGAACGGAGATGCGGGCGGTGGCTGTCGCAAGGGACGGCGAAGGCTTGGGCCACTGGCGAAGCTTGAGAGCAGTGCAGAGGAAAGGAGTATCGAGAAATGCCTGTTCCTATGGAACTATGTCCGAACCTGCATTACTGGTAGTTGCTGGAGTCACACCCATCCATCTTCTTGCTCAGGAAAGGAAACATCCACCACACGAAGACTGAACTGGGAAGCCGACGAGCCCATAGAGAAGCCAGAGCCCTCACAATGGAGTACTGGCAGAACACCTGGGAAAATGAAAGAAGATGGATAGCCCAGGTTCATCCCACAGATAACTCCTTGGGTCGGGCGTAAGCACGGTGAAGTCTTCTTTCACTTAAAACAGTTCATCTCCGGTCACGAATATTTCCGCAAATATCTCCACCGCATGAAGAGAGTAGAAAGTGTGGGATGCATGCACTGCCACACACAAACAGACGATGCTGAACACACGTTCTTTGTCTGTGAGAGATGAGCAGCCGACAGGATGTCACTAAAAGATGGAGCTTCAACCCCTGATAACATTTTGAAGTCAATGAAAAAAGTTGGGGCGAGATATCTGCCTACGTAGGAAAGGTACTCCGCACCAAGAAACTACAAGAAATCCCAGGCCAATAACAACTTGAATGGGGCAATATGAGGGATAAGCCTCTGAGGGCAAACAAGATGACATTCTGAAGTAATGCAAAAGTGTTTCCAGAATGGCCCCCCATCTAAGGAAAAAAGGGGGTTTGTTTTCACATTTTCCCTGGTAAAACCTACTAATGTTTAATTCTTCCCTTTTTTATTTTCATTACATGATGATCTTCATTCACTGTATCAATTTACATACAAAATCTCAAAATCATTCATTCTCATTAGATACAACAATGGTAACATGTCTTGATACAGATTATATAAACTCTGCTCATGTTCATGTAGAATTTTATATTTTTGTTGTTGATTTTGACTTTTACTTCTTTTCTATTTCTTATTATTTTTTATTCAATTGTTTTCCATAATATTACACTTAAGAATCATATTTTTATTCTAAACCTTTTGATATTTAAAAAAGAATCCACAAATAAATTACTTTAAAATGTAATTATTTATCTCAAGATAGGCATTATACCTATTCTCTAATTTTTTTACAAGTTTCCTGAAATTTTTAAGAAAGTTAACATGAATTTAAAATATTATTGCATTAAAAAATAACAAGTATATCAGAACAGATGTTGAAGCAAATTAATTTTGTGGCTCTTCTTGAATTTTTGTGGTTCTTAATGAAATTTCAATGAATTTAGAAGTATTTGAAACATTAAGTTCTATTAAAGTTTGCATCATTAACTTTCTATTTTCAAGAGTTAAAATAATGGGAAATTCATCCTCTTGTTAAAACCTACCTTGTAAAACAAATGGGACTAGTACATTTATTTTGTTTATTTTATCCAGTGATTAATGATGAATATTGTCTTAAAAAATTTGAATTAAAGAGAAAGCATGATTACAAAAGTTTCTAGAATCTCTGACGGAAACTGTGCATGATGGAATGAAATCTGGTGTACTTTTGGCATTATGCTCCCTTTAACCTTTAACATTTTCTGCATGTCATTGACCCTGTTCTAAATCAGTTTTTATCAATGATGCACACAAATGTAAAAATGATTTTCTTCTACCTGCATCAAATTTCTAGATCTGTGAATTTCTAGATCTTAACACTGACAATTATTATTATTATATTTTTAAATTATACAAACATCTTGCTTTGAGAAAAATTGTTTCCATTGAACTCAGACTTGTTTGGATGTGGCCAGAAGAAAATCATTCTATTCCTGTGGCAATCACATTTGAAAATTTGTCAGAATTTTATCTGTATGGAAAGTTAAATTGGATGTTTCAAACATTCTTGACAGCTTTGGCAATATGGCTCTATATGTTTTCAAAATATTATTTATTTGGTAGCATAGCAGGATTTTTTTGCAAAAGAAATGTAATTACTTATTAGATAATGAGTTGAGGATGTTTGAAACATGTACCAAGCAAAGGGAAACTATTTCAGCTCAGGAGAATACCAGGCTGATTTGCAGACGTAATCTCTTTTGAACAAGGATGGTGAATAAATAAGAATTGTTTTCATCATTAAAACTAATTGATTGCTACCTAGTGGTAGTTATCTGTTCTGATATTTAGAAACCGTAATTTTCCAATTTGCATATTATCAGAACAAACAAAATACTTTAGAAGTACCCATTTACAACTCCCTTCTTAATGTATAATCTATAAATATTGTCAGCAGTAATTCAATGAGTTAGAACTTAATACAAATTCACCACAAGGTTAGCACACTTCTAAGCAGTTAGTGATTCATTGTGAATCACAGTTTCATCTAAGAAAATATTCATAGGCAAACCTGGTAGTTAGCTAGTAAAACTTTCTGAAAGACCAAGTTAGGGCACAAAAACCAGCTAAGCATTTTTAGGATTATTTTGTATAGTTCATTTAATATTTTTGGTAAAATTATTTTAATGAGAATCTCATTTACAAAATATACAATAAAACAATATTGATATCCAAATTGAATATGTTTTAAGCGCAAAAAAAGTTTGGACAGTAATAAGTATTGTTCACCATCCCTGTTCTTTTTTATCTGAAACTTCTTACTTTCTCTTTTTTCTTTCTTTGGATGAAAGGAGCACTTCAAAGAGAGATTGTCGATACCTATGAGTAATAATGTTAATATTATAATAATAAAATATTTTTCCATATTTTTAAGAATTGGTTTTTAAAATATTGGAATTAATTCAAAATATTAATTTTCTAAACAAGTTCTGCTCTCCAAACCTAATGTGGTTTGATGACACTTTTAAAATAATTTGAATATTCTCCAATGCATTTTTTTGAATCATCAATCAAAACAAAATTATTAAATTCTGTTTAACTACTCTAATATCTGCTTTCAGGATTGAAAGAATGGGGAGTATATGTCTATATTGATAAATTTGCGAGGGAAAAAATAATTGCTCATAGGCTTTCTTAGATGTTCTAACATTCCTGTTCTTTCTTCAAACAACTATGCATATAACTGAATTTAGTGATGCTGATAGACTGTAAGTCCTTAATGGAATGTTTCATTTTATTTCAGGAAGCATTTACATCAATACATTTCATATACACCAATTTCATTTAAAATTTAATTTATAAGTGGTTCTACTTCCAATTTTTTTATAACTTAAAGAAACTATTTTCGTTCAGAATCAAATTCAGAGATTTGTAGATCAACACAGACAGGAAAGAAAGAATGATTTATTGCTATGATATATTAATTATATATATTGCTGCATGAGAAACATCATTACAGTCTAACAGTTGAAATGATTTTAAGTTTATTTTCAAAATTGCACCTAATTTCTCTTTCTCATTTCTTAAGTTGTTCTCATCTCTTGCTTTTAACAGGAAATGAATGTCTTCCACAAACTGGATCAGCATGCAGCTTGCAGACTTAATTTTGATACTGTTTCTTTCCTATGAGTTTCCCTTTGGTTAACTGAAAAAGAAGTAGATTAAGGGCAGTCAGGCTGGACATACCTTCAACATTTCTGGACATACATTTATTGTACAGCCTTATCTTTATATATATATATTAATCATTAAAATAAAATGAAATATGTTAATAAAAAAATACTTGATCAAGAAAAACATTTTTGTGAATAATTGCTAAGTTCTTCTATTGCTATAATAAACTTGGTAATTATTTGGGTAATATAGGTATTATCTGCATTTATTTCATTGTTATAACCTTTGGTGTGAACAAGAAATACTAATTTTAAAAAAATATTGATCTCTCAATTTTTAAGCAGATTTACAACACTGAATATTAACATAATTAACTACAAATGCTAAGCTACATTTTTATTAACACTAAGCAGTTTGTAGCATTTATGGTAAAAACTGCTTTTGCATGTTGACTGTACAGTTTAGTAGCATATTCACACTAATGATTATCACCATCAACATTTTTGCTCTCTCTGACAGTTAAATTAGTTTATTATCTATTAATATGGCAATATGTCAGGCATGACTTTTTTTGCCTTTGTTTCAAACCATTGGTTTAATTACACTAATCATGCTTGTGCTGGAAGTTATAAACTGTCTATTCCCAGCAATTAACATATAATTGCACATTTTGTTTAAGTCATTTTAACAGTTATAAATCATATTATTGCACATTAGCAGGCTTTTGCAAGGCAATGTAATATTTTTGTTCTGTTCACATAAATTGCTTTGCCAATAGATCCAGAAATTTTGACATAAACTGGTAAATCAAAGTTCACATATAATCTTACTCACATAAAAATATTACATACCATTTCTTTTATTTATTTATTTTAATGTTTTTGAATGTGAGAAGGTTTTAGTGAACCCACAGACAGATATACACTTTCTTGTCGAATCTGGAGGCATGACTCAGGAATTTTAATTGCCAAGAAAGACACCTACACTCACTGTCATATTGTTTGCCAAAATTATGAGTAAAGTCTTTCTTGTGCTTCTGAGTTCATATGAGCTATTAAACCTCCTGTCTTCAGAAAGTTATTATCTCTTCAAGTATTGACAGCCTGCTGTTGGTAGATGTACAATCTCTTTCCCCAAAATGAGTGGTCATTTGCAAGACAAGTTACTAAAGCATTGCACAGTGTCCATCTACTACTTCCCCACAGAAGACGATGAGGAGGGCCCAACCCTCAAAGAAAAAGTTCTAGAAGTATGTATGAGGGGCATCGACATATTCTGCGTATGGGACTGCTGTTGGCTGTGGCTCAAGTTTCAAGAATACGTGTCTTTACTGGTGTTTGACCCTTTTGTGGAACTTTTCATCACACTTTGCATTGTGGTCAACACCTTGTTTATGGCTCTGGATCACCATGACATGAACAAGGAAATGGAAAAGGCATTGAAAAGTGGCAATTATGTAAGTGAAATCATCAACCACATTATTGAAAATAAACATTTCAATTGAATACATATCAAATCTGTTTGTCTTTCATTTAAAATTTTATCATATTTCCATTCTGTCAGAACATTTTTCATTACTTTTCAGTTTCTTTTAACTTAGAATGAATTGAGTATCAAAATGTCAGGACATGAAGTAAGTATGAAACAACTCTTCTTAAGTGCTGAGGTCTTTAGTTATAAATTTCTGCTAAAAGTGCAACATTTTAATTTTGAAGAGAAATAAATTTGTAATTATTGTTCTGAACTATCTTAATATGTTTTCTGGAATTATTTCTGGAAGAAAATATATTGTTTTATTATTTTGGTTTTGGTACATTAGTAATATGTATCATAACATTGTTTCTTGAACTAAAGTTTGCATTTTAAACTACATGTTTAAATTTTTTCTATTATACAGTTCTTCACAGCAACATTTGCAATTGAAGCAACACTCAAGTTGATTGCAATGAGCCCAAAGTACTACTTCCAGGAAGGGTGGAACATCTTCGATTTCATCATTGTGGCCCTTTCCCTTCTGGAGCTGGGGTTGGAAGGTGTGCAGGGTCTGTCAGTGTTGCGATCCTTCCGATTGGTTAGTTTTTCTCTTTCATGCATCTTTCTTTCTATTAAGTAACTTTTAATAATGACAATGATGTGAAGGGTAACAATTTAGTTTCTAGATTAATTGTTTAACCTTTTAGACATGCCTTAAAAGTGCATATTTTATTTACAAGTAATTTCTGAGGTAACTTGTAACTCCCAACATAGTAGCCACAACAAAATTTTATTTATTGGTGCTCATGAACTGTCTTCTGTTCAAACATTGAGGTTATAAGAAGAATCTTTGATTATCTTTCAAATATATCTGTAGTTCTTACTTTATTTATTTATTTATTTATTTATTTATTTATTATTTATTTATTTATGTCAAAAAACAGTTAAAAACTATGTGTGATGTGTTATGGGGAGAAGTTAATGTTGTGCATGTAAAGCTCCGATGTAATAAAATCTATTTCCAAGGATAAATCTGCAATAAATTTTGGGCTCTTATCCAGCATGTCCTTCATCAAGGAATAATACTCCCTGATGCGACAACATGGAAACTATAATTTGAATAACTATATTTCCCACTAAACTCTAGAAGATGTGCACAGATAATGAAGTTACATTTATGTCCAGAAGCAAAACAAGGGGCCATCTCAGTATTTGCTCAATGGATCAGGAAAACTGGACGAAAAACCTGATCGAGATGAACATACTTAATTACATACTTAATTACATTCTTAATTGTATTCTTTCTTGTATCTGCTCTGTTACATCCTTTTACAATTTCTATACACTACAGTTTACAAATGTTTTGTGGTGTTTGGAAAGAAAATACACAAAATCATGTAATGACTCATCATATCTGGAAACTGCTTGAATGAAAAAAATCTGCAAACTATGATCCTTTATTTATGTACAGAGATATAGAATAATCTCAGACTGGTTTTTTGTCTTCAATTTTTTTATATCTTGCACAAATAACTATTTTGCATAAAGTAACAGAGTTTTGTACTACGTCTTGAAAGAAAACAAGTGTGGCAGAAAGTGTGATGAAGTGAATGACATGTAAAATGGTGCCAAGAAATACATAGTCTGATACTTCATTAATGACAACTATTCTTAATATCAAAGGAAGAGAAAATTGTTTGTCTTTGGACCTTATTGATTACAAGAATATTGCAAATTTTTCTCTGCCAGACACCACATCAAAAATAAATTTTTATTTTTTTACTACAGAAATAAAAATAATAATTGTCAAAAGGAACATTGTATTCTCTTCCCCTCTGGATCTTCAGAATGCTAACTGACAAGTGGAATTCAGATGGGAGGAATTTTGCTCTCACTTCACAATGGTTTTTTTACATGTGTTGCAAACAATGAAATTTCTGCAAGAATATTGTATAATTGTACATAAAAATAACATAGTTAATATATGATTGTGATCCTTCATGATTTTCAAAATTTGGAAGTGCAGAAGCCTTTCCATTTTTCATTTCTCCCCTCTTCTTTTTATTCCTTTGCGTTAAGAATGTTGAGAATATATTAGAATAAGAAAATTTTAATTTTGGGAGCTAATAACTTTTATTAGTGTAACCTGAAAAATTGAAGTTACCTGAAAATATACTTTCTTGTATTGTTAAACTTATTGAACCACATTTTTCATAATGGTGGAAATCAAACTGTACTATTGTCATACACTATTGTAATAAAAACTAATATTAAATTTCTTCCACAGCTCCGAGTGTTCAAACTGGCTAAATCATGGCCCACCCTGAACTTGCTGATATCTATTATGGGTAGAACAGTGGGCGCTTTGGGTAACTTGACCTTTGTGCTGTGTATTATCATCTTCATTTTTGCTGTCATGGGCATGCAGTTGTTTGGCAAGAATTACACAGGTGAGATAAGAAATTTTAAAATTGAGATTTGCAATGTACTTGCAACATGCCATAAAACGTTACTAAAAATTTTAACAAAATTTTGTAATAGTATCATTTGTCTTTAAAATAAACTTTCTTAAAAGAAACATTTTCATTGATGTTGTTATAGAACAAACAGTACATATTAATTGTGGAATGTAAGTGTATTTTACGATCTAGTGCACTTTTTGTTTGTTCTTGATTCTTTTTCTCTATTTTCAGGCATTCTTATTGTACCACTAACCCTACTCAGAAGTTCAGATTTTCATGACAATATCCTTAATATTTTTTTCAAATTTGGTCTTATATGTATTAATTTTTATTGTTATTTTTTTCTCCCATTTTCTTTCTTTCTTTCTTTCTTTCTTTCTTTTAAAATATTCCATTTAAAACTTTTGTGATTTAATTTTAAGACAAGATTTTTTTTTTAAGATCTAGTTTTCACTGAAACAAATCTTAATTTATTTTCTTCTTTTCAATCTGGCAATAAATAATTTACATATATGGTTAGATTGGATTAGAATGATTTCATTGCAGAACTCCAATATAAATTTCACGTTTTTAGAGGGAGATTCTGGATGATGAAGAGATGCCTATGGACATAATAAAAGGAATCCAGAGTCTGTATACTTACTCTCAGATTAAAGTAAGACTGATTGATGGAAGCACTACAGAGACTTTTAGAACAACCAGAGTACTGAGACAGGGGTGTGGGCTATCACCTTGCCTGTTTAACATTATGCCAACCACATGATCAAAAAGTGGAAACAAAAAGTGAAATCGGGTATAAATTTTAACAAAAGACAAATGGTCCAAGTGATTCCATATGCAGATGACATGATCTTAACAATTGAATCAGAAGATCATTTACAGAGAGCAGCAAATGAACTTCATGAAATAGCCCTAACATATGACATGCAAATCTCAACAAATAAGACTAAAGCTATGGCATTCCAAGGCAAAGAAATGAGAAGGGTTAAAATTGTTATAGATGGAAAAATAATAGAACAAGTAGCAAAATTGATGTGTCTAGGAAACATCATTGGACAAAATTCAGAAGATCTAGAAAGAAAAATTCAAAAATATAATGGGGTAAATGGAATAATCAAAAAAACTTTGGAAGAGATATGACAGCAGAGACAAAATTAAGAATACACAACATAACATCTAAGCCAATGTTAATGTATAGATCAGAAATATGGACCCTAAAACAAAGAGACTGTTGGAGATTAGAAGCCACACAAATGAGATTTTTCTAGCATCTGGTAGGATTTACACATATAGATCGACAAAGAAACACTAAAATCAGAAAAAAACTCTCAAAAAATAAAAAAAATTGTGGATGACATTAAGGAGAACCACAGGAGATGGTTTTCACATGGGCGAAGAATGCAAGCAGAAAGATTTCCTAAAACAGTTTTAAAGTATAAACCCATAGGGTGAAGAAATATAGGAAGACCCAACAAAAGATGGATGGCTCAGGAACATCTGGAGGATTAATCACCACAGATCTACTGTCTTTTAACAGGAACAGGCACCAGACCTACTATCGTGCTGTTCATGATGATGTTTTTAGAGGTTATTACAGAAAAAGATATATTGCTGACATATGTATACAATATTACAGATCATTTTTAAAGGCATATATTAGACACCTTAAGATTTGCCTTTATTGTAAACTAGACATATTTTTTCAAAGCAGTGAATACTTAATAGCAAAGAATGTCTTAACAGTGATGTTTTTGCTACTGTAATATTTTTATTGCAACAGGCTAAGTGATCCACATACATTGGATACAATTTTGTACTTGTAAAGATGATTACAAATCATTACTCCAGTTTTTAAGAAATATGTTGTACCTCTCTTAAATAAATTTTCTTTTAAATGGAAATATGAAAATTAATTTTGAATGACTTTGAATGAAGATTCTGATTAAAAGTCTTACATTTCTTTTTCAGACAATGTGGATCGCTTCCCTGATGGAGATTTGCCTCGCTGGAATTTCACTGACTTCATGCACTCTTTTATGATTGTGTTCCGTGTGCTGTGTGGAGAATGGATTGAATCCATGTGGGATTGCATATTAGTGGGAGATTGGTCATGCATTCCATTCTTCTTGGCTACTGTTGTCATTGGAAACTTGGTTGTAAGTTAAACTATGACTTATGATTTTTTGTTAAATAGAGCTTACATGTGAAAAACTTCTAACTTAATTAGCCTTTTTAAAATAAATTAAATGTATTTATTTATACCCAATTTTGTATCACATCTAAAAAATATTTATTCACATTTCTTTCTTCACTTATTTTTTATCTGTAATTACAGTTTCCTTAAGTGTACTTTTCTTTTCAGGTTCTGAACCTTTTCTTGGCCTTGCTGCTCAGCAACTTTGGTTCCTCCAATTTGTCTGCTCCATCTACAGACAATGACACCAATAAGATTGCAGAGGCGTTTGACAGAATATCCCGTTTTATCAACTGGGTGAAACGTAACATGCTAAATCTGGCTAAGTTGATGCGTGCTAAGCTAACCAATCAGATTTCCGATCAGACGCCAGGTGAGGCTCCATCCTGCAGTTGGAAAGAAGGTTTATATCCAATCAGATCGCTCGTGCTCGCTGTGCTATCTTCCGTTTTGTAGTGTTCACTGTCTTTGGTTTTTTCTTGTAGCACTGCTGTACAGTCATGCTCAAAAGTATCCTTTCATTGTCAGGAAGTAGAGGAGACAATGAACATGGTTTTACTTTTAGTCACTTCTCTGTTTAATGATCACAAATTTTAAACTGTTACAGTCATACAGTGAGCTCTCTTAGAATTTCTGAATGTTTCTTGTATTCAGGCATTTGTTTATATTTTTAGAACTTATAGATATAATATATCATTTCAATATCCTTTTGCAAGAAATTTTCAGGGACCATCTTTACAGATCTTAGAATTCCTGTTGAGAAAACAGTCTAAAGTATTTTTCAATCATCCTTTGAAAATAAGGGTGCATATTATTAATATATTGTAATAAGAAAGATCACTCTAATTATTTATGTTAAATTTCATAATTAGACTGTGCACTTAGTTTCAAAACTATTAAGACGCTTAAGATAATCATTCATAACTGCACAATTTCCCAACTCAAGTGAAGCTCTTTCTGACTAAATATGGATAAATGTGAATAAATAGACAATAAAATAAACTTAATTGGATTTTTCTCGAATGTACTAACCATTTTAAAATCATTCTCTTATAAAATTCTGTTGTGTCTTTTAAAGTGGAGTGGAGATACAAACTTTTTCTATTTTTAATGTATCATCTAATTATCATTCATTACTAGTTACTTTATAGTTATTCCTAAACATTTCAGAAATGCAGACAGTTATGAATTAAACAGAGAAGGTCTTTTTACCACAATTTATTTTGTAAGTTTCTGACTTCTGTAATCTAATTTGATTGATAACATGATAAGGTTTTTTGGTCAATTGTATTAAAATTCATTATACTCAAAATCTCATTTAATAACAATACATTCAACATCTTTTAGTGACTTACAGAAACAACAAAATTTTATTTTAATCCACTTGCTCTCAATTATCTAGAGAGGAAATGAAAAATAGAAAACGAAAGGTCATTGGAGTAGACAAAAATGTGAATTTTGGTGGAACTTATCAGCAAGGAATTTGTAAGAAGAAATTAAAAAAAAATTCACTCTGAAGTTTATTGTACACAAAAGGCTATTTTAAGCTATTTTAAGTGATCTCATGTAGCTTTAAATAATGACAAAATGTGTCAAAATAATTATTAATCCTTGTTTGTTAACAACTAAAAAATGAGTATTTATCTCAAAATCCAGTTTTAATGCGAAAAATTGACCTGAAATTAGAAGTAGAAGGTGTCAGAAACATCAGAAAATATGAATTCAAACTATCTCAAAGGAAATTTAATTCTTCTATACACATTAATTTGAAATTCAAATATTTTTGGCTACTAATCTACTCAACATGGAAAATAAAAATTATAATTCATTATTGCATTTTTTAACCATTCCATTAGAATCTCCCTTGATTTCTAAAATATTAACATATAGAACTCAACTGGAAACATGTGTTTACTAATACATTTTTCAATAGCAAATTGAACATTAAAAATTCTTATAGGTTCTTCTAGTAACAACATTAAAACAATACAACAATTATATACTACATAATATTGTCAACCTTGTTCTTACAATTGTCTATATTGTAACATTATTAAAAATTATTTCATTATTAAACATTATTAAAAAAACTAACAGTAATGTTACAATATAGATATATTCTAAACCTTCAAATCTTTCTAGCACATAAGACAAACAAGGTTATTAGAATCATTGTTTAGTTTTGTTAGATGTTCAGTCACTTCTGTAACATTTCCTTCAGAACAAATTCTTCTTAAGTTAACAATTGAATGGAGAGTCTTCTTTCAACCATCAACTTCTTTGGACTGTTGATGTAGGTTTGAAAATCACCTGATTGTGATTGATTATTAATTTGCTAGATCTGTATTTTCACTTTTACTCTTTGTATTTGCAATGACATCATCATATTTCATTCTTATTCACATATCTAATACTACACTGTGAAGATGGTTTTCCATTGGCAGAGCCATTGGAAATATATTACCATATTATTAGTTAATATCAACAGGCATTTTTCCATTGTATTTTATTATTTTTTCCTAA
The DNA here is from genome assembly GCA_011170035.1 of Teleogryllus occipitalis. NCBI lineage: Eukaryota > Metazoa > Arthropoda > Insecta > Orthoptera > Gryllidae > Teleogryllus > Teleogryllus occipitalis. The sequence goes on along the minus strand of BLKR01001700.1, from coordinate 43,199 downwards.
TTTTTCTTGATTTTCCTGATATTTGTGTCCAATGTTTGAGAAATTGAATTAAGAACAGCTTATTGAGACCTTTCTGAGATTGTATAACTCTCAAAATAATGATATTTCAGGAGGAAATATTACTTAATTAAAGTAAGGAATAAATAATTATTTTAAAGTGCAATTCTTATAAAGTATTCATTGAAACTCAAAATGTAATAGTTATTGATTTTTCTGTTAACTTGAAAAATGAGGAAATTTTTCTTCTCTTTGAATTTTTCCCTCTGCTTCAAACCATCCAGAAACAATTTTTAAATGCCTACTTTGTCACGCATATCTTCGAGTTAACAAGAAGTAAATAAATAAATAAATAAATAAGTTCTATTGCATAGGGGTGAACAATTATCGAATATTAAAACACTCATTTCTACCTTTATTCAAAATAATCTGTAGTAAAAGAGAGTCTAGTTGAAATTGCATATGACTCAATAGTACTAATAATTCGGGGTAGGACTTTCTAAAATTATGACTTACGCTTAAGTTTGATCCCTTCATTTTTCATTAAAAATAAAGAAATGTGGCATACAAACCCATGCTGACATTGAAATCTGTCCCACATTCTCATTTTCTTTACCCATGTTAGAAATGTTGGTTTCCTCAGCAGCAGTTATTCTTCTCTCCCATCACAAATTATTAATTCTAATCAACACAACACTGTCTCAGAGAAGTTGGTCAGCACATTTCCCCCATACAATTAGTTTTGAGATAATTTTATTGAATTTAGGGTATTATTTCTTTCAGATTGGTAATCTGAAAGAATCTGATCTGCTGGCTTTGTTTTCATGATAATTTCTTAGCTGGCTTTCATTGATCATTCTTAATCCTTCTGATGAATTTTGTAGTTTCTTGGAAAGCTCTTCTTGACTTAATCCTCTTGTTTTCTCCTTCCATGAGATCATTTTCCCTGGGTTTAACTTTCTTGGATTTCTTTACTTTCAATTGTGAAGTTGAATCTTCCTTCTTTATTTCGTCCATTAGTGGTGTTGATTTTGTTTTATTACATCACAATTGAAACATCACTTTTAAAGCACTAGTTTGAAAAAATATTTTAGAATTTTCTGTACTATTTTCAAATTACTTTTTCAGTTACTTTTCTTTTCTCCTATTGTATAATAAATATGATGCTTTGTAGGAGAATTTCTTTGATAAGAATGAAAGACTTTTCTCTTCTCCTTCAGCTAATTATGTTTATGCAATTCTTTCTTTGTTACATGATCCAAAAAACAATTTATTTCCTGTTTATTTCCATTTCATGTTTAGATTTGTATCCACAGTGTTCTCACTTGCTTTCATTATTCTTTTTTAGATCTTTCAATATTGCATACTGGCTTTACATTGTGTGTTAATTGATCATTTGTTTTTCTCCCTCTGTGTATTTTACCAACTAACTCTCCTAATACCATGTATTTGCTTCCAGGTGCAGAAAGCAAGTTCTTTAAAAAATGTTCATTCACTTTCTTTTTCTGAACCTAAATATCTTGACTTCTCCTACTTGTTATTTGAGTTCAAATTGTGTTTTAGAGTCGCATTCCATAGTCTTCGAAGTATAAAGTTTTATAAATAGAACAATGCAAACAAGCTAACACAGTAACAGATATTTTTAAAATGGTATACTATATACTTAAACTTAAAATGGTATACTACATATATGTAAAAGATCCAGTGATAATTATTTACAACATAACAAAACTGAATGGTTTGTTTTATTAATTAAAAGAACATTTTCCATATTTATATGGTTTCTCAATATACTGAATAAAAATTCTGAATAAATAAAAATGTACACAAAATTAGAAGTAGAATGAATATGTGCATCATCATGAAATTGTCCAAAGAAATTTATTGCAAAATAAGCAAAAAGTACCATCTCCATGTGTCTCCTTTTGCTGTGAATGCTCTTAAGAATAATAATTTTAGTGCCTTTTTGTTCATCCAATTTTGTAGTTTCACTTGTGTACTTTACTGTGTTTGTTCTTTGTTGGTTTTTGTGAGAATTTGTTTTTGCATCATGATTAATTTTAGTATCATGTAGATCTAATATTTCTCTTGAAGAAGTGTTTGCACATGCACGTCTGTTTGTACCTCCTTCACCAGTGTAGCACCACCACTGTGTAGGTCACATTACAAGGCTAGAAGAATGTTAAATTAATAGCTCATCAAGCTAATTCTCACCAAATGTTGATTAACATCATCACAAATATATACATATATTTTGCACTCCTTAATGAAATCAACTTATAGAATATTTAATTTAGTTCAGTAATAAATTAATGTTAAGACTACATAAAAGAATCTCTATTTTACTTGCTTTTCAAAAATCTACACAATTTTTTTCTTTCCCTTTATTCTTCATTAAGATGAAGAGTAGTAATGCTTTTTAATTACCTATGTACTCCCTTTCATTGTATGATACAGAGGGGATATCAGGGATCATCATTTCCTCTCCTTCATAAAATGTATTTAATCTTCAATTTCATTCTGATTTGTATTTTGTATCAAGACTTCTTTTATATATAAATAACAGTTATTTGTTATTTGTGCAATTTGTAACACAATCTCTTGTAACATTTGTAACCAAAAAATTATTTAATTTTCTTTTTTAATGCTTCTACTTAATATATGTTTTCCCCATTACGAATCTTATATATTCTTAAATCCTCAACTAATAGGTAGCTGTTCTAAAAAATATTCAAATTATACTCATAGATTTTGAGCTGAGATATTCACGTTACAAAAAATGTAGTCTAACATTGTAGATAATATGTAATAATGTGATATAATTGTTACTTTTTTACTTAAAGACTTTCTAGATTCTTCTTCCTTTGATTACACTTGCATTGTAACGTGTTTAATTGAGAGACTCACTCAGTATTGCAGTGGCATTGAAATATGTAACTCAATTTTTCCAAAAGTTACTTATTTTACTTTCCCCCTATTTTTTGTTTGATTGTTTTTATTTTCTGGCTCAGTATTAGAGTTGAGAATTGTTTTGTTCAATACCCTCTTGTCACTATCTATTAGTGTATATTAGATACCCTAACTATAATTTGTGTAACTTGATAGAGATTCTTTTCGTATCCCAAGTTGATATTGTTAATATTATACAATTATATTCCTCATGATTTTTTGTACATAGATGTTTATTAAATTAGCTGTAGATGCATTATTACAATGGTGGTCTAGTGTGTGGTCAGACAGTAGGATTGGGGGTTGTTAGTTCCAGGGAAGTGGGTTGACATGAGGAGCGTTGTATGTCCTACAGATGCCCACGAGAGAGACACTGACCTGGAACTGACCGCAGATGATACAATCGTTGCGGATGGTATGGTGTTCCGTGACAAAAAGAGTCCTAAAGAACAAACTCAATTGGAAGTGGCCATAGGGGACGGAATGGAATTTACCATTCATGGTAAGAGAGTTATTCACTTCCATTTCCTTAGATTGTTCATCATTTGAATAACTAACTCAAGTACATTACAACTTGTAAGGGAATAAAAAGCAATTGGAAATTATCTATTTTTATTATTTCCTTTTTTCTGCAGGTGATCTAAAAAATAAAATGAAGAAGCAAGGGAAAATGCTGATGAACAACACAAAAGTTATTGGCAACTCCATCAACCATCAAGACAATAGGATAGACAATGAATACCTGAAAAATCAGCCTGATGAAGATACAATTAGGTATGTTTCATTAGACAAAATCATAAATATATCAGGTACTTTTCATTTAAAGTAGTTTTAAGGTATAAAAGAAGAAAAAACAATGAAATCATACTTAAAAGTGAGTGAGGAGATTGTATGAATGAAGAAGTCATTTCCTTTTAATTTCTTGAATATTGAAGCCCTCAAATATTATTTGATTACATTTTGTGTTGTAACGTGTTTAGTTGAGAGACTCACTTGGTATTGCATTTGCATTGAAATATGTAATTCAATTTTAATGTAGTAAAAGTACTTCTTAAAAATTTCAATATTAACCATACTTACTTCAGTAAAAACCTTTTTAAATTCAAACCCATTCAAACCCAATCAAACCCAAATTTAAAGAAGAAACCAATTTTAAAAACTTGTTCTTTATTGAAGTTGAAAAACAATTAGAAAACATAGGAATTATTTTTAAATAAATTTTTGCTAATGAAAAATATCACATAATTTCATTGACAAATAAGCTCAGCTTTACTACAATCTAGAACTTAATTTTAAGTAAAGAAAGCTTTTCATTTTTCCCCCTACAGCTTCCCTTTGAAAAAAGAAAAAAATAACAAAATGTTGAAACCTTCTTTAAAAATGGAAATAGAAGTACTTAGAAGTGTTAACATCACACCTTTTCAGTAAAATAAATATTTTAATTTAATTTTGTAAAAAGAACATAATAATTTATGTTCTAATCTTTAAATAAACTGTTACAGTATTAAGTCCTATGGCAGTCACAAAAACCGTCCGTATAATGATCTAAGCCACAAAGGAAGTGCAGACACATTAGATGGGGAAGAAAAGCGAGATGCCAGCAAAGAAGATCTTGAGCAAGATGGAGGTTAGTGCCTTTAAAATTTTTATTGTATAATATATATGACGCAATTAATTATTATACACTATGCTTAGAGAAAAATGAATCTAATGTGTTTAAAAATGTTTTAAATAACTATGCTTCTGTACAGATTTGGAAGATGATGAAGCAGCTGACGAAGCACCAGTTGGTCCCCCAGTAGAGATGGATGGCGGTTCTGAGGGAGATGGTGAACCTTCGGATTGTTGCCCTGATCCATGTTACAAGAGATTCCCTTTCCTTGCTGGGGATGATGACTCACCCTTCTGGCAAGGATGGGGCAATCTTAGATTGAAGACCTTTCAGCTCATTGAAAACAAGTACTTTGAAACAGCTGTCATCACCATGATCCTGCTGAGCAGTCTTGCTTTGGTTTGTTTCATTCCTTATCTTTGTTTTCACAAATCTACAGTTAATAAGGCCATGAACAAGGAGAAAAATTTTATTCCTCAACAAAATATTGGGCATGAAAGATGCCCAAAACACAGGCTACACTTATTATTTAGTTATTTTCTTGCGATATTATCTGTTTGGAAGACTGATTTTTGATCATCTCCGATTTTTTATGATTATTTGCAGGCATTAGAAGATGTGCACTTACAACATCGGCCAATCCTTCAAGATATTTTATATTATATGGACAGAATCTTCACCGTCATCTTCTTCTTAGAGATGTTAATAAAGTGGTTGGCGCTTGGTTTCAAGAAATATTTCACAAATGCATGGTGCTGGCTGGATTTCATTATTGTAATGGTATGTTGTTCATTTATTTTATTTAGTTTTTTTCATACCAAAAAAATCAATAGAAGTTACTTGTGACCTTAAAAGAAAAATCAGTTACTGTGCAGAGTCAAGCATAGGCTTAAGCAAACATAGCTCTGCTCTACTTGTCTGAAAAGATGAGTTAAAAGCCATGACCACAGAGAGACTCATTCACCATTTTCTTTGATGCAGCATGAAATTAGTCAAAATATTGCAAACTGATGTATAAATACATATTTCAAATTGAAATTTTTGATCAAGTTGGTCAAAAGATTTGAATTCAGTTCAAAAGTTTAAGTTCTTTTGCAAAAATCACCAAACTATCCCAATAACTATATTTGCAAGGCAACACACTTACTACATTTGGAGTCTTGGATTAGGCCCTGTGCAGATAATGCTGATTAGTTGTTCATTGCAACATAGTTTAAAAACTCAGTTGTTCCACGATAAAGAACAAAACCTCTGAAATTTTGGCATTATTCTTAAATGATATTTTGCATCAAAATCAAAATGTAATTGTCTTTTGTAATTTATCTGATTTAAATGAATATTCCCAACTGTCATTGTGTTTTCAATGTCTTTCCTAAAGAATCATCGAAAAAGAAATTATAACCATTTTGGTACTTTATTTTTCTGTTTTTGAAATTTTTCATCTTACATTGCCTTCCACCATAATGAATTCTTTCTGATGATAAAATTGATTGCATTATGAACCGTATCTATGTTAAATTAATTTATTTGAAAACATGTCTACTGTCAAATTAGTACAATGGAATTACAGAGTAACTAGTTTATTGGTCCGATAGATTTCCCGGTATTCCATAAATTTAAAAGAATGTGCTAAATTCTTAGAATTTTAAATTGCGATGTGAATGTTTTAATCGGCTGTCTAGAAAAATTATCATTTTGCAAAACTTAATTCCAGAAATCTTGCTATACTTACTTTCCACAAACTATGTTTGAAAATATTCTGAAGCCTCCTTTAATTTGTGTGCCTATAATTTTTCTTTAATTATTCTCACAACAGATAGTAGATAGAAAGTCTAGTTTCCTTATTGAAAATAACTGTATTTTATTTGTTATACAATGAATGAAGGAAATATTTTTTCAAGTTCTAAAGAAAATCTTAAAGCGATAAAATAACTTTAGTTGAAGTTAGAACTTATTGTTGATTTTGTGAACCACAACTATTGATTTTTATAAACATTTTCTTTTAACTTTTGAATAATAAATAATATAATATTATAATAGCAAATTTTGCTAATTGTATTCAAAAGTTCAAACTATAGAAAATTTAGTATTTTTTATTTGTGTTATGAAACTGTTAAAATTAAATCATTTGGTGATCATTTCATGATTAAATCATTTAGCAATCTATTAATGAATCTATTAACAAAAATGAAATTATTTGGTTATTATCTTTTAATGAACAAGTCTGTTTGTCTTGATTCAAAATAGTTACATTCTTTGGCATCCGTGCCAGGGTCCTCATCTTGTGTGTACATCACCCATCATTGCATCGATTTATGAGGAAAAATTGATGAAATTATTCTTGGGCATAATATACAAATAAGATTTCAAACTCCTTAAACAAAAACCTACCAAAACAAATTTTAAAATTAAACATTAAAAATTATTCATCTCCTTTTATTTAAACATACACTAATGTTTAGTCAAAACAGAATATTTATTACACGTTTGTGTTAATTCTAAATTTGTAGAAAAATAAATTGAAGTAGAATGAATGAAGATGGGTTACCAGGGCTGCTTGGAATGAGGGGTTGGTTGATGCTCATCAGTCCCTCAATTGGCCACATACATTCCAAAAGCTCTAACTTTGTATCACAAGACCTTCACAACTTAAAGAACTTCCCACAGAAGTTCACAGTATGAGCAGTGGAACTCTGATCTCTAATGTGATTTAGAGCTCAGAGAGTAATATTTCAAAAGTTCATTGATTTTCTTCTGTAATATTGGGAAGGGAAGATTTTGACTCTTTCTTTTAGCTGAAACCTCTTAACCAAACTCATGATTTTCATGAATCTGTTGCTTTTTTATTCTTTTTTTATTTTTGCGTTCCCTTGTAACCTCTAGGCGCTCTCCAATCAAAAATCCTGTTCTGGATTGTTTGGCAATTTTCAATTGGTTGGCACAGCCTCATCTTCTGTCTGCCATCTTCTTTTCTCATTTTTTTCACACCTAGGGTAAAAACACTAGAGTTAAGCCACAATTAGTAACATTTTCATGCCTTCTGAAAAATTCTTGGGTTACAGGGCTAAATTTGCTATGTAAAACTGTGAGGGCAATTAGCGTACCTGTTTCTGAATAGACCCCTTACCTACAATGACAAATTTTTAATTTGTTCAATTTTTTATAATTTTTTTCCAAATCCTGATTTTGTATCAGTGGTGGCCATTTAAAATATACTAGATTTTGGTTGTTGGTCTGCAATGGTCAATTAATATTCTACCCCTCCTCCCCACCTCTCAATATGACTGAGACCAAAAAATTCAATTAAGTCCAAAAGCGTACTTGTGTTTCAGTAATGCAATGCCAAAATTAATAAGTTTACTTTTTAACTATAAAACAAGGGTAAAAAAGAAATAATCTTTGTATAAAAAATACCAACTTGTGACAACCAGCCCTGGTCTCTCATACTAATATCTAAAATTAATTAAACGTGTAGCAGTATTTCAGAGATTTAAGAAAAATTTATGTATCTTCTTATTTCCATTTTATTTACTTAGAATTTTAACAAATTTATTTGCTAGAGAAAATGAGTCAGATATGTTCTTGTTACAGCTGATTGTTTCACTAATTTATTTTTCTACCTCGCAGAGCAGAAAATGGGAACGTATGGTTGTACTTATGGTGTTATGGAAGTAGACATTGACAGGTGACTTCTATTGGAACCAACACAAACTACAAATATATTTTAATAGCTATTTAATGTGATTATGTGACAAAGATAATACATAAGAACTTTCTAGTTGTATAGGATATATTAATACATAATATTATCTCTGGAGAGAAAATGACATAATAACCTTTCTCTATTTATGTCCTCCTGACATGATTTTTTTAATGGAAGCGTTGTTTGATTATATTTGTTCAATATAACAATATTGAGCCTCTTTGAATTATCTTCGTCACTAAATTGCTAAAAGGTGATAATACTCTAATTGTATTTTCCTAATGGTGTTTAACATTAGCTTTTTCTTCTAGTGATTTCCAAGTTTACAGCTGCCTTTGGCTTATGATTTAATGCTGAGTGTAATCATGTCTTTTCTCAACCAGATATGACTAAATTCAAAGAGACACAAATGTTGAAAATGTTTATCGTTAGTCTACAGCTGTATTTGCAAGAACCAGGTTTTTTTTCCAGTAGTGATATAATGTAACTGTTTTTATGTGTTGATCATTCACATTCAAGAGATTGTTTAAAGTAAGTCTTGAAATTAATCAAAGATTATAAAAATTGCAATATATTGTATATTATTCCTAATAAGTCTCAACTTCAATCAGTATCAAATCAGAATAGATGTTTCTCACATAATATTCTTTCTCAGAAACAATCTCTCGAATTGAAAAAGCATATTTCTAATGGCAGGAAAAGCTTCTGAAGTATGATTATGTCATTTTTCATTGCTATACAGCTAATTTTCATTAACATTTAACTGGCTTTTCCATGACATAGCTGTCTCTGATAAACCTCGCGGCCATATGGGCCGGAGCTGCTGATATCCCTGCCTTCCGCTCGATGCGCACTTTGCGTGCCCTGAGGCCCTTGCGTGCTGTGTCACGCTGGGAGGGAATGAGAGTAAGTAAAGGATGGAGGAAAAGTGGTAAAATCAGAAAGTGGGAGAGGGGAGCTTTTGCTGCGTATAACATTGGAATGACTTGGAAGCTTGGGCCTAGTGGGCATATGTATTTCTGTCAGATGTGCTCAGATGACTAATTGTACTGTGAAGAAAACTTAACATTTGCATTAACAATGCATGAATTTTTACTGCTAATATCAGAATGCAAAAACAAGTATTCTTCAATGTCTTACACAAAATAAGAAAAACAAGAGACAGGTTTCTGTGCAAGATATGTCAGTGGATTTTAGGTTTTTAGTGTTTCTCTTTTGGAAAGTGGAAGTATGATATCCATGGGTGAACACAGAACAAGAAATATTTTGATAATGCAATAACAGGGTTAAAATAGAAAAATGTAGGGCATTGCAACCTTAAATTTCCAATAACCCACATAATCCTTTATTTCTTCTGTTCTTATGACTCCCAGATGTGAATTGTATTATATAAATGTGTGTGACTTGCTACGCCATGTGGACCAGAGTTGGTGTTGTTGCACATTCTCTTCACTGTGTGATTACCTGTAGTCTTCCATCTATTTCGCCGATGGCCATGGTATTATAAAGTTGCTTTCTGTGTTTTTCTCTCCATGTGTGTGTTTGAGTGTGTGAGGCAGTGTGTTTGATGCATCAACTTGTTTCTCTCTGTGTGTATCACATCTATTACAGGAAATGGCTCTTCTTCTCCAATAAACTGTGCAATCAATGTATATTTTATGTAATATTTTATTTTCTTTGTCTTTCTTTTTAATGATTCTCTCTCAAATGTGCTTCATATATGGATGGGAATGTTGATATTTAAGAAATTATATCAAAGAAGGTTTTCACTGGAACATATTACCATTAAAAGAACTCTGTGTAAAGAAATTGTAAATATTAACAAATATATAAATTGTAACACTCGATGACTAATCCTTCTTTGATGTAAAAGTAAATGATACAATAACCTTTCTCCATACAAGGAGAATTTATTGTTTATCATTGTTTAATAATGACTGCCTTTGAAGTAAAATTTGCCACCAGTCAGCCAACATTCCTTGTCAATAGACAATAGTAGTGATTGTTGTTGTGTTGTTATGTTGTGTTGTCTGTTGTCAGTGAGCCGTTGCTTTCCTTTGTTTCTGTATCAAGTGTACATCTATTCACTCCAGGTATCGCTCATAAACTTCGTTGCCTCGTTGCTTGGGGCTGGAGGCATTCAGGCCTTCAAAACCATGCGGACCCTCAGGGCTCTTAGGCCGCTTAGAGCTATGTCTAGAATGCAGGGGATGAGGGTACGTACCCAGCCGTCTCATGGGGCCTTGGAGGAGGAGCTGTGCGCCCTGGAGCGCCTCCCTGGAGCGCCTCCCTGGAGCACCTCCTTGGAGTGCCTCCCTGGGAATGCACTTAGACTCCACCTAGTGTTTTCTGCTTATACCGTTTTTTACTGCAACGTAGAAAAAATTTGAATTTACAACCTCACGTCAAAGTTGGAATACCTTTTAGTAGTTCTTTAAAAGTATAACATGAGTCCATGTTATACAACACCACAATTATAGATTTCTACTGTCTTCCAAAGCAATTACTTTTTACCAATTTTTGGACAACTATTTATTTGAAAATATTTTCAATAATTGTCTGTCCTCTCCTTGAAAGGTTTACTTGAGACTTTGGGAGTAGTAATCTTTAATTCCTGTGGATTGTGAAATCATGCAAACACCCCATGCCTTCATTGTCTTTTCTATCCAGCATGCTAGATTACCCTCTGCATTTGGTCAATGTGTTGCTTATTTTGTGATGTAATATTCTGTATTAAGTATTATGCATTTATGTGAAGAATTTGTTTTGTCAATTTGAACATTAAACGTTCTTGAATGACATAAGTGTTGTATTAGTATGTACTGTTATGCTTGTCGTATTTTTTGCTCGTAACCTAACAGATTTTATTTCTATTTTTGGAAATCAAATTGATAAAATTACTTTATAATATAATATTAATATAGGATAAAACTTTGCAGAAAATAGATCATAATATTCAGAATATGAGAAATAAATGGTAGAAAGTAGTGGAAAAAATAGTGAAAAATAAATAAGTTGAAAATAAATATTTGCTTGGGTAGAATCATAGCTACAGTTTCAGAGTGTGACAAATAAATTTTTTGTGAATGATTAATTTAAAAAAAGATTTGTCAAGCTCACTGTTAAGTAACATGCCTTTTTTATGGTATTCAAAATTCTAGTTGTAGTCATAAAATTACGTCTATTCCCTTTTGGTACAAAATTTGTATTGACTGTCATTCATAAACAATTATAAGCATATATTTTTATATGTTTACACAGATAAATTCATTGAAAAAGAATAAAATATCAATAATAATAATAATAATAATAATAATTATTATTATTATTATTATTATTATTATTATTATTATTATTATTATTATTATTATTATTATAAATTAAAATAAACCAAGAAAGTACTTGCTGAATTCTGTAGTTTTCATTGCTATTTCAAGATGCATTGAACTGCATTCTTATTCTATGGTTTACCTATAACGAGATGCTTTCATTTCTGTAGATTAAAAATTCATTTTCTTAATGTTTTTAAGACAAAAACCTTAATATGAAAGTCGTATAAAGTAATTTTTTATGTTCCATTTTAATAAAAACAGTTTACAACAAAATTTCTTGATGAGTCTTCAAATTTACATTTATTTCAGATCTAAATTTTAAAAAAAAAATTTCTAACTATTATTTTTGAATTGCTTCCTCCCAAAGAAGGCTTATTTTTAAAAAAAATATAGAAAATGATGTAATTTCTCATTCAAATTGCTAGCTTTACATGATTCATTAATTTCCTCAGCAATTTTCCCTTGTACAATTATATTGTAAGAATTTCTCAATAATTATGTTCTGCAAACAAGTTCCTGATCTCAAAAATTGGTTAGCAAAATGTGACAGTCACAATCAGTAAATATTGTTGTATTTTGTATGTTCGTACTCTTTGTTTACTTGAAGTATAATTTTTACCTTGGATGTGATGACTTGCTTGTTGTTTAAAGCTTTTGTGTTGACTGATACATTCATTTGAATTATGACTGAATATGTAACTAAGTTTTCTTGCAGAAAATTGGTATATTTTTAAAAGTATAATGTGGAAATATCTTTTGAATCTTATTACATTTTTAGATAAACTTGAACAAATCCATAAATTTATTTGAAATTGAGGTGGAAATTCTTTCTTCTAAATCCTTGACATGTCATAGAGCTTTTAAAAATTGCTTTAAGTATCAAAATGAAAAGTTTTTCTCATTTGAGAATTAGAAATATAACATGAATAATGAAAACAAATATGATTATTTCTTTACCTGAAATTATTGCCACAAAGGAAGAAATATTAACAAAATTGAATTATAATGATTTAATTAAAAAGTCAGAAAAAATCATACTCAGGTGAAGATGTGAAAATTGCATGGTAAAGTACAGTTACTTATTCAGACATTTTTCATATATGCTTTTATAAATGTTCATTGTTATATATTTCCAATTACCTCCCTCTGTATTTCATCCCTTTTTTTCTCTTCTTTGATAGGAAGTGTTTACTCTTCTTGTCCTCCTTTTCCCTTCTTTGAATCATGGAATCATTGAATCATTGGTATTACTTCTTCAGTGAAGTTAGTATTATACAATGGACATTTTGAAAGTGAAACTTAAATGAATGCAATATTAGAATCTGTAAGGTGTATAGGTCCTCTTAATTGGATGCATTATTTATTATTATTATAATTATTATTATTATTTTATAGGATGTTTTGTTCACCATGTTACACATCTATTGATACACACAAATTAACTAAGCATTCCAAGCACTTATCCAAAATAATGTTAAATTAGTTTAAGATCATGCTTTCAAACTATGAATGTTAAAGCGCTTATGACCTGGTACATGAGATTACTATTTCTATTTTCCTGAAACATTAAATAATCTCATGTGAATTTAATGTTATACAAATGTTCACAAATGCAAAAGAAACACTTTTAAAGTTGTCAGACACAAAGCATGCTTGCTATATTCAATAGCTTTTCAAATGCAAGATATTTTGCTTCATGCACTATAGTTTACATTATGTTGGGGGTTGATTGAATAGAAAACGTGGCTTCTTACTATTTAGTTGATAAATTAAAGAGGAAGGTGCATGTCTTCCAGTTCATTAAAAAACACACACTTCAGTTTTAGATGATTTCAGGACACATTCTATATTGCGTATTAAATTTGAAACACTGCAAAGCATAAAATAAGTGACGGCGCGCATGAATTGCATTATGCATGACTCAACGAACTCTATGCATAGTAAAGTACTGTATAATTCACATTCATCGATAGAATATTGTGAGTTTCAACAGTTTAAATAAGTCAGATTTAGTTCATAACAATTCTAACTTTGCTTATATTTGATATATTGCTAAGATTGATTATATTTTAATTAACACTGTAATGCAGAATTTTGTGCTTATTATTTATTAAACAAGCAGGACTAATTCATAGCAATTCTAACTTTGCTTATATTTGATATATTGCTAAGATTGATTATATTTTAAATAACACTGTAATTCAGATTATTGTGCTTATTATTTAATTTCAATGATAAATATTTTAAAATCTAAGGTTCAAGTGGGAGGTGAGTATTTAACAGTTTTATGTAAATTCAGAAATAAAACCACGAAAGTTAGCTTTTGTCATATTTAGAAAATAAAGTTTTCAAATAGTATCTTCAGGACTGAAATTCATTCAAATGGAGAAATAAAATCATTATTGAAGATAATATAATTTTTTGGAAAACAGGGACAATTTTTCTTTCACTTTTCTTTAATTTGTTTTCCATATTTTAATAATGACATTAAGACTTTACATCACACTAAATTTTTCCAAAGAATACGCAATTTTTTATAAGGTAAAATTTATTGTTAACAAATATTTACCAACTGTGTAAAAGTCAGCATTTTTCAGGCCTTCCTTATTTTTTCTTCTTGGGTGCAGGTTGTGGTGAATGCCTTGGTGCAAGCCATTCCCTCTATCTTCAATGTGTTGTTGGTGTGCCTCATTTTCTGGCTTATTTTTGCCATCATGGGTGTTCAACTTTTCGCAGGGAAGTATTTCAAGGTAAGAGTTGTATGTATTTAATTTTTTTTCTTTTTTAAACATCATTACTATTACTTTTATTTTTAACACATCTTACTTTCAAATAAAGTTTTCCTTTCTTTTCTTCTTTTTTCTCTTCTCTTTTATATTTTTATTTTTGATGTCTTAAAAGCAATGTCAGAATAAACAGAATGTGCAAATTGCTTGAAGATGTAATTGAATAACTTATTTTACTATATTATTTTACTTTACTTTACTTGAGTGTCCTTCATAAGTTAAACCAACTGAGCCTGTTTCCAAATATTTTCAGTGCCAAGATGAAAATGAAACATCTGTGAGTCATGAGATCATTCCAGATCGCAATGCTTGTGTGGCGGAAAACTACACGTGGGTAAATTCACCAATGAATTTTGACCATGTGGGCAAAGCGTATCTGTGCCTCTTCCAAGTGGCCACCTTTAAAGGGTGGATCCAGATCATGAATGATGCAATTGACTCAAGAGAAGTAAGTAATATGGAGGAACTCTCTTAAAATAATGTTGTTTGTTGTTGACACACTTGTTTCATAGCACACATTGATGTTAACTCTGCTGTCTGTTTGTTCAACTAAGTGTGAATTCCTGTGTATTCACTGTGTTCTTTTTAACCTCTGTCCTGCACTTCTTTGTAAATGTGTAATATTATTTGTGTATGTGTAATCAAGAAAGGCACAACTCTCCCTATAACAAACAACTTCAGAATCAAATTTTGTTGTGAATATTATACTCAGTTCTTTACATTAAAGTTATATTGATAAAAATCAATATTATTTTCAAATCTTAACACAGTTCTTTCTATTTTCAAAATGTTGTGTAAGATTTCAAGAAATAAAGAAGAGTACTGAAATAACAAATATAAAGTAGTAGAAGTAATGGTTTGCTTTTTATTGATACATGAATGTTTAACAGACATCAAAAATTCATACCAAACCCACTTGAGGCATAACTTCTCTTTTCTCTCCAAAACATTTCCTTGCTATGTGCTTTTAATGAATGTGTTTATATTAGAATGATGTGTAAGAGATGTATAACTAACCTAGCCTTGGTGTTCAATTTTTCAAATAAAAGTAATTTCATTTCTAAAATATGAACTATCCAAATTTGCAAATAATTTTTCACAAACTAATTTTTGAAAGAAACTCAAAATCTCTTTATTTCTTCTTGTAAAACGTTTTCAACAATGAAACTGAGAATTTTTAGCTTCCCAGTTTATGAAAAAATAGAAGCGACATTTTATTACTCTCTTACAGTCATTTAAAACTGTTTAAAGAATTTGTTTTCTAATGAGTGTGAGTATACAAGAAACATGTCTATATTTCTGCCTTGCAATGGAATGAGCTTCTCTGCATGCATTGCTTGAGCCTGATGACCCCTTATGAATAGAGTGGTCACAAAAATGATTTTGAAATGCTATATATAATGAGCTCTTAAGGAACTTCAATTGCGACCACATCCAAACCTATTATCTTAATGAATGGTTTTTTATGTTACTTTCTCTTTATGGCACCATTTTATTATAACTGTTCTCTGAGAAACCATTGTCAATAAATGCTAGCTTTATTTTCTCAAAAGATGGTTCAAGGCTTCAATCAGGTGTAGAAGTTGTGGAGGTAACCACAAACACTATTGCTTACAAAATATAGATGGCTCTTTGAGCTGCACGGTGTACTTGGATGCCAACCCTGAAGAATAATTCACAAGAAAAAAGATCAATTGAAAATTATTTAATCAAAGTAATTTTTATTAAAAATATTCACATTATTTTCCTCAAAGAGTCATGTCATACTTTTGTTTTGTCTCTACATCAAGAAGTAAGATAAAAAGTAAATTCATTATTTTGCTGAAAATTTATTCTGATGAACAAAATATTCTGAATAGTGGACATTACAATATTGTACACAAGAATGCACCCTTTCTTTTACTTAGAAGGGTAGACAGTACCAAAATCAGAAAATGTAGCATTGGAGCCAAACAAATTATTTCATTTGCTATTGAAAAAAGGACATTCAATACAAGAAACAAGCAAAGAATATATGCTGCACAAATGGACTAACAAACAACAGTCACCTGAGAAATTAGGAAAGACAAAATAAGATATTAAGCATTTTGATTAATTTTTTTTTATATCATTAATAGAAAAATATTTTTAAAGTGGAAAGAAAGGTGAGAAAGATCAGATACACTTTAGGGCATAAAGTAATAATTCTTGAAAATATTGATTAAAATAATGATAAAAATTGTTTACATCAAGAAAAAAATAATTGAAAAGGTATAATTAAGAATTTCTAGTCTAAAGACACTTTATTTAATGGACATGTTTTTAAACAGTCAATATTTATGAATGAATGAAAATTAATCTCATCAACCTGATGGTTGGTTGACTTGCATGCAGACTACAGGAGACTTGCATATAGTTGTTCGGCCCTTTCATGGGCAAATAATAACTGTGAAAGTTCACTGTTGCCTCCCAGTGTATGAAGGATGAATAGGGGTAATCATGATCACCAAGAGAGAATGATATTCAGCGATGAACGATTATGAATAGAATATTGGTTTAGACGGGGTGGTATCGGAAGTCATTTATGCTGCAATGATATGGTGAAAACACACATTTCTTATTCAGGAATCATTTTTTGTTGCCTTCACCTTAATTTACTTTGTTGATGTTCCCAGTTTACATCACTGAGGCTAGTGATGTAAATCACTAAGGATTCATAATAAATTGAATTCAATAATTATTGATTATATAGAATATAATACTCAACGCATATGAAAGAAGGTATATTAGCATTTCAAAAATTTTGTGACTCAAATGCCTCCTTGAGAATGTGAAGCACTAGCATGAATGTGCACTTCACAACATACTCCAGTTAGCATGATTCACACTAATCACATAAGTTGCTTTTATAAACTAATGAAGCGTAGAACAATACTGATTGCAGCTTGTTTTTTCTCTCTTTTTTCATATACATTTTTTGAAAAATGTTATCTTTTCGACATTTATTTAGTGTTTTCTCTGTTTTTCAGGTGGATAAGCAACCTATTCGCGAAGTCAATATTTATATGTATTTGTATTTTGTATTCTTTATCATCTTTGGATCTTTCTTCACACTCAATCTGTTCATTGGTGTGATCATTGACAATTTTAATGAACAGAAGAAAAAGATAAGTATCTTGAGCTAAAGGGAAGGGTTCATAACATTAATACTAATATTCATATTAATCAGTCAAACTAGTTTTGCAATTTCATTTTCTGATATCTTTGAATGCATATTCTAGCATTCAAAATATTAAATTAAAGTCTGAAAAAATTCATTCAAATCAATTGCATTGTTTGACAAATAACATTATATATTTTTGTGTTCCTAAAGCGAGAATATTTGCTTTATTTGTCGGTAGTAGGAAACTACTGTAAGATATACATGGCTTTCAATTGCTCTGACTTTACTCTTATTCCTAGATAATCTTTTAATTTTAAATAAGGTTTTATAAAGGATAACAAGATAAAAACATCAGATTTGTAGCATGTTCTGAAGTTAACTAACTTTACTGAATATTCAATCATTGAATTCATGTTTTATCCAAACCTGTGTTAGATTTTTTTCAGAGTCATTAAAAAAACTAAACTAAAATGGCTTTGCTGTAATAAAATATACATATTTTATGTTCATCTAATTTAGATGTAGAAGTAAGATGCTTCAATTCCATTTGGCCATGTGAAAATTTACAGTAATTTCGCTCTACAACTTTTGTGAACACTGAAAAATATAGTTGTGTTATGTGACTGTACGCAGGAGGGTCGCTAGAAATGTTCATGACAGAAGACCAGAAGAAATACTATAATGCAATGAAGAAGATGGGCTCGAAGAAGCCATTGAAAGCTATTCCACGCCCCAGGGTAAATGAGATTCTTTTGAGCCCTCAAAAAAAAAAACACCACCGTTCTTCCTTGCATCATGGTCCATCCTACACGAACATTCAAAATATGCTCATTAATATTAAATGGCTTAACACTATTTACAGTAGACTCTCGATTATCGTGGGGTTTCCGTACATAGAAAGTTGCACGAAGAAACTGCAAACACACTGAGCCTGCACCACTGGTCTACACCATGGAGGACTTGCAGAACACGAGTGTGACGCGTTCAGCTAAGTCCAGGCAACCACAGAAATCAGATGATACCTCCTATTTCATTTAGTTTTCAACATGCGAACTGGGTTTTCTCAGAGCAAGCATGCGCTATTGCACTAGTTGGTAGTATTGTATGCACCAGTTGTAGAATTAACACATTTGGTTTTTAGTTTAGCCAACAAAGTGCATGATCATACTAGAAAAAACATGAAATAAAATAATTCCACGGATTTTCACGGATTATTCGTATTTTGGATAATCCGCCCACAGACAATCGGGAGTGTACTGTAATGGCTATGAATGTTCATGACTTCAGCTTTGACATACAATATGTCTATTGCTCAGCTTCTGTTCAGACTGCTTCAGCATCATTAAGCATATGAGTTTAGGGAGAAGCTGATGATATGTTATATAGTCTTCCCAATATCCATTAAATTTTTAATACAATTTGGACTCAGCACAATATTATCTCAATATACACACTGCAACCAAAGAAATTTGCTCCTTTCATTTCAATTTATACACTCATGAATTAAAGAGTTTTCAAAAACCGATAGGCCTGTATTATCATTAAATCAAATATTGCTTGAAATGTCTTGAAATATCGAAAAGAAATTAATCATTCATTCTCTACTGAACTGGGTTAACTTTGAGTTCTATTTCACTTTATTATTTAGCATATATTTGGAAAATTTCAAATGTTTTAAGGTGGGACAATAAAAATTAGAAAAGGAACAACAAATTACATAGAACTTATGGAACATAAATGTATTGGTACTGGAGAGGAACCATGAACTTCACAGAAACAACAGTTTAGAGGGCAAAATTACATATTTGATGGCAAATAATACTTCAAGTAGCTAATAATTAACACAAGTCATATAATTGTATGTGTTTTTGAACAAATTATAGAAAGTTTAATTTGTTTTATCTTATTTTAAAACCTTGACTACATAAGTATCATCAACTTCTTCCGCCAAACTGAATATGCATGCTTTAAGTGTGTGTGTTTAATGGGGTAGAGAGTACAATTGTTAATCTACTTTCCAGTGGAAGCCACAGGCCATAGTGTTTGAGATATGCACCAACAAGAAGTTTGACATGATCATCATGTTGTTCATTGGGTTCAACATGTTGACCATGACACTCGACCACTACCAGCAGACCCAAAGCTTCAGCGACGTTCTCGACTGCCTTAATATGATCTTCATTGTAATCTTCAGTTCAGAATGTCTCATGAAAATCTTTGCTCTTCGTTACCATTACTTCAAGGAACCATGGAACTTATTTGACTTTGTGGTGGTTATCTTATCTATATTAGGTAAGTACTATTCTATTTGTTTAATAGGCATTGTTGTAAGATAATTTAATATAAAATTGGTATTGAAAAATAATACCATTTAATATGACTTAACATTATTTTTGTAATATAGAAATTTCAATTATCAAAATTCAGTTAACAGCCTTTTTTCTTTAAAAATTACTCAGCACTATAAACTTCTAGTTTTCTTAATAATTTATTTTATCATGTGCTGATCATTTAATGTACATTAATTAGAAGATGTTTCAGCAAATTAAGTGTGAATTTCAATTGTTATTTTATTAACTTGAACCACTGTCTTATAGCAGTAATTTAAATTATGCTTTCACCCTGTTTGCTACTGTTGCTAAAGTTTTATAATAATTTTCGTTACCATTTTTAAAACCTATTCATTTCAATTTATAAAGATTCTATCAGTTTTGAATTTTGTAATTCACTGCTTCATTTCTTTGTAACACTAGTCATTTGATGCCTGAAAAATGATTTCAAAATCTTGAAACGGTGAGAAATTATGAAAGGAAGTCTTCGATGATTATGCAAGAACATTGTATTTAAAGAGAATATTTATTTAAAGTTCTTATCTTTGTGTGATATTTTCAGCATTAGTTGTATCATTAGAAGCTGATGCACAGTAAGCAGTCTCTTTCAGTAAGCTAATAAGTATTATTATCAGAGACTTGTGGAAGTGTGGAATAAAGCTACGTATGCTCTGGATCAGTACAGTACAGACAGGCACAGAACAGACAGGAGTTGTATAGGTTGTGCTCACTATGCTAGGACAAGACAGATGGGACAGTACAAACATTTTAGTCACTTTTGCAGGCAGACTCCTTGCTTTGTGCCTTGTATTGTGCACGATGCCTACATAATGTTAACTAGATGGAGCAAGGAGTTAAAAAAAATCCCAGACTCTGCAATAAGGAACTGCAAAGAGACAAGAATTTTTGAGTCAATAGGTTAAAGAGAGATTAGTTTTTTTTTTAGGCAAGAGAGCACCACACTTTAAGTTTAAAAAAAAACTTATTGCTTGATAAGTTAAAAAGAAAAAAAAAAAAAAAAAGAAGAAAAAAAAAATAATTTCATGAAACAGAAAATAAAACACTGCATGAGGCAATTCTTTTCCTTTATACAAATCAGTCTTATGTGAGCAGAAGTACATTTAAAATAATACATGTAATGCTGCATTAGACATATGTAATTAACCAATATTAAACATAACAATTTCTTGGTGATTCCACTATAATATGTAAGAAATATTTAATTTTTACAAATATTTGTGTACTTCGTGTGAGTAATTATCTCAAAAGAACACTTCCATGATATTACCATCTTATTTTATGTTATTATGATCAACAGTTTCCAAGATCACCAAATTTCTACCATTCTATTTACCCTTTACATAAAAGTTACATTACATAAAAGTATATCTAACAAATTTTAGTTTTTTTCATGTGACTAACCATTAAACATTAATAATTCTGGGCCAACATTATTAAATTGGTCACATCCATATTCGCTCCATATAATCATCCAAATGAAATGACGCAAAGGCTGTTCCAACTCAATGCAATGTGCTGACTAGCCAATGACGTCATTAGTGTAGATGCTAAGGGACGTCGAAATGCCAAAAAGATATTTTGTTTGGATATTTGCAAACAGCAGAAAGGGCAGATCATCCTATCCCAATCATGACACATAGTGGGCATACCTTTTTGGGAACAATGAAATCAACTTATTAAAAAATCCTGAACGTGCCATACTGAGTGCACACTAGGCAGAGAGATTTCAGTCTTGAATTAGTAATGTGTGGGTAATGCAGTGGCAAGGCTGGCATTTTGGGATGGTCATCACTAAATTTTCTCAGTTTCCAGGTCTGGATTTTTGAAGCTAGGGTGTTCTGTTTTCTTTTTAATGTTCAGATCTAAGGCCCTTTTTTTATATATTTTTTCATTTCTTTAAAGACATCTCCTGGGTTCCCTTAAGGCAATATTGAAATGCTTTATAAATCTTTGTTTGATGGCAAAACTGAAATTCATCTAATCCAATAAATGTGAAATGAAATAATTATTTTGAAATTCATTTGGAATTTCATTATCATTTATTATAATTTTTGCTTGTTCTGCAAGAAAGTGCACCCCTTCCTCCAAAGAATTAAAAACAGGCTTAACAGTCAACTGAACAGATGTTATCATTTCAGCATTCCATGCATCCAAAGAATATTCCAATCAATCATGAACTGAACTCACTGCCCACAAGTAGAGAGGCTATAAAAACAAGCAGGCTGAGTGTGACATGATTAAAAGTTGCATATCAAATGCCCATGTGCTACGGCTGGATTTGAACTCTCATTGTTTTGCCATAAAATATTAACTATAACCAGGAACAGTCGAGATTCTATGAAAACAACAATGACTAGAGTGCAAAGGTATAGGGCACAAAGCAGCCTGATGAGTCACCATGAGCAGCAGCAAGCTCTCAATTTGATGCGCTAATATTGGTGAATCCTTTACGTACTTCTCCCTAATATCCATTTCTTCTATAAAATAATAGAAATGCATCTTTTATAATTTTGTTGTCGGTGGATTTATTGATGACCATATACCTTGCCACTAGGAGAAAGAATGGGCAATGAAGGTCATGCAGTCTAAGATTCCTTGAGGCACATCTCCAGTCTTTATCAGAAATGTTCTACAGGGAATTATGGAAATGAGTATCCACAGCAGTTAGTAAAACAATTATCACTAAAATATCTGGTATCCAGTTGGCCATGCAATTTAGTCGATGTGGGAAATTTTCCTCAACCAGGACACGTACTTTAGACTTTCTAGGTTTTGGAGCTTTGGTAACGGATTAACATCTAATATTCTTTAACTATTATCATTTGGATGGGATTCATAAACTAGTTCGTCACTTAAATAAAATACAAAATTATGTCAGTCCAAACAGTTTGAAGTTAGCATAATTATATTTATTACTTTACTACTCCTTTTATTTTAAATTTCTAAATACTAGAATGACCAAGGTGATCATTTTGATATCAGGGAATATAATTTTATGCTACAATTTTATTTATGGCAAATTTTGAATAAAACTGACCTTTCCTCTTCTAATCCTCCCTTTTACTTCGTCAGTCATCATCAATTGTAGTCAGTCATAACCTTTATCCCTTTGGCCAGGGGCTCAGTGGCATTAGATCTCCAGTATTCCCAGAACGTAATCCACCCAGGAACTCACCATATCTTGAATTGCTGAACCTCTGTGGCTCATAATGCATAGTTAAGCAATTCAGCTTGCAACACTATAGTGAATGTGTTAAGTAATACAATTAACAATGTCATTTTACAAATGCTAAAGCTAAAAAGGAGTGTCAGATAAAAAGGAAGTACTTTACTCTCAAATTAATAGAGGAGCTGCAAAAGTAGTTTTCCCCAAGAATACACAGAAGAAAGAGCACCACAACTCAATTTCATAAAGAGAAAACAATGAAAAATCAGGATGAGCAACAGAAATCAAACTAATGTCACCTGAAGCATGAAACCTGAAGTGTGAAAAGCTAGTTTGCAAGACCTACATTGGCAAAAAAATGTGATAGTAAATATAATTTCAAGCAAATATAATATCCCAGAACATAGTGTTTTAAAGCAATGTCTCAAAGCATAAAATATGTCTACTATACTCAAAATTCAGGTTTTTGAAAATTAATAGTAAAGTCATATTTCATACAATAAATTTTCAGGAACTATAGTGTGTTTAAAACTCACTATTGAATGAACTCCCCCAAATTGACAACAAATGTACATGTTGCATGGTTTTAGTTATTTTCATGCAGCAGTCCTAGTGATCTAGCAGTCCATGCAGCAGTCCTAATGACCATCCTCGGTCTAGGATAGTATCCTATCTTTCCCGTGTTAAAGGCCAAAAAAGCATTGTTTCATTCATAAAATTTGACAATTTTGTTACTTATTTTATTTCAGAGTGCGTTATGAGAGAGAGGAATTATAAATGTTCTTTTGGAATTTTTTTCTTGGTAGTAATATTACAATCTACATATGAAAACCTACTCCTGGAAATATCATGATTCGCTACAGAAAAGTGACATAGTGTGTAAATCTCTCCATTTCTAATCTGCATACTGCATACTTTTCTACATGCAGAGATATAAGATATTCCATCCCCATCTCACTTTCTATTTACATGTTCTATGTAACATAATAAATAATTATTAACATTTGCAAAAGCATTGAAATGATTGAAATTTACTTTTGCAAAATGAACACATAATTTCATCAAAAATATCTAAGGAAAGTATATCAAGTATTTTACCATTTGATATAAATTGTTATGTATTATTAGTTAATGAAACGTTTCTGTGTTGCATAACATTCATTTGTTAGTGAATATAAGAAGTAATTTTTTTCAAGTAATTTAAAAAATCTGTTTGCATGGTACACGTTTATTGAAAATCAAAAATGCAAGAATATTCCATCAAATATGCCCACTTTCACACATTGAGTTATGCATCTGACCCATGGGTTAACTTTTATTATTCATAAACTATTACCTGAATTGTATCATGAATGATGATTATATTTTGAAGATGAATTGGGGATATGTTTCTGAATCAAAAGTCTTTCTTATTATTAATTTTTTGGTATTTCACCATTAGGTAATGAGGGATGATTAATATGGATAGTTCTCTATCTTTCTACTCTGCTCCTCAGCTCTTTAAATATCTATTTTGTTAATTTAATTTATTAAATGAATAATTGAGAGAATTCATTAAATGAATAAATCTATAGTTAAATCATTAGAAAGGCAATAACAGATTTTAGAAGTGCTTGTTGGGGTATTTTGGGCAGAATCAATGCAATGCTGAGATGTGACACGCCTTGTCCATTCAGAGAGTGATGAGAGGGGGGCGGATTTTGATGACCTAAAACATCGCTAAAAACTATCAATAAAATGCTCTTAAAATGCTTTAAAAATGCCCTAAAAGCAGAGAAAAATGATGTAAAAAATTTGATCAAATCCAGTTCAGATGAACAACTCAAGATGTTGGATTTGTCACTGAGTAATAGAGGCTTCTTCCTTTCACTCAAGTGAAGTCAACTTGCAGACTTTTGGTTTCAACTGTTCTTTATCAGAATGTCTCTGTCTTTAGTTATACTGAAATCGGCTGACCTGACAATGGCACTGATAGTCAACAGGAACCTTAGATTACATACAACAGCTGACGTTACAGTTTCTGAGCGAAGAAATAGAATTGGCTACTAAGTAATTCTTTGAAGAACATTTGTTGCATCTCGTAAATATTATTTGTAGTAAGTAGCATTAAAATGATATTAAAATCAATGAAATTAGCGAAAAATGCTTTTAAATGATGAAAAAAGGCAAAAAATTACTTATTAGTCGAAATCAACGAAAAATTAAAAGAAAAAAGAAAAAAGGCCATACAAAAATGACTCATTTGCTTTTGTCATATCATAAAATTAATGTCTATACTAAAAGACACAGCTCTAAAGCGAAAAGGGAAAAAAAGACATTTCATTAAAATCCCCCCCCCCCCCCGACTGCACGAACCAGCTATACAAGATTAGCACCACACTAACGAACCAGTTATGCAAGATTAGACCGCACTAACGAACCAGCTCTCCTAGATTAGGCCGCACTAACGAACGAGCATGCAAGATTAGGCCGCACCACTGTAGTCCAATTTGAACATTTAGGGGAACATTGCTCTTTTGGAATTGAAATCAACTAAATAACACTTGCATTGTTAAATTTAAATGATTTTGAATGTTTTAACTCGTATCTACTTTTGAGTAATTTATATAAGGTCCTGTATTAGTTTTAACACCATGATTGCGTGCAAATAAGAATATACGTTTAGTACTCTATTTATATCAGTCAGTGGCGTGTTTTGTGGGCTACTGAGGCTACCGGCGGTAGCCCGAGAAAATGACGAGAACAAAAATCTGACAAGATTTATTATATTAAAAATAATTATAAGTCACATTCTTTTTCAGCGACATACGTTTTTCAAAATTCTATATAATCTGTTCTGTTGAAATGTGTATAAAATCGCTCGCTAGTTAACGCATCAATCCTCTTATGAGGCGGAAACGCCGCTGGCACTCGGCGGCTTCCACACAGCATGCGTTCGTCGCATGACTCACTCCACTCCCCTTCCTACTGGTAAGAAAGGGCCAGCCAAGGCTCAGATTGCCGATTTCCCGAGCGGTTTCTTGACACGCTCGGAGCAGTTCGGAAGTTCGGAGACAGTAGGACGGAAACGGACAGAATAAATTAGATGTGCGCTTTTAACACGACACACACGATTGGTGGTAAGTGTACAATGGACTATATTAAACGTGTTTTAAGTGTTAAAATTGCAACATATGAAGTATGTGATAGTGTCAAAGTTAACTATTGTCAGATATTTTGAAAAATGTCACAGCAAACTTCGGGAAGTTTGTCTGTTGACAATGACTGTATTGAACGGGGTTTATTAGAGAAGCCTTTTAATCGTCGTTCGTTTAACGAGAAATTGCAAAAATGAATGTTATATATTAAAAATTATAATAAAACGTAGTACAAATTAGACAAACTACATAATCGAAGATTAAATATAGTTATATTGTCAAATTTTATTTCTAAGGTCAGCGGTAGCCCAGGGCATGAAAACAGTTTACGCCACTGAAATCAGTGTAATAAAATGTTTCAAAAATCAGTGTAATATTTGTGTTTCTATGTATTCATTCACCTGAACAATGACAACATGGGTTTCGTTTATTAACTGAAATTTAATTTTCATGCAAAATCGTGTTGACAAAGAACGAGGATTTTGTCAAATTATTTGTTCGTCGTTCTCAGTTGTTTTTTTTACAACAATTCAGAATCGGCAACATTTGTGCTTTCAATAAATTTTTGTTCGTAGTTTGAGTGGCAGGAACTTCCATCAAAACCCCATTTGTATATGATTTCCAATTTGGAATTATTGTGCTCACTAACAACTGTACTTAGTGCTGAGAACTTCGTTCTGTACTAAGTATAAGCAATGTGCGGTATGATCGAATAGACTTTGTAATTTAACTTTAGTCTCCGAAATAACTGTGTCTTTGGTGTAGCACTGCAGTTTCACTATTAACACTTTGTTGTAGGCCCGGTATAAGTCACAATTTCTCCCTTTCGCACTTTTTCTTAATCGAATATATTGTGCTTTGCTCAATTTTGCATCGACGATCAATGCCAGGGCTCTTTCTGAAGTGTATCGCTGAACATTCTTCTTTGGCACGTGCAAGCGCTTCGTTGTTCTTAAAGAACGAGGACCTGGTATCGTAGCCTTTTTTATAACTTTTTTTATAGCCACATTTCGTTTGTCTTGTTTTGTAAAGACCGTTTGTGTTGAAAACGCTAGATCTTGGGGGCTGTGGTTCTCGACTAAGTTTTTTGTGCGCCTTCTCTATGTCCTAGCACTTAATGTGTCAAATTTCCGTTGTTTTATCACTTGTGAATTTTAAGTCATTTTATGTTGTGGAAGAAAAGTCATTTTTTTTCTTAACCAAATGTTATTGTGTTTCAAAAAAATTTCTTTATTTGTTTCACTTGCGTTCCAACGACATACAATATTAATAGTAAACAAATTTATATTACTGGTAATAACCTCTTCTGGGATATTTGGTTTTCTTGATAAAACGAAATATACAATAAGCTTCCTCATATGTGTATTCGCTCGGGAAACAATACTTTCGAGAGAAAGAATTTCACACAGTTGAAGTCGTGTCAATCCCAGCGGCGCACCTACCGAAAAAGAAAATTAAATGATGCAGCCTCCGCAGGTCTCCGCACATTAAAATTGATATCAATGTAAAGGTAGATAAATGCTCTACATTAAATAAAATATCTGTAATGTTGCAAAGTGTAACAATTTGTTCTAATCGAATCAATTTCCAATCAAAGTTACGAACGTTCATTTTTCCCCTAATATTTTAGAAAATAAATTCTGTATTTATAAAACGATAAATTCACTTAAAAGTTGGTGAATAACTTACCTGAGGAACTTGATGTCACGTTGGCACAAACATGTTTACAATAATATACTCTAGATACGTGTAAGTACACTTAGAACACAATCACCCGATCGACGTCCACGCTCGACTGAATGCGCTCCATAATACACGCTGAATTTCAAGAAGTCTTATCGCTCTACGCTTCCCAGAATATCGTCTATTCATTCTTTTTCGAACAATTCAAGCTTCTGATCACAATCCTGAATCGATACATTGAGGTTTCAACAACTTTGGTTCCAAGGTAAATGTCCCCATAAATGAGCAAAATAGACCACTGTGCGCACTAACGAACCTGCTAGGAATCCGAGATCAGCCTCGTCGGAGTGTCTTGGTTCTCTTCGGTTCATTCTGTATATCAACGTACTATCTGTCTTCATAGAGTGAGAAAGAAAAGACTCCAACTCGAGGCAGATTTGTAGACGATCTAATTCTTAAATTGAGACAATGCCTTAAATTGAGATCGCTACTGTACCAACATATTAACACTGTTCATTTGAAGTTTTCTCGCGGGAATTTAACGGGCTTAATGTAGTGATAGACATGCACTTTTTCAGAGTTTCTTGAATACAGATCACTTAAGAGGAAAGTTTAAGGAAAAAATCATTATGGATCATAAAGTTCCGCGCTAAGAAGGATTTTCACTGGAGAAAAAAATTCAGGAAATATGCAAACAACTGAAAAGATACATTATGAAATTTAAAAAGAAATAGCGAAACCTTTTGTCGTCGATAAAATGCACCAAACAAAGAAAACACAATTTCTGTAAAGTCCTACGTTACTTTAGTGAGCGGACCAGTTGCCAACCACGGCCCCGTCTTCTGGGCAGTGGCGGCTGGTGTCACGACAGATTGGACGTTGCACCTCCATTGAATGACGGAAATGTAATTTCTAAAATTCAAAATGAGTATGTAATAGAATGTAAGCAATTCAAATTAATTAAAACTAATTTAAATAAAAGTCTATATTGAAACATTACTTACATAATGTTTGGCTTTGGGTCCGCGTAAGGCATATAAATCTCCCGCGCACGTGGTTCTGGCTTTGATTTCCACTGGGCACTTAATTTCGACTCTAGTTCATCGCAACAAGCACTATTGCTTCGACACCTTTCACACAAATAAAATTATTTTATTTCGAATACTTCACTACCCTGGTATATTTGGCAATAATAAAAGATCTTCGACACACATTCGTATTCACAAGGACGTTCGCAAACCGCTGGCCGGCCAGCTGCAGCCACGGGGGACACTAAGGGACTTCCATCCAGAACGGCCACCTTACACAAAGAACTCATAAAATGTACGTTTTGAATCAACAAACCTGATATCAAATTAAAATAAATTCTTTAAATATAATAAATAACGCATTGAATATCATCAATAATTGACCGAACTTGTGAACTTTCAAAAACAAGCGAAATTCATAAAATTATATTACAGCGAGACAGACGAAGAAGGAATATTGGTATTCCCCTGAGACTCCCTCCGTCGCCGAGCAGCTAGACAGCGCCACTAGTCTGATTGCCCAATCAAAAGGCCGCATGTTCCCCGTGTTAAATCGAAGCGCCAAAGAGTAAAACATTAAAATACAGCAAAGAGCGTGGTGCAATACTTGGCAAGGCACCAGACACCTGAGAGAGCTCCAGTTGGACGATCTTTGGTTTCAGAATGATTTCATATACATCGATATTGCTGCAAAATCTTGAATATTGAATGTCATTAAAAGGAAAATGTATATTTCTAAGATATTATCTTTTTCGATTATCTGGGGGTTGTGCAATCGTGCGACCTAACACCAGCCGCCACTGCTTCTGGGTAGCGAGGCAATATCCCGTGCTGTATGAAAATGCTTCAGAAGACTACTGTAAAATGTGCCGGCATCAGTGAAAAACGGCATCAGTGGATGGATGGCATTACGGCATCAGTGAAAAACAAAATGTGTTCTTCTTTTTTGATAATGGTTACACAGTGAGTTTTGTCACGGCTCTTGGTTTAGACGTTCCTCGCATTTAGAGTACATAGTTCCTTTAATTGTCTTCTCTATAACGTCATGTGAAAGTGCATTTCTAGTACTGGATTCTCCATTTCGAAATTCAGCATTTCTTCTATCTTCCTTTTTCATTCTTTATACTAGAGAACATTCTCTAACATTTATTTAACAACTATCAGTCTTTTGTCATTCAGTGCAGGAGCCCATTGTAATCATTTCGACTCAGTTTTGTCAATCCCATTTTTTCCCAATTTCCTACTGAATTTTGTATTTGAAATTACCTAGGACTTAAGACTAATTCATCACTCACATTTCGTAATTTTTAGGTTTACTTATTTCCAAAAAATCTGCTTTTTAGATAGCAATAAATTCAATAGTAAACATTTTTTCGTGCGAGGTGTTTTTTGGGGGTTTAGAGAATACTATTGAGTAGTCTATTCACTGCTTTGGCCTTTAGTTTAACCATAAACGTAAGCTGAAGGCAAGTACGTAGCATATCGACACAATAACCTAACAGTATGATAATTACTCAAAAGAATAAAACAAATAATGCGTAAATTCAATATATAAACGAACAAGAGTTTGAAAATGGGTGCGATGATGCTAGAAGATGTAATACCATTTCCCCACACCTTATAAAATTACCGCGATTGATGATTCTGTGAGGCGTTTCACGAGGATGGATGACGCGGAAGTGCAGTTTACCCCCTTCCAAGAGTGGCGTACATTGTAGAATAGCTGCGAAGACCAGACAGCAAGAGAGGGAAATATAATGTAAATGTTTTACTTTTAATACGACACTACACACACACACACACACACACACACACACACACACACACACACACACACACACACACACACTACACAGAACCGAGTGCACTGACCGAGTGCGCAGAGTACTCTAAAGATTTTGTAAGTCTATTGCAAAGGCTTTCCCGTACATTGTCAAATGTATGTTCCCTTGAAGTCAGAAACGACTGAGGAAGGTAAGGGGGAATTTTCACATGAAGGCTTCGCAAACGTTCAGAGCTAGCCATGGCGAAGATTGCCGATCAAATTGCTAGTCTTCATGAAAATATCAGCGGCGAGCGTCTGAGCTTCGCGCGCTGTTTCTGCGTCTTAGATCACATCAAGGGAAATTGATTCGCGTTCCCTCTTCCTCTCCTCACATCTCCCTGAGATAGCCCAGTTCTTAAACTCAAGGCGGCTCCACACATTCGGCGTCCGGCGAGTAGCTCACCTATCCCGAGAAGTCGAGGTGCACAGCGAATATTCCTTCCGTTGATGTGCCACAAAAGACCGAATGTTGCGGGTAGGGCGAGCACCGAATGTTTGACGCTAGGCAAATATCAAGCAACTCTTCCAGAATATTGCCCGATTAAAATATAGTGACTAATTATCAGCTGTGACGCGGTTGTCTAGTCGAAAGCTTCAGAACCAAAAATTAAAGTCGTAACGAAGCTCCTGATAGGATAACCGCGTTCAGTCGATGATCTATCACACGTCGCTATATTTACATTGAAGAATATTGGGGATTCGGCGAACGCCGCCGCCTTCCATCACGCGTTGGGTGGAGCGCGAGTCTGACGCGGGGCGTGATGTGCAGGCCTGGTGCTGAGCGACATCATCGAGAAGTACTTCGTGTCGCCGACGCTGCTCCGAGTGGTGCGTGTGGCCAAGGTGGGCCGAGTGCTGCGTCTGGTGAAGGGCGCCAAGGGCATCCGAACGCTGCTCTTCGCGCTCGCCATGTCGCTGCCGGCGCTCTTCAACATCTGCCTGCTGCTCTTCCTCGTCATGTTCATCTTCGCCATCTTCGGCATGTCTTTCTTCATGAACGTCAAGGAGAAGAGCGGCATCGACGACGTGTACAACTTCCAGACGTTCGGCCAGTCCATGATCCTGCTTTTCCAGGTGAGCGCCGAACTCCATGACTTACGTGATTTTACTATGTTTTCGATCTTAAACATTTCTAAAACTTATGTTTTGGCAATGGTTTAAAAATAATAATTTATTACTTAAAAATGCATTTAATAGTGTGTGTGAAGTTCGGAGAGAAGTGATTGTCTTCGAAGCAATAATCCATCTCAGCCTTTGCTACAAGTATCGCTGGGAAAAGGACGAAAATCACGTTAGAGATGGAAAACAAATGAAGGGCTCAGTAGAACAAAGAGCCATCCCACATTCACATAATTCTAAGATAATGAGGGTTTTACCTGAACTTCCCTCATATAACTCAGTACGTTTTCAAACTTTTAAACACAGTACACTTGCATACAATTTTATTCTGGATTTTAAAAATTATTACACTAAAAGAATAATATTTGAAGTTTTCCATAATGCTTAATAACTCAATTTCAAAAACAAAATGTGGGATAGTCCCTAGTTTTACTGAGCCCTTCAAATATTTAACTGCTTTTCTATATCTTTTGCAGTAATTTGATTGCCCTCGACTTAACAAAACAACTGGCTCTCTAGTTCAGCTTCCAACTAAATCCGGAAAGAGCTTGTTGAACACCAATACAAATTAAAGAAAGTGAAACAACTCGTTCATATTCCTATTCTTAATGATGACTAATCAAACATTTAACTACTTTCGTAAATATAAAATTTTATCTTCAACGACACATTATAATCGTAAAAATTACGTTTATACAATTAACAAAAAATTCGTCACTGTTTCTTTGCTTTAAGATTTACCTTCCTTAACTACCTACTTATCACTTAAGGTAACGAGTCAGTAGCTTGCCGAAGCATTTTCCTTCAAAATTTCAGAATGTCATTTTTTAAATTTCATAGTAGATGTTAATGAGAACAAAAAAGCCACTTTAAATTTAACAGGAGTCAATTGCCTTTCAATCTTCTACCAACTTCACAGTTCTATTTTAGTATCTATGTTTATTCGGCGAACGTAAGGCGAAGTTTCTTTCCGAGCAACAACTGCGTTCGGATTCGGCGTCGCACTGGTGGAAGGGGGGATCGGGGAGGGTGAGCGGGAGTCGCAAACGCGGACCGCTGCGCAGATGTCGACGTCAGCTGGTTGGGACGGCGTCCTGGACGGTATCATCAACGAGGAGGACTGCCAGCGGCCCAACAACGAGATCGGCTCCCCCGGAGACTGCGGCTCCGCCACCATCGGCATCACCTTCCTGCTCTCCTACCTCGTCATCAGTTTCCTCATCGTCATCAACATGTACATCGCTGTCATCTTGGAGAACTATTCGCAGGTAGGTGATCGCGACGGGTCGTAGGAGACGGTTACACCCCTATTCACTGGCCATTACACAAAGCAAGGAGCCCTGTCTCAAACTTTAAAATGGGATATCCGTAGAATATTATTCATCTAAAAATATATAGAGTAAACTGTTGATTCCCTTATTAAGTAGGGTAAACCGTTGATTTTTAACGAATTTATCACTATAAGAAAACGCTTTAGATTGAAATAAAGGAGAGGTTAATTAGCAGAGATTTCACTATAATTATAAGGGAGGGGGAACGCCATTAAAAGTGATATCTACTGCTAATGTCTGTTTAAAATTCTTGCACATGAATTATATTATTGTAATATTTTCTACAAAAATTAGCCTGATTATTTTACAATTGGCGTTCAACTATTTCAGTTGATATAAAAATAATTCCTGTACTTAGAATATGATAATTTTTTTTCAGTCAGTGCTATGAAAAATTACGTTGCTACGTTTTCGGAAAATTTATCTCTCCAATCAGAATACACACCTCCGTCAGTTAATTAGTGTTATTAGTTCATGCTTACTAAACGGTCACAATGATATTTCCTAATTCCCACTGCTTAGTGAAGAGGAAGGTGAAATAATAAAAGATCTTCCTCAAAAAAATTTAATTTTGAATGTAAGTTTTTTTTTCTCGAAATAAATGTGGAAATCAGTGCTTTGCAGTATAAACCTGAATTCACGTTTTTGTATGATGGAAGCCATATGATGTTTCTTCAGAGCATCAATATTTCTTCGAAATGATTTGCGAATATAATCATTCATCAGTCTCGCTGAATGCGCGATGATTTATTCTACCTTAAGTATTAATTTTTATTTTTGCTTAAAATAAATAGTATTTTAAATGAATGAAATACGTGAAAATTAATGTTGATAGAACCGACTGAGTAAGAGAATTGACCGCAGTGTTTTCCAAATACGTGATATAGGCGTAGACGCTGTAGAAGCTACTGTTAAAAGTATATGAGTGCGAATTATGTAAGGATTTATAGGTATTTAAGTTACATTTTACGGGAATTGCTAGATTAATACGGAGAGAAACTTTACGAATTTAAAACAGAACGATTCGTTACTTCGTGTTCGATAATAGGAGATAATATTTCACTTGGTTTATTATGTGAGTGCTTCTTATGACTGACACTGCGCTGTCGTTCGCAGGCCACGGAGGACGTGCAAGAGGGGCTGACGGACGACGATTATGACATGTACTACGAGATCTGGCAGAACTTCGATCCGGACGGCACGCAGTACATCCGCTACGACCAGCTGTCCGACTTCTTGGACGTGCTGGAGCCGCCCTTGCAGATCCACAAGCCGAACAAGTACAAGATCGTGTCGATGGACATCCCCATCTGCAAGGGCGACCTCATGTTCTGCGTCGACATCCTGGACGCGCTCACCAAAGACTTCTTCGCGCGGAAGGGCAACCCCATCGAGGAAACGGGGGAGCTGGACGAGGTGAAGGCGCGGCCGGACGAAGTGGGCTACGAGCCCGTGTCGTCCACGCTGTGGAGGCAGCGCGAGGAGTACTGCGCGCGGCTCATCCAGAACGCGTGGCGCAAACACAAGCAGGCGCGCCTGGGCGGGCCCGGCGACGACTCGGACGACGCGGGCGGCGACGGCGGCGCGGGCGCGGGCGCGGGCGGCGGGGACGCGGGGCCTCCCGGCGGCGGCGCGCCCAGCCCGGGCAGCGGGAGCGGCGGCGACGCCGACGACCCGCGCCGCCAGACCGCCGTGCTCGTCGAGAGCGACGGCTTCGTCACCAAGAACGGCCACAAGGTGGTGATCCACTCGCGGTCGCGGTCCCCGAGTGCCGCGTCGCGGACGGCGGACGTCTGAGGCGGGGCGCGGCCGCCCCTCCCGTTCACGCGCAGCGGCCCCCTCCCGTGAGGGCCCGCCCACCCGCCCGCTCCGCCCGCCGCGCCCCGCCCGCCACGCCGGCCCCGCGCCGGCCGCTTCCCCCGGCCGCGCGCGTGGCGGCGGTGGCGGCGGCGGAGGCGGCGGCGGCGGCGCCCTCGGCTGCGGGGGCGCCGGCGGCGGCGGCGGCGGCGGCGACGGCGGCGGTGGTGGCGGCGGCGGCGGCGACGGCGGCGACGGTTGCGGCGGCGACGGCGGCGGCGGCCTCGCCATCCACCGGCCGGCCGGCACTGCTTGCTTTGGGTTTTTCGGTTTCTTGTGCTGTCTGCGTGTGACACCTTTTTCCGACTCTCCGTTCCGCCGCTCGAAGCGCGGGACCAGGGTACTAAGGATGGGAGGGGCGGCTGCGGAGTTCAGTGGCCTCTCGCGATATGCTGCCTCATTGTCCGCATCAGCTTGTTACGGTTCTTGAAAACTATAGTTATAAACAAGAACACGAACATGTGCTTCATTTGCAAGACGATTTTCAATTGATTCCATTAATTATCCAGTTTGCCAGTGCTGCAGTATCCTCTGTTGAAACAGCCAAGCTTTGTACTGGACGTGTGGACTCGACTATCGTCACATTAATTATTTTTGTATTGATTGTTTATTTTTCTTGCTAATATTATCATTGGAGCACAAAATAAGCTTTGATGATGGCCCAAATAACTTTAGCTGAAGAGACATGTGCATGTTGCTTGTGTTTTTTAAAAGTTGAAGAAATCAGGACTGGGACACTATTGTTATTTTTCTCCTTATGCAAGCTCTTGTCGTGTTTTCCACTTGTTATTTTTCTACACAGTTTTCCTTTTTATGCCAAGAAGTCTTCTGGGTGTAACAATATAAATACTGTATTTCCATCCTGAAGCCTGTTGAGGAACAAGACGGGGCTGTGGCGGGGAGAGTTCTCCATCCACTGTCTGCAGGGGAAACCGTGCAAATGTGTTGCAGAGTTCTAAAAAAACTAAAATGTTGAATTTTATGTTACTTTATGTTTTTACTTCAGGTGGAACATTCCTATTGCACAAGGTCTAGTAGCCTACTCACTGCCCTGTTTCATGGATGAACCTATTGAAAATAATGTTTTCAATATTTGGTGATGGGAGGGGGTATTTTTATTTGTTTTCTCCCAGTTCAAGTGTCTTAAAGGTGGATGCCTTTCAAAACTCCCTTCACAAATCATTGAAGTGATTTGTGAAGCATTAACTGGAGTGTTTTTCCATAAATGGGGAAACATCTACCTTTCAGAAAACTCACATTTGACAATTCCTGTTATGAGAAGGGCTTTGGTACTAGGAAATTTCCTGCTGTTTGCATTTGAATCTTATCCAGCAAAGCCCAGAACCTTCGATTAAACTTGTAGCTTATAGTATTTTGTAGGCTTTTGCATATCTGAGAAACAGTGAGTGACAAATAATTTTGTAGCTCAAATAATGGAGTAAATGTCTGAATG
Source organism: Teleogryllus occipitalis (assembly GCA_011170035.1). Classification (NCBI taxonomy): domain Eukaryota; kingdom Metazoa; phylum Arthropoda; class Insecta; order Orthoptera; family Gryllidae; genus Teleogryllus; species Teleogryllus occipitalis. The sequence goes on along the minus strand of BLKR01001700.1, from coordinate 6,728 downwards.
CCACTTTTGAACAATATTTTAAACTATATTCTGAATGTTTGTGTCACATTATTTCCAGATGATGAACATAGTATGAGAAGAGAGAGTATTAGAAACTTGATTTAAAATTGTGTATTAACACTTGTCCAAAGCTCTGGTTGCAGCCCTACATCAACTGTCTCTTCCCCTGCTGTGCAGCAATGAGGGCTCTATCCAGATCTTTCAGGACTTGTCTTGCCTTAGCAATACCGAAGTCCCCTTTTGCTGTCAGATGGAAGTTTTTATATTTGCCCATTTAAATTTTTTCTGACTTTTATAAAACAAACAGCAGATGAAAGAACATATTTTTACCAAACAAACTTGACTTCATCTGCTTGATGTTTTTAAATTTTATATAGTGGCTTTTATACAAACATATTGAAATCCTCTGGTCCTCTTTTATTTCTTTAAGGACACAAAGATTGAGAATTTTCATTGCATCTTATTCACTGTTTGTCAGAGTGCTGTGTAAGTTTACATTACATTCTAAAAACTGTGAAAAATGGTTCTACCATAAGGTTAAATCGAAGGCCAAAATAATGAGCTTTGTTCATGAGATTTAAACGACATGGGATATAGGGCTTAACCGAGAGGCACGACCAAAATTAGAAATCAAAATTTTTGCCAATTTTTCTTTAAAACAATTTCCAGTCTCTGCTGTGTCTTTGTGAGCAACATTGATCATAATCCTGGCTTCTTGAAAAGAATCCAATCTCTTAATGTGAATGGCTTTAAGTCTGCTCTAGAGCTTTGTAAATTCCTGCAACATGGCTGCCAAATATGTGATTTGTCAGTTAGTCCAGTTAGTGCAATATGATGTCCGTAACAAAGTATTTTTTTTATATAATGAAAACAATCAACTAGTGTTAACCATGTAAATACATAAATGCATTATCTGAAGACAAATGTTACTATACATTGACACAAGCTGTATTGCATCACGCCTGCACCCAAACCATTAAAGAATATTTGTATAAGTAAATACTGGTTATGCACAAATTGGTTACTGTATGTGGAAAGGATTGAAAGACAAAAAAATTTCATGTATCACCAAATTTCCATTATGTTTAATTGAAAATTATTATAAATAACAGGCTTTAAAAAATAACAGTTGTTGCTCAAAGTTTGAAAAGAACAAGAAATCTTGTTATGTTCTGCATAGCTTTTTTACACATGATAACCAATGTTACAAAAAGAAAATAAACACAAATGCATGATAAGTGCGGTTAGATTGCTGCTGACAACTGTGATGCTCTCTAAATGAGTTCAACTCTGTTTCAAGCAGTTTTCCTCCTAGGAAATGCTTCTCTAGCACAATGTTATGTGGTGGTTGGCAAGTGCGAGTGGAAGTGTGTGAAAGTGTGAATGAAAGCGAGAGAGGGAGAGACGGGGAGATGTTAATTCTACTAAGATAATCATAATTAAATGATAATATTAAATAATAATGTTGTTGAAGCTTCAAGATATGTCAGAGTGCTGCTGCTGGCCTGGGCTAGCCCAGGCCAGCCGGGGTCACTCGCTCTTCTTCTCTGTACGGAACTGCAGTGGCCATGTATACTATGGCTAATGTAGATTTCATAGTACTTAACATTCGGTGCAAAGCTGGTCTAGATGCCGAAGTAAGAAAAGTATAAGCTAATTGATTTTGTTAAGAAAGAAAAATCTAATTAAATAGAACTTAATGCATTCCATCTAATATATTTCATGTGGCAACCTGATGAGTTTGGTGCACACACTCACAAAGCAAACACACACAAGTACACTATAAACATTTTCATAAACACTATGATGTAACCTACAAACCTTCAAATCTGAATTAAATATTAAAAATACAAATTTCAATAAAAGAGGAAATTTTTTCTTAAGCTTATGCTTCAACGACATTCATTGTGTATATTTGATAACAATCTGCTTCAAAATTGAAATAAAAACTGTTCCAGTTTCTTGACAAATGGGTGTGTGCCCAACCTGTTGCATTTTATTTGTTTTCAAGCAAACAATTACATAGTGATATGGAAATATATTTCCTATGCATGATATAAGCATACAATAATATAGTTGTTTCTACAGTATTGTATGTTCATATAATGTGTTGTGAAACATATATGTATATAAAAAATTGAAACAACGACTTTTCAAAAAAGTCTTGAAGTAAGAGCTATAAATCTGCCAGTACTGAGAGGAAAATTTTAAATGAAAATATAACATGAACACATGATTTTAAGTTAGCCTTACATCCTGTCAGCTGATGTCTCGCTGGTTGTGGAGCCATGTTCCGGAGCACTCCGAGTGGTTCCTAGGGTTTGCCCCAGCAGTTCTGCTCCACGTAGCTTCCTCCGGCAGCTTGTAGGTTTCTAGTTCTGACACTGCTGTTGCATATGTCACACACACGCCAACACACTAACACACATACAAGCATCAAATAACACATAAACCGATAGGAATCACTTTATAAAGTTGTCATGGCAGGGGAGATGTTATCCGCTCCAGAATTTGCATACTTAACAAACTATTAACAAGCAAAGTAAAAACAGTAGCCTATGTGTCCAAACTTCCATAATTCAAGATGAAAGAATAAGTTGGTTTACAAAAAATATAAGAAACTTTTAAGAATAAAAAAAGTCATGTTGCCATTTCAATTTTTAATTCTCCAGTTTTGCCTTTATGCTTGCACTTTACTTCCTTTGTATCATGTTTTCAATTTCACGGTTTGTACTATAATAATCTGTACATAATACATCATCGAATAAATTTTTGATAACTTATCACAGAATATTGCAGTAATTATTTCTTACAAACCTATTCACTCATTTTTGTTTCACATTTGACATAAAATACATAATTATATCTTCATGCAAGTAAATGAAATATAATGACATAAGGATAAACTCAAGAATATTTAGACTATGAACAAAAGAAATATTTCTTCAACCATTGATGCAATTTATTTAGCATACTCTCATCATTTAATCAGGTTTATTTGACTTTGCTAATGTTCTATTTGATGACAAAGACTTAAGTGGAAGACCATTAAATCAATTAGCAATCATCAAAATATATTTTCAATAGATTCGTATAATTCCCTTGTACGAATAAGGTTTATACAAATTTAAAAGCAATTTATGCCAATAAATTAATAAATATTAATGAAACATTTGAGTAATGCTCTGTAAAATATCACGTCATCTGAAATATAGACTATAACAATGCAAATTGTGAAGAAACAGTAACTAGTGATGCTAAACAGCACATACTTTCTCACCTTATTTCTAACTTTGTCAATTTTTTAAAATTCAGAGTTCAACAAAAATGACAGCTACGCCATTTTTTTAAGAGTCCCTTATTCTATAAAGAAAATGTAAAGAAAAATTTGGAGTTTTTTTTTTTCCCCCATCAACACTCGTTGCAATGCTTTAACATGAATTGCATTAAATTTGTATTAACTTCAAGCAGAAACTGCATGAAAACTACATTATTTATCGAAAAAAAATTTGTACAAAATTGTTTTAATGATAAGATTTCTTATAATGGATTTTATAACAAATATTTCTACTTTCAAATTTGTAGTTTTGTTTTATAAACTTTTTCAATTTTCGAAAATTCAGAGAGTATGCCGTAAATGCCTCCACTTTTGATACCATCCTTTGATACATTCTAGGAAATTTAAAGAAATAAATTGAAAGAAAAAAAATAGAGACAAATTTTGAGACTTTTTGAGAAAATAATTATTTAAAACCTACCTAAATTTCACGCAAAACTATGCCAAAACTACTGATATTTTCAGAAAATTGTACCACTGCAAAAAAAATTAACTTTTACAATTTTCGAAAAATCAGGGATTTCAACGAAATCGAGACCTGCGCGAAAGTTTATTTAACAAAACTGAAGACTCTCAGAAAATTCCGAAAATGTAATTGAGGCTTCATGGGCCTACTCCCAACAATCAACCTCGCAGGGCCTCGAATTACTTTAAATCAATTGGGAAATATCAATTTTGGAGAAAATCGCGTGAACGGTTCAGGCGCTAGCGTTAGCCGGACGGACAATCAGTCAGATACGTTTTGCCGCCAATCGATTTTTCGGTATCAAGGACCCACAAGACTTTGATTCTGACTACACAACGTGTTTGAGGAATTAATTTACTACATATTGGAATAAGATTTATCCACTTTTTCCTTACCAGGGCCCGGTAATAAGAGTTTTTCTGTCGACAAATTGCCGTTTTCCATCGCACGATTAAAAATACGTTCTCTTGTTACTAGGATGTAAGACGAGAAAGTAATTTTTTGTGGCTTTTATTGAACTTGAAAATGCTCTTCAAATCTATATAAACAATTCAATTATATTCTGTGTGGTGACTTAATTGTAATTCTATAATTCTAAAGCAGACTACCTGGTGTATCAAAAAAAAATCAATTTTTGTTTGACAGGCAAATATATAGTGTCAATGGCAAAGAATATAATGGCAAAACCTTATACGGATCTGAAGCTCCTTCAGAAATGTAGGTTAATTCAGGCCAAATAAGATTCCATATGAATCTTACATTGGGGTGTTTGACATGTAGCATTTGATGAAATTGCCAATTTATTTTTATTATATTAATAAAATCTTCGTTTCAGCAAATCCATGAACTTTGGAAAGCAATAACGCTGAAAAATCAAATTTTTTGACATATTGGATTCTGTCCTTTTAACATGGGAAAAACATGAATATAAAATATAATGAAATATTAAGTCTATAATCCCATGATAAACATACCTGGAACAAGTATGAAAATCAAAAGTTCACAAAAAGTGCAAACAGAAACTTTTCAATATGAAACTTTTGTGAAGTTATTCTAAAACATTCACTAAATATTTTAAATACTTTTCTTCTTGAGACACAACAGCACAGGCAAGGAACTGTGTGTTGAAAGAAAATCTTTTTTCGCTGATAATTAATCTATTCCATTTTTAAAATTTTCTATTTAATGTATAGTAGTAATATATTTAAATGTATTTAGATTTTCACTGACATTATTTTCTCAGGTAGGTCCAACTTGATCTTTTTCTAGCATTTGTTGTTATTCAATGCATGATGTTTTCAAATGAAATTGCCACATCAAAAGCAATAAATTCCCAGAATAAATTTCTCTGAAACAAAGGTTTGAAATTTTTTAGTACATTATTCAAACAATTTAAAATTTATGGATGGGCAAGTATTTCCCAAGATTCTTCCTGAGAACCATCCATTTTGCAAACAACCAAAACTATTTTATTTCAGTTTTATATTATTATTTTCATTCATTTGAATCAGTGGCTAACCCAAAAGGGGTACCCCCAAATAATTTGTAAATAGCAGAGAAACACGTTATTGGTCTGTAGTTTTGTGGTTATGAGACATCATCTTTCTTGTGAAGCAAAAAGGTGTTTCCTTCAGTAAGATGAAGTGGGATCTTACTTGGGTCATTTAATGCTTCTGTAAAGCAGATGGTCAATGGTTTGTGGATTGCTGTGAAATACTTCAGCCAAAAATTGTGAAGTCCATCTGGTCCTGGTGACCTCCAGTTATTGGTCTTCTCAATATTTCTATGTATGTCTTCGGTCGTGAAACCGGTGACCAACATAGGTGATATAGAAGAACTTTGCTCTTCGATATCCCAAATTCAGTCTGCTTTCTGGTTAAAATGTTCACTTTTCAACCAAATTGATCTCCAATAATCCTCAAACTCACCGGACTCCAGATTTAGAGATGAATCTGTCTGACCCCCCGACTCCAGTTGTTTGAAGAACATTTTTCTGTTTTTATTGAAATCGATATTCTGCTTCTTTCTATTTTATAGCGCATTATACCTTTTCAATCATGCTCCTTTCAACTTAGCTATCTGTCGTTAGTCATCCTTCAGTTCTAGAAATCTTTGCTGACAATTAATACCTCCGAGATTAATTTTTGACTGAGCACATATCACAATTATCTTCTTTAATATTTTTCGGGAGCGGGTGCCCTTCAGGAATTCATTAATCAAATCTGCCCTTGCTCGGAAATGATCAACACTCATTTCAAGTCTCCTCTTCCAGGCTGGTTTCTTGTCTTTAACACCTCGTTGAACTTGCCTCCTTGGTGCATATGTCTTTTTGATCACCATTGATGCTGCACAATATAGTGCTAGGTGTACTTCCTCTAATTCCAAACATTCGTTTAGGTGTTGTTCCAAGATGGTGTTCGTCCTCGTTATTAGTAATTTGGCTCTTCTGATGATCCTCAAAATAGGTATTCGTGGTCTGCTGGAAGGTTGAGTACTTCGATAAAGCTCCAAAAGGCTTTGGAAGCATACTGCTGCTTCACCCAGACCAGTGTCCTGAATCTCTTCTGTACCTGAGGCGGCTTCAAAAGTACTCTCAATGTCATTTGATGTGGTACTCTAGATTGGTTGTACTACATTTTTGTTAATCAAATTCGATTCGCTCACAACCTGCCTACGGATTCCTTCTAATTCAGTTGGTGTTAAATAGCCTTTGGTGATAATGGCTTTTCTGCAGTCAACAACATTTTGTTCTGTAAGTTGCAATAATAATAATAATAATAATAATAATAATAATAATAATAATAATAATAATAATGATAATGATAATGATAATAATAATAATAATAATGATAATGATAATGATAATAATAATAATAATAATAATAATAATAATAATAATAATAATAATAATAATAATAATAATAA
>BLKR01001699.1:0-258600 GCA_011170035.1 Teleogryllus occipitalis | reverse complement strand
TCCACATGTATCAATGTATCTTTCTTTTTAGTCCTCCTTCCATGCTGTGACATCTTCTGACTTATAAGTTCCTCTGAAAGTTTTGAATTTGTGTGGTTCATGGTCTTTCGTTAGATGCCACCAAAGAACACTTCCTTCTGTCTCCAGACTTTTTAACTGACCCACATGTTGACGTTGTTGATGGCCTCTCTTTCTTTAACAGTTCAAAATGCAGATTCACACTCACCGGGCATCAAACCAAAATTCTGCATGGCCGTGTTGAACTCACATCATGTAACAAAATCTCGGCATTAATTTTCACGTTGTTTCATTTGACACAATGCCATTCATCTGAGATTCTCTCTTTACTGGGGCATTAAAAAATATCAGTCTGAATTGCCCGGTGAGTTTGCGATGAATGCCAGAATACAACTGAATATAATTACATATTACAGATATCCATGATATTTTTACTGTTTTCACAGTTTATTGTTACGTCAACATTGATGAGTTTCATGACCTGGAATGGCAATGTAAAAACTTGAACCTTAACCAATTAGGCTTAATCTGCAAATATAAGATTATCCCGCATTTTTCGCCAGAGAAATTTAGAAAAAAACCTCGTCCCATGTCTGGGTAAATATGTAATTTATTGTATTTATTATTATCTATTCACTATAGAGACTCTTTTTGGTCCAAAAACCAAAGGTTATAAAAATATATAAGTATAAAGGTGGTGTGCAAATTTACAATATTAATATATTATAAAAATCAAAATAATAATAGATGTAATTACATCAAACAGGAGACAATTCATAGAGAATACCTTCAAACAGCTAAGCATCAAGTTATTTGAAATTGAAAATAGACATTCTCAAAATCTTAATGAAATTAGTAAAATTGGGATTAAATATGTAACATATTATTTACATTTTTAGAGGTTTTAAAATCTCAGTTATTTGATGTGTAGCTCTTTTCTAAAAAATTATAGGTTCTGAAAAATTATATACGATGACAATATTCATATGAACATTGTGTTCCTTGATCTTGTTGATAATTTTAAAGTGATTGATATTGGAAATATCAAAGCTATTGCTTTTATTGGACATAATTGCAAAATCAGACTCAACTTTATCAACTCTTTCAACAATGGTTTCAACTTAACCAACTCTCAAAAAGTAAATTGTTTAGTTAAGACAGTCGTTATGTTTAGACAAAACTTCTGGCAAAAGCTTGAAACCCTCTTTATGGACAGGACATTTGAGTTCAATATAATAACATTTCAAAACATATTCGTAATAAATTTTTCTTTGTCTCTTTTTTTATTGTTATCCTTAATTTCATCTAATATATCATCTAAATTTTATTTTAATGCCTTTACTTTATAATCCATTCCCCCCCCCCATCTATCCTGTATTTTTATTTACTTTTTCTTTTTCTGCAATTCATTTTTGCAATAATGTACTTTTGCTCTTCAACTTTCCACTGTTTGTTGCCTCTGTTTTTGTCTCTTTGCTTCTGCTTTGAGTTTCATTTATTTCCTTCAGTACACTTTCAGTGAAGCTAGGTCTTTTAATGTTTGCCTGCACCTTAGCAATCCAGTCACATGGTATGGGAATAGATTTACAACTTTGTTTTCATTCCCTGCAGAAAAGTGGTTGTGTGTGATATTCCAGTTGTAAAGATTAAACTTCAGTTGGTGATACTCCATTGCATTCAGGGCAAATTATTATATTTCAGCTGTTGCATGACAATGAATTCGATTCTGGCATTCAATACAAACATGTCATCATCTCTGATTTTCAGTGTTTAAATTTCCACATGAAATGAAATAGATGAATGCACATAATTTTGTGAAAATGAAGTATTACATAGAAACCAAAACACTAATAAAATTTTCTATTGGCCATTGCACAGTTCGAAACAGTCCCGTTTCACAGCGCATTCCAGCATGTAGCCCTCTGTACTTTTAGCACCTTATTCTAATGGCCATTTCACAGCTTGCAACAAAGTCCTAACATGCAGTCCACACTCTGGCAGGTAGCCTTCCCCTTATCTTAGAAATGAAGACATGCTCTTCTACAATTTACTTTTAAGCAAATCCAAGATCAGTAAGTAGTGGAAATAGTACCTTTATCTTGCTGATATGAAAGAATTATTTCATCCTTATGTTTTCATACCAAAGTGTGCATTTATTTTTGGGATGTCTACATCACACGACCATGGGCAATAAGATATCTTTCATACTTGGACTACTGCAATCTATGTAGCGTCCTTGGTACCCTAGAAAATGAGAGACTAGATGAATTTGCTTGTTCAAGGAAGATGCCAATATGGATCCAAGTATCTTCCTTTATGGCCTGAACATTTTACTTTGATTCCATCATATTGGTCTTATGTTTAATAATACTGTCTTTTATTAATGCTGCACTTTGAGTATATGAAGGTAACAGCAAGAGTTATAGTAACTATTTATATCCATGACAAAGCTGGTGAGGAAATGTACATCAAGGAAGGTGTTTGGAAGGTCACAACACATGCAAACATTTGGAAATAAAAATAAAATAAGCCTCAAGACATAAATAGGATCATTTTAGGTTTTTAAAAATAAAATCGACAGAAGTACGTATCAAATTTCAAATACGTAATTTTAGGCACTAGGAAACTCAATGGAATACAGTTTAAATAGCTGTAAAAAGAAGCACATCTCCAACTTCATTCACTTTTACAAAAAACAAGGGGGAGGAGTCCCAAAAGATCTGTGATTGAGTCTTAAATTAAAAGAGATGTATTTTCATACATATCACCTTTCGTACAATTTCGCCTCAATCCTTTTTGAAGATTATAGTTTATTTGTGGTATTTGGAAACAATTTTACATACTTTAATTTTATTCATTTCATTATGTTATTGTATATTCATAGTCTTGTTTTTGGCAATCATGCATTTGGATGTGCATATTCTTTGTGGTTGCTTGGTAACAATTATTATTTATTACAAAAGATTATGATGTCTCCTTTGATCAGACACTTTTTCTTACAATGAATTTCCAATTATAAGTATTCGTAATGTTACCAAACTGAGCATATCAGTCTGCTACACTGTGTTCATCAAACTGTTGGAACTATGCACATGAACTTTTTCAACCGTGAAATTGTCACATCAAGCTATTATAATTTTGAACTTATTAATTAGCCAGTCGTTCAAAAGATATAATGGCGTTAATCAACTACATTGACAACTCGTATATCACATGGTATTCAATTCCATTTGTGATTTGTAGGACAATCTCAAGAAAGAAGACAAGTTATTAGTGCAAGTATATGAGAAGAAACTAATTCTTTATCATTCTAAAAAGGTTTCCTAAGTAATGTCATTCATTTAGTCATTTGTTTAAGTCTCGTTTTTACCAGTTGTACTTATTTCAAAGTAAATACAGCAAAACCCCTTCATAAGAGACAACTAGGGGAATGGAATTTTGTCTCTTATAAGTGGGAACTTTTATTTGTGGAAAATGGGTTTGACATGTTTAATGAAATAATACCATATTTTTAATGAATTAGTATGATTTCTGCACTATTTTAAAACTATTAAAAATATTCAAAATTGAGAAAATATAAATTACTTGATACCAGAGCCCGTTTATCCAGATCTTTTGAGTTTCAAAGTACAGCAAAATCCTGATGTAAGACAGAAGAGATGATACGTCTTGTTATTTTTTCTGTATGCCTGTTATTATTTTTTCTATAACTCCCACCTTCTCCTGCAAAATGTTCCCATCGAGGGACACCTACAACTCTGCACTGTTGAAACTATTCAAAAAGAATCTTTTCCATTTCCTTGAATGGTGACAAACGAATTATCTTCACTGTACCCATTTTCCTAACGGCATTGAGAATTTCCTTTTCTAGATGAAACTATTATCTTCAGTATTTCCACCACAGCTCTTCGTGATTGCTCTTTAGACATGTCAACTTCTTGGATAATGACAAAAACTTTTGTTTTGATTCCATCACTCACAGATCCGTAGAAAGTAAAAACAAAATAAAAACCTAAGCATTTAAATTCACACATGTAGTACTAACATATATCCACATGTGATTGTCCATGTAGCGATGAAACTGACTGAAAGCACTGAAGTAAAATAAAATTCTGTATACACTGACAGAAAACGGCTCCTCAGCACTAAAAACAATTGGAAACACTTACGCATTGTAGAGATTTCCCTGTTGCCAAGAGACATGAAGCTTGCAGAATGAGCTTTCCTCAAGAGAACTTTGCACATCCCATCCTCCTCCCCCGGTAGAACTGATTTTACAAAATCTTGTTCCAGTCTATTTTAAGCATTTGCCTCAATCCTTACCATGCTGACAAAATTCCTGAGTCACCTAGGGGAAAATGCAACATTTTATCTCTTACAAATGAGAAGAAATGCATGGCTGGGAATACAATCTTGTCCACAGAAGGTCGGAATTTCTTTAAACGGGGTCTCTTAAATGCAGGAAACAAATGCATTGTTTGTATACAACTGACCTCACAACTGAATTTTGTCTCCTATAAACGGGATTCTCTTACAACAGGGTTTTGCTGTAAGAAGAGTTTGTCTGTTTTGAATCTACATATTTATAATTTAGAATATTCAAATTCCTTGTCCTTAATTGAAGGTGATCCTCTGGGGTAATTCACTACCTTTTATGAATTTATATGCATATGAAGTTGCCTTACAGTCTGCTATTTATACATTCTGAACATCTGTAATTACACTCAAAATAAAAACTGAAAATTAAACCTCATAGCACAGCTCTCTTTGCTTTCAGTACTTTATCCTCCAATTAAAGAATTTTTGGCAAAATCATGGTCACCTTCCCCAACCTTTTCCAATGACTAAATACCTTTCTTTCATCTTGATTTTGAAGTTGAGGACTGATGAATGCTAAAAAAAATTTCAAACAAAAAAAAATCTCCAAAATCAACTGTAAATGTATTCTGGCAGAAGTTTCTTCTTAACTAGTTCATATGAGACAAAGAACATTAAGTAACTTGATTAAATAAGAAAAGTCAAATTATTTACAAAAAGAATCTTTATATACAATACTCAATATCAAAATAAAAATTACATTTAGTCTGGAGAACTGAAAGAATCACTTCAATAATTTGTTTGACTATTATATGGCCCTTTCAAAAAGGGAGAAGACATTGTTTTTGGTGGCAAAGAATTGAAATTCACGATATGCTTTCATAATAATATATGATCATTTGATACCGGGTTTTTAATTTAACTTGCAACCCATGTCTGTGAGCACTTACTTGTTTTGGCAATTTGGCAATGAGTGAAATACTTTCAGCATCCTTTTCTCTTTTAGCAACCCCCAGTTGCATGCCCTCAGATTTTGGGCTGAGAGAAAATTGTTAATTTTAGTTGCAAGAAAAAGAAAGCTCTTATTCTGTCCTTGTTACTCTTCAACGAGTTGCAGCCTCTACAATGAAAAGAGAAAAGTCTCTCTCTCGGCAAATGGTAGTAGCTGAGCATTTACTCAAAGTCAATGTATTGCCATTTCAAGGAAATAATATTTTATTATTCTTTATTGATTATTTCCAATAATTTTTAATTTACTACTTATTTATATTTTATTAAGATTTTCTTATCTGTTTCATATGCAGGTTCCATAATAATAATAATAATAATAATAATAATAATAATAATAATAATAATAATAATAATAATAATAATAATAATAATAATGTTATAATAATGAAGAGCTTGGTGGTATATTTCATGAGATATCTTTCTGATTTTTCTCCGAGTGGGCTTTCATTAAATAATAATTATTGTTACATTGCTTTTAATAAATGGATAAATCAGTCATAAACGCCCTCCAGCTCTTCAGTGTGAGTTTTGTTTCTTAAGCATAGTGGACAGAATTGTCTAAAGACGTTTTGTTTGCCCACTAATATCCGTGCCCCCCCAATCATCCTGAGCAGCACGAAAATATTCCAGCGTGAGAACTGCACGATTGCCTGCATAAACTCTTGAATGGGTAAAACACAGAAACTAGAAAGTTGCTGTAGCTTGTGACCTGATGCTCACCTCCACTGCTTTCTCGACATGCTGGCCATGGTTGTCTTTGTAGGCAAAAACACGTGGTTGCCAAATTTCCAAAAAAAGAACAGATGCTCCCAGACATGGGTTGCAAGTTAAAATAAAGACGCAGTGTATCATGTTCATGTACAGAAATCTTCATATTTATATAGATACTTAGCTGTCAGGAGATGCCGCATCCTACGCACAGCTGCTACTGTTGGCAAACAGACTCTCCCAAACAGCTAAAAAAAATCTACTGAATCTGGCAACAGAAGCCTATGCTTTCTCTTCATATTTATACGTTAACCATCGATGTACAACCTTTTTCAAGCTGTCGCCTAGTGCTTTCTGTTCTTCAACACTTATGTCTAAATCTCTTCCATTTGTGTCACTGTGATCTACAAATTCTTCATTTTTTATTACAGCGCCCTCCGCAAGTCCTAATTGTGCACAACATTCATCAATGATTTTATGGTCCAACACTCTCTCACACAAACACAACAACACTACTAAATGGTCTTGAGATAGCCACTTAATTAAAGTAATTCCAGCTTGCAATATGTAATGGATATCTGAAGATTTCACTACTGGAGGAAGTTTCAGCAGAAATGGAACCACCATACTTCCAAAAGATAGGGCATGATCTTTCAAAGCCACTATTACTCGAATGAAGGCAATTATAACATCTCCATCCTCCTCTTTTTGAAGACTGCTGATGATACCATGCAGCCATGGTAGAATTCCACTCTTTAGCAGCAAGGTTGATCCATTACTAACACACAAAGTTGCTTCCACGAGAAGAAGAATAAGTATCTGAAAAAACAAAAAAAACATTGTGAATGAACAAATTTAAATACTAACTGAGGTCAGACAATTTTTAATGTGCTTTTGCTGTTGTTATTAATATACAACATGCAATATATTATAAACTATAGTATATAGCATGTATATAATAACATATGTTGTGCAAAACAGAAGATAGCTAACCATTCTCGAAAGACTTCATTGTCTTGAAACATTCACTTAGGTTATCACATTAGTTGTAAGTAAAACTACACAAAATGAGGTGGAATCAAAGGCAAGTTAGTAATCATTTGAATGAAGCATTCCTGAGGAAACAATGTAGATAGAGAAAGAATTCCATCAACACATACTTTCTCAAATTATTTGTAATGGTGATGTAGTATTGAAAGGTAACTTGCATCTCACAAATACTTCATCTCTTGAAAAACTCTTTAGTTCATTTAGTTGAAAGTAAAAAGAGGTTAGAAATGATAATGTCTATGTAAGGGAAGAACACTCCAGATAGTGCTCATAGAATTGTTTTCAATGAAAGAAAGTGAAAGAGAAAAATCTTCTTCAATATTGTAGTTATAGGAAGATACCAAACAAATTTCAAACTTTTGAAAATTCAGAATTTTCAACTAAAATTGGACCTGCATCATTTTCATAAGCATATATTGCTCAATACAAGCAAAAAAGTTAAAGAAAAGAATTTGGAGCCATTTTTGAGAAAATGTTATTGGGGCTTCATGTAAAATACTCCCCAAAATCAAAATATGTTTCAATTCAAGGGGCTGAGACCTCTATTGAGGAATATAAAATTTGATGAAAAACATGTGAATGGCACTCACATTGTTAATAGTCAGCAGGCATGAGGCAAACAGACTTTTGCTCTAAACAAATTTTTTGGTATCAAGGACCCACAAAATGTGGCTTCTGATTACACAACCTTTTACATGAAGTAATTTACTACATAACAGGAGTGAGAATTATCTACTTTTTTAGTATCAGGGATACACAAAACGAGTTTCTCTGTACAAAAAATAGATGTTTTCACTATTACAACTACTTAATGAGTTTGAGACTAAAATGCACTTTTGTGTGATTTATCATTTTTAATTTCTTAAATATAATTTATCTCCATAATAACAAGGCAGAGAACTAGTCAACTGCCATTTTATAATCAGTGTTCCAAATGCCAGGGATTGTAAGGTTGAATTATGAACAGTGAAACTTTGTTGGGTGTCTTAATATACTTCAGTGAATTCCTATTCATCAGTAAATTTGTGATTTTGACTAAGACCACAATGACAATGATTGAAAATACATTAGTGCTAAAATTGTGAATTGGGTTTCTTGAGAATGGTTTTGAAATACAATGTACTACGAAATACTATGAATGTACAATTATTTATCAAATAAATGTATATTTATGTAAAAAAATTGCCACAAACGTATTAAGAAAATTCAAAATCTAAAATAAATCATACCCTTGTTCGAACATCAGATAATGTACTGGAATATAAAGCGAATAACATCTTGAATAGATGCCGACGTTTTGCATTAACAACATCATCTTCAGTTCGCATTCCAAACTGAAGAGTTTCTATCAGCCACAACTGATAAGCTCTGGAAAGAGATGAATATATAAAAGTCATGAAATCCTTAAATCATTTTCTGCTACATTCTAAATTTGTAAGTTTGATTCTCTGCAGGAATTTTTATTTTCTTAGTAGCCAGTAAAAATGTATTAATCCCTACAGAAATCTGTAGCTTTTATACTAAGCTTGAGTTACACAATGGCTTACAATGTAACTTATTGCTCACAATTTAAGATTGGAAAACACAATCAGCAGAAAAAAAATGTGAAACATAAAGCAAAATACCTAATGCCGAGTCTCTTACATTTTCTTTATCCAAAGCTCATATAAATGAGTGGTTAACAAGAATGAAAAAGTTAAAACGGGGCCTCATTTTCATGCACATATTCAATACATAGATCAATAACTTCAATTGGTTGTGTTGGAACTTTAATTAGAACAATGTAATTCTGAAATCTCACTCTCTTAGGATAAATCTGGTTCATACAGTTACTGAAAGTATAAAAAAATTGATTTGTACCTTACCTGAAATCAACACTATCAGGTCTTAGAAGTTCAAGAAGGTCAGGTACAGTTTTCAGATCCAACGCTGGTTTGGCCAAAACATATCTGTTTAAAGGCTTAAAGAGTTCATGTAATGGTTGTGTTAAGACCAAAGAGGTGCGGGCTAAAAAAACAGCAAATAAATTTGGAACCACTGGCGCCAGAGTCCCTTGATGGGTGGAATCATTTCTGCATGATGTGTTGTCCTCATTCACTTTTGTTGACTGATCACATGATTCTGATGTATTTTTTGGGGGATCAGATTTTGTTGCCTCACTTATATTGGCTTTCAGATTACCTATTCCAGCACGTATACTTTCCATGAATTGTTCATTTAATTGAGCATTAGAGCTGAAAAACAAAAACAATGCATCTTCTTAAAATTTAATTCAGGATAAAATGTCTGCTGTTTTATTAATAGTCTAGAATAAGCCTCTGCAACTGGCCCTAGGAAAGAGCAGGCGCTTGCAGTGATTTACTCCTGGACTCCAAGCTGAGATAGGAATCATCATGGGGAGAGGGAGTGCTTGTGGTGGGGATGTAAATGAGAGTGTAATTAGTGTAACTGAATGGCTTCAAGCCTTGCGGACCATTCGACAAGTTCCCCGTTAGAGCAAATTGGACTCGACAAATGTATTGGTGTTTCAAAGTACCATTTATTAAATTATATTATTTTAAAAAAATATCAAATTACTTGTTAATAAAAAAAATGCAATTTCATATTGAATAGTGTTCATCATAAGAAAAGGGTCTAGTTAGGTAAGACACGTAAAAAAGCGAAATAATATTTTTTGAGAAATTTTAAATATAAATTCAAATAATAATTTTAAATAATAATTTTGCTTAAACAAAAGTTGTGGAAATTCCTTGGAAGCACCAATCAAGCCTTTGCATAATTGTGTTTAGGTATGTGTCAAACTGCAAAATATTCAACATATATTTCAATTTTTCTACAGTGTCCAATGACATTAGGTCATTGTTACACCAGCAGCCTTATAAAATGAATCTTTTTAACAGCGATAAGCACATTTCTGAGGCCATACTTTACACTACAATGCACCTTTTTATTTTGAACAATATTTGTGCTTTTGGAAAATAAAATAAAAAGAGTTGAGTTCCCTGTGGATTTAAATTTAAAAAATACTTTTTTCTCTGAGAGTACAAAATAGTGCCAGTGAAATACACATTTAGACTACTTGAAATTGTTTTACAGAATATCTGAGTCACCTTCCTATTTAGCATATGGGTAGCTGTAAAAGAAAATTTAACTTTTATCATGTTATATCTCCTACTTTTCCAAGAACTTGTTTACATTTTAATGGGATACACTGATCATTTTTGAGCCCTAATTGTTTTCTACTCAAAGGGTTGAAAGAGATTTTAAAAATAACCTAACAGTGTACAACGAAATAAAAGTAGCAAGTATTTACTTACCTTTTTGGATTCAAACGAGCATGGAAGCGAGAAAGAACAGATAGAGCAGCAGTCCGCATGTATCCACATCTGCTTGCTAAAGCAGATAGTGTCAGGGCCAGTCCACCAAAACGACTGAATTTATGCTCCTGAACTACGGACTCTGGAGCCAGTATGTGACTTAGAAGAGGAATCATAAATGCAGGGTCGTATACATCTGGTTGATTAGGTTCCAGATCCTCAATGAAGCCACTGATGAAAGTGTCACTCTCAAGTAAATTTTCCCATTGTTTCTGAAATTGACAGATTCTAAGTAACAATAAAACTAAACATGATTTTGTGCATTGGTTCTCCCTATGTATGTTCCCCTTCCTCCAGTATGATTCTTTTTGCCCTACAATTAAGTTGGTATAATGGCCCTGGAGTGCCCCTTGTCTTTGGAGTCAGGGCATTACTTTTATGTTTTCAAGCTTCTTTCCCCCATTTTTTACCTAAAGATTGCTCCACATGATCAATGAGAGTTCTCTACACCCTAGAAGAGAGATAGGCATTTGGGGACTTGCAAAAGTTCAATGGAACACTAAGTTGCATAAATCTGTTTATTTTTAACACTTTTGCAATATGTTCACACACATAGTGAGAACCTAAGCACAAACAAAAAGTAAAAAGTTATTGGCTAGTGTAATTCTCAATATGTGGTCACTGCTCTTCTGATATGCACATTACGTACACTGACTGGGCACTTTTTTTAACAATATTATGTAATAACCTAAACTTACCAATAACAGTTTACGATTTAGCGGAAATTTAGCAATAGTATTTTCAACCATCTTAAGCTGTAAGAGCTCCAGAGCTACTGTGGCCTGAGGTACACGCCACAATGACATTCCTGCACGTGAGCGAACACTGTAGTGGTTGATTGCTGCTTCTCCCCAGAGGAATGGCCTATATGCATTGAGGTTCACATCTTGACAGTTGTTCAAACAACACAAAATCTGAAATAGTACAGGAAGATACTTAGGATACCAAGAGTTAAAAAAGAGAGTTCTATTTCTCATAAGATGTCATTTAAGTTCACTTTGTTAAACACATGAATAAGAACAACATACTTTGATAAGTTGAGAACAGATTTTTAGGAGATAAAAATGTCTAAAACATTTGTAACATTTGTCTAAACATATGGAGAGGAAAATATGTGGTAGATAAAACAATTGTCTTGCTATTATCATGAATCATTAATATTGATTTTTTTATTAAATTTAAGGTGGCATCAACATCTAGGTCATTAGCGACCACTATTGGTGTTAACATTATGGTAACTGTGAAGATGAAATGATACAGTGATGATAAGGGGTGAAAGGACGAACATAAATACAACCATGCCCGAGGCAGGACTCGAACCTGCGATCCTTTGGTCCATGATCACTGCGACACTCCTGTCCCAGTGATCTCAGCCACCGGATTGGCAATATTTGTTTAAAAAACATGCGCATTAATATTGGCATTACAATGTACTAAAAAGTCATCTTCAGATTTTCTTGAAAGAGAGCTTTATAATGCGAAAAAATACGTTTTACATCACAAGACATGATTGGGTTCAAACAAACAATATCACTCACATTTAAGTTCTTAATTTCCTCCTCCTTTCGCTATTCCAGAATTGACAAAATTTTTACAAATATCTTGATACCTTTGGTTTTTTGAAACAAGTTCTTAAATTTTTTCCAGCTTCCCAGCATGTGAACCTTTTGAACTAGAAACCAGACTTCACCAGAAAACTTCTGAGACAAAGAATTATCACATTTTTCCAGTCTTGATCAAAAAACGTGATAGGAATAAAACATGAAGGAATAAAAATTATTTTTAATATTTGGATCATTCAACAGCGACTGTAGAATTTCAATTTAAGAAGCATCATTTTTGTTCAGGTTATAGATATATGATTTGAAACCTTACAAATTGCATGCGTAGTACTCTACAGCACTCAGCCATGTCCCCCATCATATTACTACTGGTCACATGGTCTAGCAATATTAGGATACTTTATTTTGAATAAGTCAATCCTCATTGGATTTTGATAGATTGATTGATTTTTTCGTATTTCCGGACGCGTCAACTGCTTTGGTCATGAGTCCCGTTAGTGTCGTGCATGTTCTTTTTCTCGGGAGATGGCGGTGATCTTCCCCCTCTGGATGGCGAGATCCGGTGCCGACCTACCGTTGGCTAGTGGGATTTCCCCCTAACCAGTACTCTCCCACCAGTGGGACACCGCCCCAGCTGGGACAAGTTCTAAACTCCCGACCGGTCTCCTGGAATGTGTGATAGTGTAGTGTATGTTAGTGTAAGTGTGTGTGTGTGTGTGTGTGTAAGGGGAGAGGATAGGACAAGGAAGAGGAAAGGAAGATCGCGCACGGTCTGTGGCCCGTATGGTAGGGTACTGAACCATCATTTGCCTGGTGTTGATCGGAGAAACCATGGAAAACTACCGATCCGAGCAGTCGGCCACTAGAATTCTTCTCCAGACAGCGACTGAATTTGACCTAGCTGAAAAGCTAGTGCCGAAAATCCTCATTGGAGATTTTACAAATACTTTCTCTCCATTTGAGATTAGTTTATCTACATTCACAAAAAAGCACGTACATTTTTTCGCTAACTTTATAATGCGTGAATTACATAATTCACACAAATCATTTAGGAAAAACTCAGTACGAGACCATCTGCAGCCTTCTTCATGTATACTCCTGCATCTTTGAGGAGAAGAGAAACATTGTTTTACTTCACCCTATTGGGCCTCAATGAGTGCTTTACTTCATAAGTGCATTTCGCAGCTTCAGTGGTATAATGTTTAGCAAATCAGGCTCTTATGTCCAAGTTTGTGGATTCAAGACCGGTCATGTACTTTTAAGGGAGAAAACATCCCTCATATGCCTTCCTTCAGAGGGGAAGTAAAGCCAGCTGTTGGTTAGCATATTGTGTTGCCCCAGTAATCCCTTCTTTCTTTGTTTTATGGTGAAAGGAGCATAGTAAAATTTGTATGGTCAGATGGAAAAGCAGCCTGATGATCTGAGACTCACCCCAAAAATAATGCATCACTGAACTGAATTATAAAGCCTTGTAATAGTAATATGATTAGCTGCAATCACTTCCTCGCACATCACAAGAATTTCTTTCACATTCTTTGAAGGAATGTACAACACCAAGTCAACATTTCCACCTTTTTCTTCCACTAGTCAGTTGTTTCATTAACGTAAACCCATATTTTTCTTCTTGACAGAGAGTACGAATCTATTGTGTAGTTTCTACACGGCACTGTGAAATAGTTCTTTCGGAGGGGTGATTTATCAGAAGGGGACCAATGTTCATGTATTTGACAAAAATAGGTCTTACATCTTGAGCAAATAACACTTATAACATGAACATTAACACAGACTCACAAAAAGACTGTGGCCGTCTCAAGGGAATAGAGAAATCAACTGTCCTCTGATTCCCACTCCTCTTTTAAACGGAAATTAATTTCCAGGAAGGTTGAGTGAGTTTGAGTTTAACAATTGCAATTCTAGGAATATGCAGGAACTCATAAGTGCCAGATGCCACAGTGTCTGAAAAGGTCTCTGTTGCAATCCTGATTCCAGGAATAGAGCCCAAACTGACGCTGTGAGATATTGGTCAGCGGCATCTGTCTCAGGAACAATCGTAATACTCTGCACATGTCAAATTCCAAGAATATACCCCATATTGTAGCTGCACAAGTAGGATATTGCATTTTGTTTTTGTGTTGGGCTCCAGTGCCGTATGAACATCTTGGTCTATTATATGAAATATATTCTTTCATGAACGCCTTGGTAAATAACTAGTAAAAGAAAACTTGGCGATGGGGGAAAAACATTGTTGAAGCATTACCACCAAATCATTTTCAAATACATATAGTTGTTCAGCAAAAAACAAAAATATTTATAACATTAAAACTGTGAAAACATGTGTTTTCAATTAAATAAATTCCATATTTTGGGATTCAGGATGATGCAAAACACCTTTTCCTAAGTCCTGTAAGTTTAGAATACAGGTTTACCTAAAAATCTATTCCTTAGTGATAAGTGTTTCAATATTACAATAAAACCAGCATTGCTACAGTAAAACAGTTTCCTTCTTTTACGGATTCTTTTTCAGTTTTTACTTTTCTACTGTGGGTACAGCCAGGATATTTTACCAAATTACACTTTCATTTCAAATTGACGACTTTTAATATTGGTTTAAGAAGGGTTTGAGTTTTCAATGAGCTACAGCAGTTCCTGATCTTTACTTTAAGCATTTGATATCTTAATTTATTTTGCTTCTATTTCTTTAGGTGAATAGCTTAAAATCTTCTCACAAGGTGTAGGCAAATTAAACTAGTGGTGCTACCAAAGCACACATTTTCTCGCATTATTTCAAAATCCTTTGCTATATTATACTACTACATAAACTTGCAAAAGTGTTATCAACCAACCGAAGTTTTTTCCACTCCAAGACCCAAACTCAGATCTTCAGAGTTAACTGGCCGACATTCATACCACTATGCCCCAGAAACACCGTAAGGATCAAACTCGAACAGAAGCATAAAAAAGTAACTGCCTGATTCATGATAAAAACTCTCAACAATCAAAATATCCTTCTGAAACTCCCAAAGCCTCCAGTCTGCTTAGATCGATAGGAGAATAGCAATTTTGGAGAAAATTGGCTGAACGGTTTAAGCATTAGAGTTGACCACAGATGGACAGACAGCTGTTTGATTGATTGTGATTTGGGGAACAACAGCAAAGATCATTAGTACCATATGTGTAGTGCATGCTTTGCCCAGTAGGTGACGTCCCCCCCTTGGATGGCGAGATCTGGGGCTGACCTATCTGCTAGCAGTTTTCCCCAACCAGGTATCTCCCACCAGCGGGACACTGCTCCAGCCTCTAAACTCCTGACCAGTCTCCTGGAATGTGTGATAGTATAGTGCATGTAAGTGTGTGTGTAAGAGGAAGGTTAGGACAAGGAATGAGAAAGAAACATAGCATGTGGTCCTTTACCCATTTGTTAGGCTACTACTCCTGCATTCGTCTGGTGTTGATTGGAGAACCACAGAAAACTAACGATCACAGCAGCCGGTTGCTAGAATTCTCCTCCAGGTGACAGCAGCCTGGACCTAGCTATCAGACAAGTGTCGAAAATCCTGCCATCGCCGGGACTCAACCCAGGGCCTCCTGGTCAGAGAAACTACAGTGACAGTTGATGTCCTGAGCACCTCTCTCAGTCAGGCGTTAGGGATGTCTATGTTGGTCCTGTGGGTAGTGTTTATAATGTATTTAAATTTTATGTTGATAGATTCATTGATTTACTTAAATCTCTTCATACAGATCCAAAGAAAGACAACAATCAATTTGACGTAGGTAACATACGACGGCTATTCAAAATATACAACGCCTGACATCATAAAATAAAATGTGCTTTATTTGTAAGTTAGAAGTCTGCATACCCTACAAAGTACTCTCCTCCAACACACACACTTATCCCAACAGTGTTTCCACTTGAAACATTCCTGGTACACTTTTTTTGTAATGTCCTTCAGCTCCGTTGTTGCATTTGCCATAATCTCGGGAATCGTCTCACATCTTCTCCCTTCCAAAGGACTGAGTTTGGTGAACAATAAAAGTCACAAGGAGCAAGTCAGGTGAGTAGGGATGATGGGGAAGAACAGTGATCAAATGTTTAGTCAAAAGCTCATGAGTTCTGAAGGCTGAATGGGCTGGAGTGTAGTCACGATAGAAAAACCAGTTGCCACTCCTCCACATTTCTGGCCTTCCACGACAGATGGCGTCCCCCAGACGTTTCAGAACTTCAATGTAGTAATTCTGGTTCACTGTGGAGCCTTCGGGGATATCCTCGTGTAGCACAGCACCCTTAGCACAAAAAACTGTCAGCATCATCTTGACCTTGGACCAAAACTGGCAAGTTTATTAAGGTCTGGGGGACGTTTCACCCATCTACTGGACGATTGGACCTTTGTTTCAATGTCAAAACCATAAACCCACGATTCATACCTTTTATGATCTTTCACAGAAGCTTTTTATCTTCTTTTGAACGATCAACCAGTTTCTCAACCCATGATCAACCAATGCTGGACACGACAGACTTTTTGTTACTCTGTCATCTGGCAATACACTACTTTTGCAGCAACACACAAATCATCAATTTTTCAGTCAAAATCTCGTGACAAGATCCAACTGATTTACCACACTCTTCATCAAGCTCCCTGACAGTCAAGCGATGATTTGTTCGCACCAAGGTGTTGATTTTGTCAACATGTGGGTCGTCAGGTGATGTGGAAGGACGTCCAGAACACTCATCATTTTTCAACGGAGTGTTGACCATCTTTATGCTACTTTAAACATACTGTATGTTTGATAGCAAAATCACAGTAAGCCATGTTAAGCACAGCAAATTTTCTGTCACAAATTTTCCAAGTTAATCACAAAATTTCACAGCAAGTCAGGTCATTCATTTCAAAATCCGCCAAACGAAAAAAAAACAGCACTTCACTAAAAACCACATAGCTAATTTACTGTAATAAAAATTTGAAAATATGTACATATATATGGATATGTGGGGTGGGGGAGTTCGACAATTCATGGCGAGGATATGGTGGTAATAGATGCATAGCAGCATTACATTTGGTTTGTAAGAAAAATGATTCAATAACATACATTGCAAATGTGTATCTGAAATGTTCCATTTCGATGTATAAAGATATTAACATGTAGCGAAACATGTAAGAAATACGTCGTAATAGGTAAAATAAAAAGAGTTCTAATTCATTCAGAATGTCTTGTAAACTCTAACAAATATAATTGAATGCAGGTATCTAGTTCCTGTAAAAACATGGAAATCTGTTCCCTACTAATAAACAAATGAAAATATCAACAATTGGGAAATTGCGTCATATTCAGCAGATCTGTACAAATCTCAGGACATCAAGCTGATTCCCCAGAAATCAACTGGAGCCGAGAAATTCAAACAGTCCACGTATTTTTTGAACAGACTGCATGTTTTCGAATGAGAATAAGAGAGTTCAAATAGGGTTTTAAAGTTAAAAATTCGAAAATCACATTCAGACACTTCCACTTTATTTATCTGTGTTGATTGTATTTGTGAGTAGAAGTGCTTCCAATGATTTTCAGTACAGTTTCTCTAATTCTCAATAATTTTCTGCAACAAATAATAAGCCTTGAGCAACATTTGAATCAGCGACCCTTTGCTCCAAAGTCTGTCACACCATTTAACCACCTCGGCCATTCTGGTCGGACACTTCTATAATATCACACTTCTTACACTTTTACAATATTCTTAAAGATTGTTTCAGTTCTATCATAAGGGGGCCAAAAAATTGAGAAAATGTGAAAAAATGTCCTTTGGGCTGCAACAGAAGGCAATCGGGAAGGGAAGAAGTCAGAGCTGCAAAGGTAGACCAGATTAAAGAGATTACAAAAGCAAGTGGTGCAAGAAAGTCTGTGTAATTCTACAGCACCTGCTTTTTCTAAATTTACTAACAGGATTTATCCACTTTTTTGTTACCAGGACCCGGCAATAAGAGTTTTTCTGCCGAAAATTCACCATTTTCCGGCACACTATTTCATAACTTTCTCTTCTAACGAAGTACTTTTGTAAAGCAAGAAAGTAAAAAGAACTCAAGCTACAAAAATGGCAAAAACATGATAACTTATTCCTTTAAACTACTTAAATGATAAATTAAAATGTACAGATTAAACATACCTTCAAAGTAACCTGATCACTATGAGAAAGGGTTGCACCATAGGATCCAAGCCAGATTGGAACTTGAGACGCTTTTTTCACTTGTGGAGCAAGTTCATAGCAGGTCAATATCAACTGAAGTACAGCCACTACAATTAACAGAATGTTGCAGTACTACATCAGATTAATTAGATGATCATACACAAGATGTGACAACTGTACATTATAATCTACTTTTCTTAAAATATCTAAATTTTTCAGAACTTGGGTCAGTAGTACTATGCACTTCAGTTCATAATGTTCATAATGTAATACTCAGCACTTCAGTTCATCTATGAATAAAAAGAAGATTAAAGGAAAAATTTGGAGCTGTTTAAGAAAGAAATCATTTAGTGTACTTTCAAAAATATTTTAAAAAGTTTAAATTTAAAGGTCTTCTAGTGAAGAATAGAGTGCATGAAGAAAGAAATCTCAAGCTTCTATGTTGAAGATGTGCGACAGGTTTGAAAAGATAATGAATTTTGCAATTTTTGAAATTCAGAGGTTTTAATGAAAATTGAACTCTTAGCACTTCTGTAAGCACATCGTTCTCTATTGAAGCAAATAAATTAGAGAAATAAAATTAGAATGAGCCATTTTAGAAGAAGGAAAAGAAGAAGAAGAAAAAGAAAAGAAGAAAAAGAAGAAAAAGAGAAAGAAGAAGAAGAAAAAATTCAAAATGTCCTATTAACAAATGCTTTTACAAGAAAGAATGAAAGAAAAGTGTTAGGGACCCACAAATAGTGTATTTTTGTCAAAATCTTTTCTTTTTTTTGTACTATTCACTGTCACTCACTGTTTCTCTTCTCAGAGATTTCCTTTTGTTTGGGATATTTTAAATTTCTTGGGAAAGTGTGAAAATACAAAAAGGGAATCAAAGAAATGAGAGAGGTATTCAAGGTACAGTGTAAATTCTTGGTCATACATACACTACAGATAATATCCAGTCTTGACTACTTTGCAAATTAGTCTGTGAATGGATACAGTGGCATGGCATGACACTTTTGTGTGGTCATTACTAGATATGTGCACTGTGTGGCTGCATCTTTCTGAAGCAACGGGAAGGGGGTGTCACTTCCAAAAGTTAGACCTACACAGTGTGCATGTCGGGCAATAACTACACAAAAGTGTCACACCTTGTCAATGAATGGGTACATAACTCAAAATGGGTGTATAAAGTTTGATAGGAACAGTTTCAAAGCAGAGACTTTAGACCCAGACTTTAGCTGGTTGAAATGCACATTTGCCAACACTAATGACTAGGGTACATCAAGGAATAGCAGATATTAAGAGATAAACATGAATCAAATTGCAGGTGGGAAGTTTCTATGACAGGTGAGAGACAAGGTGTGAAGTTTTGAGTTCCACTGTATCAGTTGTAATTTTCTATTTCCATGATACTGCTTAATCTAATCTCCAAAATGATGCTTTGCTACACATTTACAAGATGGGCCAATGAGGCATTTTACATAAAACTACCTTGAGAAAGTGAAATGGCCAATATTTATGTATTTTCATGCCAAATTATTTCTCATTAACACACAAGACCTCTTGCATTCACACAAATAGCCAGCATCATGAAGCTAATATCTACATGAGCTGGATTACGTCTGAAATGATCCATTCATTGTTATACCCGCAGCTTTATATTTACTGCTAGCTTGTGTGCTTAACTAACCGATTTGTGAATTAGTCATTAAGCGGGCTTTAGCCATATTATATACACACTTTTCTATATATTAAAGAAGAAAACATCTTTTACATAGTAAGTCAGTCTCAAATTCTACAAAAACACTTTTGTGGTGAAAGAAAATTCCTTTTGAACATGTGTTTATGACCATGTGATAATGTATTGTAAACCTATCAACGATAATTATACATACATTTCAATAAGAAAAGAATAGTTTGGTGTTGTAATATACAAGAAATATTCTATTCTTAACTACTTACATTTGACATCTGAATGCTCTTGAATTAGAACAATGTCAAGAAAGCGAGAATGAGAAATGGTCATCTCAAATACTTGGGCTGCCATTTTTGTTTCATTTGCTCTCCATAATAATCTAGCAAATACTGAAAATAAGCAACAGGTGAGATGATGGTCTAAACCACTCAGACCACTTTGCAAAACTAACATAGGTAGCATATCCCATGTTTCATCAGACCGCAGCTTCCGTTTACGCCATCTGCATAGAAGAAACAAAATAAATAATATCATTACAGCAAAGTTTTCCCTACTGTTTCAGGGTGGCCATTCATTTCCTGGAAGAAATTTCCCTGACTTTTCCTGGTTTTCCAGTGCATTTTTATGTTTTCGCTATTAATGTTTGTAGAGTATTTTACACTATTAAAAAAAATTAAAGCATGTCTTACTATTTGTCAGTTCTCTGATTTCACCATAAAAAAAAAAAAAAAAAAAAAAAAATTAAGTCTCTAATTTTTGGTGGACAATGTTTTTTATTTAAATAATATCTAGTTTTATAAAATTCTTAATGTTTTCCCTGACTTCTAACCATTCTTCTACAAATTCCCTGACATTTCCAGATCCATGAAATTCCCTGATTTTCCCGGTTTCTCATGTTTTCCATATAGTGGCCACCCTGTATTTATATAAAATATCAGATGATGTCAGTGAAAATTGTTTTACTATTCATAATTTGAGGTTCATTTCAGTTCAATGATGTCTAAAAAACTTACTTTGGGATGGTTTAACGTATCATTAATATAGGCCATGATGAAAATACTTTTTTAATATTTTTACTGTCACATTATTTTTATCGATTTAAAGAGATTTATTGTAAACAGTGCATCTTTTCAACAATTATGCAGAGTTCAGACAGTTGTACGGAATCCCAAGTGATTGAGCCGCCCAATGTCCAGACAGCACTCCACATGTTCCCCTGACCCAGCAGAGTGGGCCATACCCATGGGAGATTTTTGTTTACTTTCAACACAGAAATGACCCACTTTTCTTTTAATGCTCAATAGCAGTACTTCCTCTTTCTTCACAGTAGTCACTACAGACTAAAATAATATGTTCAGATTGAAATCGCAATCTGCAGATAGCACAATGCATCACTGTTCAGATAACATCTCTTTGCAACAATCAGTTTTTTATGATATTTGGTGAACTATTGGAGATTTGAGAAAGGATAGTAATTAGACTGTAGTCAACAACTATTATCTCTTGATGTGGTGTCACCCTGTGAGTTTTTGTAGGTGTTGAAGTACAGAGTTTACAACAAAATCAAAATAATAATGTTTCAGAAACACATATTGAAAGAAATGTCTAATAGAAGATGATTTTAATAAATCAGTCTGAACGTGTTTTGTCGGAACCTGAATTGTTGGCATAGCCGAAGACCATCAAATGCAAAGGATATTGTATGGAAACATGTGCCATACAGTAGCCATTCCATGGGCAGTTCCTCTGTAATTGACAGCCCATTACCTGGGAGCTCAAAGTTCTGCATCTGTACTGTTCTTAAGTAGACCCCGTATAATATAATTATAAGTAAAAAGGGATATGTATATTAGATTGTTGCTGCTTTTATTATTAAATAAATAAACTTTAAAAAACTAACACTTCTTTTCATTTATCTCTAAATACCAAAATAAAATATTATACTTAAAATGTCAGGTTCTGTTCTTACAACAAATTGAATACGAGTGAACTGTGGAAAAGGAATTGGTAATTTACAGAATTTGAACAGTGCTAATAATGGAAATTTTAGGCTAAAACACCCACACACCACAAATCCTACAATTAAAAAGGTTTCATTTTAATGATTCATTGTTCATTTTCTACAATTTTAGAGGATGTGCAGAAATTAAAACATTATTGATAATGCCTTAACGGGTTACAAATGGCAAAATAAATATTGTACCTTTTGTAGCATTAACACACACATTCTAAAAAATTTCATATAAAGAAGAATCTTGTAAGCATGTTCTCTGTTACCACATTCTGTATTTTTACGACTCAGACCCAATTCCATGAAGTTACTGCATTGCATGTTTAACAATCCTTCTACGCATATTTAAATTTCGTTGGTAATATTGCTCTGTTATTCATGTGCTTTCTAATGCAGCAGCAGCATCTTCAATGCATTGTTTCCAGGGAATTTTGGAATACTTAAGAATACCAGAGAATACCCAGAATATATTCAGTATGTTTAATTGCAAAACTAGAGCAAGAGTAAATTGTTAAACTGTGCCCCTGCATTCTTCATTCCTTCATGTTAGGTTGTGTTACCATACGTGTCTTTGAATTTGTTAGACCAAGAATGTTAGTTGATTTTATTTTTACTTTGATAAATTACAGATGCTAGTTTTTTTTGTTTTTCTTTTAAATTTGCATTTTTTTATGTGTGTTCACAACTGTTTCTATAATGTTATAATTTGGGATTAAATTAGTTTATCTCATGTGTATTTGTGTGATATTTATACGTATTTTAGTTTAATTTCAGAACATGAAAATGGCAAATTTAGTATTTTTTGTTAATATGTTTTTCTGCTTTGACATTTAAAATTTTCACATGCTTGAAAAAAGTGCTACAGTATACAATTGTATATAATTCTGTGCTCTTCTAATTGTGTGATATTATTACACACTTCTAATTATATAATTATATACACAGTTTGGAAAAACAAGTAGAATAAAAAGGCAGAATATGTATACAAATACGTTATAAAAATGATAAGAATATGTAAGAAATATGTAAAATAGGGTATACTTTTTCAGAACTGAACACAGAAAGACAAAAAATATGTAATTACATAAAAATCCAGACTATTTATATATAATATTGTGCCTGAGTTCCTACAGTCCTGAAGGGCTGATTCAACAAATAGCAAGCCATAGTAGTGAAAATAAGCACTGGGTCAAAGTAAGCAAATGTGCTGTCCACCTGAGCAGCTCTGGTTTAAACCGTACTTACTTTATTCGATTATCAATCAAATGATCTCCTAAGAGGGAACACAGCTGAGTAATAAGAGGAGTCTGTTCTTTCATCTGAAGCATCTGTTTTAATTGATGCAATAATATTTCAGTAAGCTGTACGGCCAACTTCTTCCAGCCACCTTGAATTTGTAGACTCTGTATTACATTAAGATGAAAGGGTGTGCATAGTTGAAGTTCCTTGTGATTCTGAGCAATTAACTGAGACAAGGAAATACACTTGTCTAAGTCTGAAAGAAAAAAAAATTACAATTAACAACATATAACCTTATATAAAAAAATATCTATTTAACAAGTTCAAAGGTTTCACTGAAGTTTTTGCAAACATATCTACATCTATTCAAAACAATCTGCTTTAAATGACACATCCCCTTTTAGTTTTAGAAGCTTATCTGTTTCATAGATGTTCATTTATTTTTTTACCATTTGCCAACATCAATTATGTCATTCAACAGAATTGCAGGCATAAGAGTGCTTGTCCCTCTCTTTGTCATTAGCAATTTGTCTATATTTGATATTCATTAATGTTCCCAAGCATTTTGCTTTCTCTTTCTTGCTCTCTAGCATCTTTCCTTTAGTAACAAACTTACCTAAATACAAAACTTCATGTAGTAAGAGCAGTCAGTTTCCTCTTTTCTCATTGTTCTCAGGACACTCTAGTACAATTTTCCAACACATTTACCCCATTCCTCACTTTTTCTTCTAACATTTATTTTCTATGTCTTTCACCATACTCAAATGTCCATGTTATTACACCACTTGAAAACTTTGCATGAACTTTCCTTTCATGCCAAAATTTCATCTCCAAATTTGGTAGACCATTTGGATATAAGTATTAAAAGAGCTCACTGTGTACTATGAATGAGAATTTTGTTATGCATAAATGATAATTTTTAATTAAAAAATATTTGCATAATTAGAGGCTGTATGGTGTTCATAATTAAAGTATGGCTGGCAGAGACTTATACTATATAAGGACTTTACTATAGTACTATATACTATACAAGTTTTCCATTCATTTGCACAATTCTCATTAAGAAACTGCACGTGTGTAACATGATACTGATAAAGTACTTGTAAAATATGATACAGAAATTCACACAAACCCCAACAACTGGTGGTGCTACAACAGCACATATTTTCTTGCAGTATTTCTAACTTTTATACCTTTTGAAGATTCATTGAATTCAATGAAAATGAGACCTGCGCCATTTTTTGAAGGATCCTTCTCTCTCTCTCAGTAGATAAAATTTCAAACTGATTTAAAGAAAATGATTTTTATAAATTGAATTAATGTCAGAAATTATGCGAAAACTACTAGTTAAAAAAAATTACAAGACCTTTTTTAAAGATCTGATTTTTTAGAACAGCTTTAATTTATGATAAAAATCTCTATCATCAACATTGTACTTTTGTAATGTTAATTTTTTGCAATTTTCAAAAATATAGTGTTAAAAAAAAGAGACCAGCACCAATTTTTTAAAGTCCTTTGATATATACAAGCAAATTTAATGAAAAGAAATTAGAGCTGTCTTAAAGAAAATAATTGTTTAAAAACTGTCTATACTTCATGCAAAACAACATACACAAAAACTACTCATATTTTAGAAAAATTGTACATTATCATGTTCCAAGATCTGTCTTTCAACAACAGATTTCATTAAGGAAAAAAATCTTTTGTCTTCAATATTGTAATTGTAGGAAGACACAGAAAAATGTTGAACTTTGCAATTTTGGAAAATCAGGAATTTTTTAAAAAATGGACACACAGCACATTTTAAGAGTTCTGTACAATATTCAAGTTAAATAAAAAAGTTTGGAGTCATTTTTGAGAAAATTTTGAAAAATGATGTTGAGGCTTAATGTAGGACATCCAAAAATCAAAATATTTGTTTCAAACTAGCAGGGCCTTAAGTTTGTTCAGGTCGATTGGGGAATATCAATTTTGGAGAAAATCGTCTGAACTATTTAGGTGCTAGTGTGACCGCAGATGGATGAACATTTTGCTGTCAAACGATTTATAGGTATCAAGGACCCAGAAAACTTGGATTCTTACTACACAACACAATAGAGAAAGTAATTTAATTCATATAGGTATAAGATTTATCTAATTTTTCATTACTAGGGCCTGGCAATAAAGATTTTTCTGTCGAAAAATCACTGATTTCCAGTGCACGTTTACAATATTTTCTTTTCTTACAAAGTAAGAAGAGAAAGTAAAATGTTGCCTTCTAAATTGAGACATTTTTTGGTTGCCAATTCTGAAAGTTTGCAGCTTTACTAATAAAACTTATTGAAATAAAGTACTGCGTAGTTTAGTCTGTAAGAAATGAAAGAACACTTACCCATACATGAAATTAACAGTTTAATTACATCCATATGATTTGAAAACCATGTTGTACCAGAGGAAGGAGATTGAATCGCTTCAAAGATTTTTCCTTCATACTGATCATAAACTGCTTTCAGAAGAGAAGATGGAAGAGGACCATGGCAACTTGCTTTTGACAGAAGTGGGAAAAGCACTTTTGGAGAATCAATAAGAAGGTTGTTTTGTTCTACCGAAGTTCTTAATTCCATTACATAAGATGACTGATGTTGAAGAATAACACAAGCCAACTTCAGACCTCGCTCACAGATACACACTCGAAATAGTCCTGCAACAATAAAGTAGTCTACATTATATGTAATAATAAAATAATAATAATAAATATAATATATAATAATATAATCATATAGTGTACATTACACAGAAAATAAATGTAGATTCCAATCATATCATAAATCATAAAGTCTACATTACCCAGAAATTTAGAAAAATTTCTGGTAATTCTTTTCAGGCCAAGAAATAGAAGTCCAAAGAAAATTAAGTTAAAGTTTAAGCCCTTTTTATGTGAAGTTTGATTTAAAAAACTAAACTTTATAGAACAAAGGTATCATTCTTCAGAGCTGAAATTCTCTGAATTTCCATCTATCAGTAATAATTATCATTTAGAATTTCCATTGAAAAAAGGAAGATGAAGAAGAAGAAGAAATATACAAAACAACAGAATCAATTTACCAGAAGGGACTTGATGCACACAATGTGGAAATTGTTGGAGGTAATGTTGGTAAGAATCCGCTACTTCCCATGCTGCTAATCTTGTGTCACGTTCTTCCTGCAGATGTTCAACAAGTTCATTTCCCACAGAAACTACCTGCTCTGATGGAAGGCAATCTACATTCTGCAGCAGGTAACATATTAACTCGTTCCATGGTTGTATTGTCATTTTTTGAATCAATTTTGGCATTAAACTGCACATTTCTGATCCAGTCAAAGCTGATATTTTAACTGCTCTGAGAAGCATGTTTGTGTTTGTTGGCGCTTGCTTAGATCTCTCAAGATAATGCAAAATATTTCTCAAAAGTTTGTCTTTTAAAAGAACACTAGAGTTCTTAGCAACAGCAGGACTAATAACTCCAGTAATTTGTTCTAAGAAGCTTAACATAAAACTTGTCACAAGACTATCTGTTATCCGCTTCTTTCTATGCAAGGGTGAAAAGTAACATAATAACACTGAGTGTCTCAATATTAAATTAACACATTTTGTAATGAATTTCTCAGATTTTGAAGATTCATCTTGTGAAAGGCTTTCTTGCAGGGCATGAAACAGTGACATCAATACATCCAATCCTAATGAAGTCACAGTTTCAGTAAGTTGCTGCCTTTCTGCCAACTGAGCAATATAAAAAATTACAATTCTCAACAATTGTAGGATTCTAATAGGGTTGGAGCTATCTTCTAATTCTGGAATATTCTTGCTTTGGCCCAAAAGAGCATGGCTCAAAGAGCTTTCCAACGAACAAGTCCCTGATGACAAAAAGGCAATAAATAACTAGTTAAAAATTGAGTTTGATAAGTCAAATCAAATAAACTATTTTTCCCCCTCATGATGCGTGAATGCAAGAAATACATTTCATTATTATTAAATATATAGATTGCAAAAATTATGCAACCCAAATTTAAAGATATATTGAAACCAACTTTGAATGCTATGATTTTAAATTTAACTCTTAATAATCATAAATATTTCAGTATGGAAGTATTAAAAAAATCACATTTAAACTATTAAAAAGTAATTAATGACTGAATAATTATATCAAAAGAACAACAACCAAAGACGAATTACTTACCAAAAGGTTTTGTTAATGCAAGTGGTGTTTCTGTACTCCAACTATTAATATAATCCATCACAGCACCTGGTAAACCAGTCCAGTTCTTTACAACAGAAAGGAAGGGTCGAGGGTCAGATTGCAAATGCAAAAGGTGCACCAAAACAGAACACAAGTACTTCACCACACAAGCATCTAAATTTTCCTTTAACTTCACAGAGTCCATATACATCAGCATAGGACTCAATGCAATAGTGCCAGCAAAATCATGGGTGCGAATTTTTATTGTGTTATTATTTTTTCCTTCAGATTCTTCCACATTGTTCTTAAAATCTTCCAAATGTGACTTCTCAATATTTGCTATTTCCAATAATTCTGAAATAAATCATACAAAAAATATGTAACATTGAATTTAGTATTTTATTAATTGTAGATTAATGTTAAGGGACTCATACATCCTCAAAATACATGACAATTTTACCCAACTGATTTTGCAAGTTTTGTGTTTAAGCATAATGTGAAATTTTGGGTCTGGGTGAAGTTTAGTTTGAAAAAGTATCTGATCTGTATGCCTTATGTTCTAGTCAGAAGTCGGGGGTCAATATACTCCCCCAATTATAATTTAAAAACCCCTTGAAGAGAATTTTAACCACAAAGCTTCCACGTCTATTTTCGAGATCAGTCAACTTGGCTTTCATAATGTTTGCATATGATATAGTTTGCATCTTCTGCTCAACGTAGACAGCCACTCCGCTTCTGTCCTCTCTATCCTTTCTGTACCTGTAATACACCCTGTACCCACTATACCTTGTAATATTTATCAGCAAGTCTGCAATATCTGAATTAACCATGTCTCTGTAGAGACAATGATATCTTGTTTTGTCTGATCAATCTCTAAGACAAAAAGAACAAACTTAGACATTAGGGATGATACATTAGAGTATAGAATCTTTAGGGAAAAGTTTCAACTGCTACTGCCTGTTCACGTTTTCCTTCTTCATAACACATGGTTGCCCTTTTACAAATTTGATTGTCAGATTTGCATTTTCTTTACGCTTTTTCTCTATTTCCTTATTTAAATCCCTCAACTCCTGACTCTGCATTGATGCGAGGTTATTTTTAATTGTAATCCCTTCCAGAGCACACTTTTTAGCCAGTATCTTCCCAACCGCTAACAAACAATGCATCATAACTTTAACTGGTCTAGGACAATCGTGACTGGGTTGTCCAGCAATATTCTTTGACCTTGACTGTATGCAGTTGAGATTGCTCTTCTGTCTCTATTTTGACAGAACTCTTTTCACAATATCTGTATCCTCAGCTGTGTCTTTGAATCTTCTTTCTTTGACTTTTCAATGCCGTTTATAATGATGTTGAATTTTCTCAACTCTCAGCTCTTCCATTTCTTCAAAGATTCATCCAGTAGAGGGTGCTCTCCTATGCAGGTCTAACTCAAGTCTTTCAATTCTTCCAGTATTCTTTGCCTGAGTGTCTCCCAGTTTATCAACTTTAGCACCCACTTCAACAACTTTCCCTTCAAGTCCTTTGAATTGCTAAAAGTATCAATCTTATTTCATAGGCCCTTTACATTATTTTTTATATCCAACGATCCTTTTTCTTGTTCCCAGGTCAGCCTTGTTTCCAGATCAATGAATTAAGTATCCAAATATCGTTGACTTTGCTCATTTTAGAAAAATTGTACATGAACTTATTTAAAAGTCTATCTTTAAAGAACAGATTTTATTAAGGGAAAAAATCTTTATCTTTAATATTTTAGTTGTAGATTTTATTAAGGGAAAAAATCTTTATCTTTAATATTTTAGTTGTAGGAAGGCTTTGAAAAAATTTTGAATATTTGCAATTTTTGAACATTCAGGTTTTTTAATGAACATGAGACCTACACCATTCTCTTAAACTCCTTCACTCTATCCAACAACAAAATTTAATCAAAATCAATGGAGTCATTTTTTTTAAAAATTTTGAAAATGTCCCAGGGGCTTCATGTGAAATATCTCCCAAAATTAAGAGCCATTTTTTTGAAAATTTCGAAAATGTCCCAGGGGCTTCATGTGAAGTATTTCCCAAAAATTAAAATATTGGCATCAAATTCAAGGGGCTGTGACACCAGACCGATAGAGGATATAAATTTTGAAGAAAATCAGCTGAACGGTTCTGCCGCTAGCGTTGCTGGACAGATGGATAGACAGACGTTTTGACATCATTCAATTTTTTTGGTAACAAGGAACCCACCCAGCATGAATTCTGGCTAAACCACGCGATAGAGGATTTTTTTTCTAAATTTAGCAACTGGATTGATCCACTTTTTCGTTACCAGGGCCCTATAATAAGAGCTTTTTTGCCGAAAATTCACTGGTTTTTCATGTGGCATTACATAATTTCCTCTCTACTCTGTAGGAGAAAAGTAACAACTTGATTGCTCAGAAAATTTTTGTTTTGTATTCGATTATGCCTAGACTTTATAAGTTTTATACTATGACTTCGTAGTTGTATATCTTCAGAGCAACGAAAAATGTTACCAAGGTTAGAGTTGTAATGCCTGAGAAAGATATTAAAAGTTTCAATGATATTGTAATGTTGTCTTCTGGCAGCAAGCATGGGAGGTCCAAGTCTCAACAATTGTTCATTGTAGGCCTTTTAAGATCTATGAGTATCTGTGGGAGTCTCCTTTGTGCATTTTAAGTGAACAATACAACTGAAAAAAATCCATGCGTTACATGAGATTTGAATTCCCAGCCCTGGTGTGGGTACAAATTCCATGTATGTCTTCGCACTTGGGCACACATCAGATCAATAATGGAAAGGGAACTTTAATTTTAATATTATTATTGCAAAACTTGTGAAGATTGTTTCTGTTACAGTATTTAATTTGATGCAAAGTTGTACAATGCATTTGTACAACTTTGTTTTTTGTTGTTTTTGAGCAGTGTGCTACTGTTTGGAAAATCGTTTTGTGTGATTTTGTTAAGGAGCACTTTAACTGCTTCAGGCCGGCCACAAGATTGTATAAGAAGATCGTATTTTGAAACATCTTCGGGTTTCAATTACCTAAATATGAAGAGGGGAGAAATATACTAACATGTTAAGAGTGAAAATGAGGATATCTATTGAGTTACTGATTTCTTAGAATTATTTTGAGTGAATTGTTCCATTTTTATTTTTTGCATTTAAAACTTTTGTTATATTGCAGTTTGAAATTCATTTATAAGAAATGATTTTTTATTGTTTTCAATAGAAATGAGAACAATATTGGTTACAACAGAATCAATCAAAATCTATTTTACCATAAATTGATTTTCTTCTTAACCCCAAATTCAAAATAACAAAGTGATAAATGGAATTCACCACTTGTCTGGTAATACAAGTTAAACTAGTGGTACTACAGAATGGCACAGAATTTCTGATTTCCTTGGTGTGGGCTAGCATTATGGTTTTGCCCCATTCTCTTGCCAGCTGTCATCACTCACCGCCCAAAATACATTTTTTCCCCCCTCAATTTTTCGGTTTCCTAATGGTAGATTCAAAATATTACTTTTAAGCCCTATACAGAAATTTTCGTTGACAAATTAGAAGAATGAATTTTTAAGAAAAAATCATTTAAGCTCCAGTATAAATGCGAAATTTGAAGCAGTTTTTCATAGGAATCTTTTGTGTTTTTGGAATACTTCCTTTGAAGTCATTTGAAACACTTTCATTTACAAATCCAATAATGTTTACAAATTGCTGGAAATGTGGATATTAATGGCTTGAGAGATATTTAAGGAAATAATATAATTTTTGATACAAGAATACAGCAAAATTAATTTTATGTCATCTTAAACAGTGCAATTAGCATTAGCCATATGAAAACCATCTAGAAAAAATTTGAAGTCTTTTTAAAAAAATGGCATTTGAGGGTTTCTGAAACTTTGGATTTTTGAGCTCTTTTTGCAGAAAATTTTAAGTTTTAAGAAACATTATAAGATGTCATTCAAAGCACATGTACTCATAAATGCAATAATGAGAACACATTGCCACTTATGTAATAGTCAATAAAAATTAACATTTGTGCAATTTTTGAGAGAAAAAAAAGAAAGCAATGTGGCATTTATGTCATATCATAGAGTTCATTAAGCACTATCTCTACTAAAATTTAAAAGAAAACATTTAGACCCGCTTTTGAGAAAATTTTGTTTTTGTTTTTTAAAATTGCACATTTTGCATGCAATATTGTGTGAAAACTAAAAAAAAAAATTTCATTTGAAGAATTTCAATTTTGCAGTTGTACAACGACATCAGAAAAAATCAAACTTTTGCAATTTTCGAAAATTCAGAGTTAACATCACACCTATGTCATCTTTATAAGTGTATTTTACTCTATTCTTACAAGAAATTTAAAGACCAAATTTGGGACCACTGAAAATTTTTAAAGAATGTTTTTCAAAATTGCAGTGCTTCGAGTCAAGGCAGATCATCCACGGAATATCCATTTTGGAAAAAATCCTACGTACAGTTTAGGTGCTAGTTGTGTTCACAGACACACAGATGGACGTTTTGAAAGAAAACAACACTTTTGGTATCAGGAGCCCAAAACGTGCATTTCTATTGTCAAAATCAATTTTCTGCAGTATTACATAACTTTCTCTATACTATGAATATTACTCTGTAATATTGCTCCGGTTATAGTGAACGCCTGGGAACTAACATGTTGGTTCACTATATACGATGATGTCAAAATTAAATAAAATTTCTCTATAATTATTGATTTTATTAATATAGTGACACAGCAAAATTCATTACTAGCATGAACTGAAAATTTCACTATCTTTATTGTGCTTAAAACAATCAATTATTTTCAAATGTTTACTTCCTACATTCTTCATTAGTAATTTCTCCACCCTTCTCCAGAGTTCTTGCTCTCTCCATACTTGATTCAGCATTGTTCTCTATTTCGTAATGTAGTCTTAACACCTTTCAATGCCTCTTACACTGTTGGAACACCATCCCACTCTCCAAAGATCCTTATATTCACCTAATAACATACACGATCCAATTACTTTCCAGGATGTTGTATTTCCTAAGTTCACTATAGCCGATGTTCAGGTTCACTGTATCCGAGTTCACTATAACTAGCGTTGACTGTATATACATATGACTAGAGCGGGCACATCTTTTTAATTAGAGTTAAAGAAATATCCACAGAGAACTAGCATTTCTTTTAAATAGATGAATTTTAAATGTTGAATGGATAGGTTAGACCATACCATTTACCATTTCAAATCTGTACAAAATTCTCAATACTAGCTGAACTGATGAGAAAATTTTGCACTGTTGTACATGTAAAGGGTACTGAAATGCTATAATTTTTAAACCTATATTCAGTACTTGAATGTTAATTTAGTTTTAAACAAAGTATTTTGAGCAGAATCCACTTTAAGATAAAAACAGATTTTTTGTATTATTTTAGCACATTATTTTGAATTAACATCAGTGATGCACCAAATGGGACTTCATTTGGATTCTCCATCTCCCACATGGGTGGGAAACGCAGCAGAAATTGGTATTGACCTCATCCCCCTCAGAGCAACATCCTCCAAAGTCAAATACTGTTAATAATATGTTTGCATGTACACAAATGTAAATGTAGAGTAGAGTATCTTTCTCAACACTAAGCTTGGAATAAAACATCTAAAAATTCTCATTTTGTAGATTAGGAGATACAAAAAGAAAATCTATGGGAAATGAGAATCTTGTTTTGAGGTTTTGAAATGCATTGTATTTGAGTTATGCATGACCAGGGCCGGTGGAAAAGGTGGATACGGTGGGTAGTACTACCCACAAGAAAATATTCCAAGTGGTAAATTCCCACCTGGAATTTTGACAAAAATTGGAAAAAAAATTCCAATTTAACCATTTAATTTTACATTTATTGCCACCATCAACTTGATGGAAAAAATTATTTCTGAAAGGGATAAATCTGGCGAATTTGCATGAGGTCGTAGATTTTATGGAAAATGAGTGATGTATAGGTCTTATTCCCAAGTATTTGTGCTTTATTTGTCTGCTTATGATCACTCCAGGATCAAGAGAATTCTTTGCTACATGGGTAAAAAATTAGTTGCGCTACATGATGGTCCAAAATAAACTCAATGTATAGTGATCTTGAACTTGTAACCAGAGTTAGTTGAAGATTGAGACCGAGAAACGAATGGATGAATTCATTTCTAAAAATTCCAAACGAGTGTCAGTTTTCGCACAGTAACATTTCAGTGTTGATCGATTCCAACTAAAAAATGTTGAATAAACTACATATTTTATACCATTATCATATTTTTCTTTATGAAAACGTAAATACAATAAAAATTACATGACCCCCTCCCAAGGTACTACCCACCTGAGATTTACGTTTTGCCGGCCCCATGCATGACAGTAGTGTGTTGCAACCTGTAGCATCTGCACACTATATATTTTATTTAGTTTACTATATTTATAACACACATTATACATACATTTTAGCCTTCTGCACTCCTCCATATAAAACTTTAACTATGCCAAATCTGACACTCCTCTGAGTGCACAATTTTCTTAAAAAGGTATACAAACTTTTCTTATAGCATTTTTGTACCTTGAAATAAATGCTCAGCCTGGTCCACCTGTGTATTCCTCATTTTTCCAACTTCAGTAGATGAGAATATCATTTCTTGAACTTTTAATGACTGTTCAAGGTAAGGCACCGGATTTGTTGCCACACTAATCAAAACATTCTGGAGAAATGAAATGACAATTGGGCGTTGGGAAGGCTGAACTGCATGACAATTTTGAAGCCATATTCCCATTTCACCAATCATATCAGCTGCAGCAGGTTCCAGCACTTGACATTTTACAAGTAAGGCACCTAAAGTTTGCTGAGCTTCCACAGCCAACATGTCATTATTGCAACTTGCTCTTAGAAGAATTGACACAGCTGCAATGAATCCACTCTGAAATATAATTTTTTTTTTATTTGTCTGAGCTAATAAAAATTATTTTTTTCTGTTTAACACTCTATTTTAAAACCATTTCTTGGCACATTAACTACTGAAAGACTAAATACCTTTTGAGGTTCTAAAACTGCTGTGTCTAGCTGGGCCAAAAGTTTCAAAATTTTCAATTGTAATGAAAGCATATTTTCATTATTAATGTCATCCATATTAAGAGTGGAGGACAACATCTTTGTAAGTGTGCCACGATCATCGCCTGCATCTAGTAAAAGTGGGAAGTGTTTCTGATATAAAAACATCAGATCTACCAATGCCATCATTTGGTCAGTTGAACTTGGTACTTCAAGGCTGGGTGGACTTTTCTCTGGAATGGAATTTTTCATTGCCATTCTCCAAGACTTTACAAGGACAACAACATTTGGAATCATCTGTGAACAAAAAAGAGAATATCTTGTTAAGTAAATAATGATGAACATCACATGATAGGCTGATGCTTATTTCTGCTTGGTTATTACATCAGGTGAGGTTCATTTCAAAACCCAAGATGCAACTGGGCAATCCATTTCCTCTACATACAACTCTCATATTGCTTTTTTTTTTGGTCAATCAGAAAAGCAAAAGACAAAAAGAAAAAGTAACCAAGACAAAGACAAAAAGATTTCAACTTCGTACCAAATTAACTGCCATTTTCTTTAGTTTTCTATTCATACCTATATATTCACAAATATCCATTGTCAATTACAACTCCAGTCAATACAAATTTACTGCACAAAGGCACAAGAAGACTTATTAAACTTCTAGTGACATTAAAAATAAACCCCTTTTTCAGGCCTTTGTTTACAAAGAAAATTAATCCCTCCCCAGAAAACATTTTTCATCATCAGAAAACATTTTTCTGATCAAAGTTGCTAATTGAGGGCTGTTGGAGTGCTTTCAGATTAAAATAATGAATATAAAGAAATTCACACATGATTAACTTATTTTTTGCTTATTTTAACAGGCCATCACTAAATTATAGCGTATATTTTATGTATATCTGGTATATATACAAAACTTCTGTAAAAATTCAAATTTTTATAGATTTGTTGAGCTCAATAGCAGGAAAGATGCTAATTATATGAGTGCCAATTAATTAGTTAATTAATTAATTACTGTAAAATTTGTATCCTCTATTGGGCTTTAGCCTCCTGAATTAATTTTGTAAATAATTAAAATAAAATATAAAGAAATAAAAAATACTTTACAACCATGGTCCAAATCTAATTAATTTGCTAATTAATCAGCTAAAGCTCACATTAATCATAGAACACTGATAAAGTCCACAGAAGGAAGAGCTTTGAAGCATACTTCTGTCAACCAGATAATATGCACATTAGAAAACACAAGGTGATTAGGTTTCGTGAAGTACACTATGGTGATTAGTAATGGCAGATATTGTTCATTAAGGTGCCTCTTTACGGGCAGTGTTTCTTGCCAATTATTGAATGACGTGTCAGTGTCATTGACAATGTTTACTGGCCAGTGTGTAAATGGTATTTACACATCACTGATTACCTTGACAGCATTAACTATCAAGAAACACTGTCCATGTAACAGCGCCATAATACTGATGGAAAGGAGATTAATTTTGCCTTCAAATATAAAGTGTATCAAATATATAGTATCTCAGTAATGCAATATCCAATATTTTGAGAATTTGTAGGTTTAAGCATTATAAACTCAATAGCTTTCTGAAATTTCAGTTTGGAGGACCCAGCTGGCTTCTAGATCTTTTAATTCTATTATGCACTCCAAATTTTATTCTTCAATATTACAGTAAAATGTGATGGAAGAATTGTTTGAGTAGAAGATATTCTATTACCTTTAAAAATATTTAACAAAATGTTATTTTAATCACACCTTGAAGATAACAGGATTTTCTGTTAAAGTTTCAAAGTCAGTTTATGTATGAATTTCATTATACAATTTAAGATCATCTGCAAATAACAGAAATGGACAAGTAAGATTTGCTTCCAGTGTCATAGCAGCTCTGCCTAAGGTCTGTTCAGCATTAGAAAGATCCTAAAGTAATCAAATGCACTTGTTCAATATACCCTCTTATTGACTGCTTGAAGTGTGCTTGAGGTGTGCAGTGTAATGTTTTGCTTCTGGAAATAGTTCTTGTCGCAATTATAACTTTCCTTGTTTATATACAAATTTGAAAATACAAGGTGGTGTTTAGACAGAGAGAAATAATTGTAGTATCCAGAAAACGGTTACTGCACTCTGAATAGAGCCATTGTTCTGAAATACGCTATCTCATGTTGAAGGTGCTGAGCATTGATGATAAAGAAATCTTATACATGTTGTACGGTGACAGCTTTATCTGCAGTTGACTCAAAACAAAAGCTCCAAACCAAGCGATTGTTGGGCTCTGTGAGAAGTAGGGCAGTTAGTTCTATTCGCTTAGTGTGGCAAGATTGGCCTAGAACAGTTTTAATTTTTGTGCCTAACTATCTTTTGATAATGGTGGATGCAGGGGTTGTATCCATCTTCTACAAAGCATAAGAGTGGTAAACCACTATTGTGTTGAAAAACTATAGTTTTAAGTGTGTGTTCTCATGTGGTGACAGATTGCCAAACATAATTTGGATCTTGAACCGCTTCCGAGTGAACCTGCAATACAGTTAGAATGAAGATTGTGAAGTGGGGGTGCGTGTGTCACTGCTGCAAATCGGAGCTGAATTCTTATCAGTTTGGCTGATGTTGACGCTTATGCTTCTGACAGTTTGAGAACATGTGCGCCATTGAAGGGGGAGTCTGAAGCAATTGATCAACGAGTTGAGAAGTTGTGGGTGAATACTGAGGTCTTTTGTTTACACCAGATTCATTTTAAGGCTGAACAAAGATTAAAGTACCCCCCAAATTATAGGAACACTCTAGTAAGGACTATCAGAACAGATAGCAGCACAAGTCAGAATCGTTACTCTCAGGTGTCACGTGTGAGAGTGTTTTGAAAACAAAGAAATTTAATGTAGAAATGATTTTAAAGTAAAATGACTAATATGAATAGGGGTGCATTCCAAAACTTTGGATTAAAAAAATTGGTTGGGGAATGCACATACAAACACACACACCCTAGACATGTCCATACCCACACACGTTCAAACTCTACAAAATCTTCCCACATGTCTGTGATCTTGTAATTCTTTTATTCCTCAGTTATATGGGCTTACCTTTTTAACGTAGAGCTGAAATTCTAAAGCTTGTGGTTCAGGGAGAGCTGCCAGACTTAGACCAACAGCACTCAACAAGGCCTGCAAAAACATCGTTGTTTTGTGGCGAACAACAGGATGTTCATGCAGTAAGCCTGGTGACAAAGGAATCACCACATGTCGAGAAGCAGCTAACTTTTTTGCACATTCAAGAGCAGCCTGAGGTTCCAAGGAGGTTAGTTCATTTAACTTTAGAGCAGAAAGAATCTGGAAAAACAAAAAACAAACAACCTCTTTGGAGGAAAAGAACTTCGAAACTAACTTATTGACAATGGTACGCAGCATGCAACACAGATAACAAAAACTTTATAAATTAATTACCATAAACCATAAATACTCTACTAAACCTGCATATTTTTTCCAAAACCTGATGTCTGAAAATTGGGGTGCAGATATTATTTGTGTCAAGGTTGGTACGTTTTCTTGAGCCCTGGAATACCTACCCACACTCCTTTACTAACATTAGTTAAATTAAGAATAAATTACAGTAACAAGTGTTGTTGACAAAATCTGGTAATCAGAAATGTTTGCTTCCATGTAACAAAAACTATTTTGTGTCAAAAAACAAACTACAGATTTGATATTGAAGTCCCATCGTCAAC
Organism: Teleogryllus occipitalis; assembly: GCA_011170035.1. NCBI lineage: Eukaryota > Metazoa > Arthropoda > Insecta > Orthoptera > Gryllidae > Teleogryllus > Teleogryllus occipitalis. Next base: position 220,446 of record BLKR01001699.1, on the reverse strand, counting down.
CCTTTCCCCTCATGCATCTAGCAAAATGAGGGCTCGAAAAAATTCGCACAAATAATACTGCAAACTTGAAGCTGGATCTTTCACTGCAAAAGGGAAATTGCATGTGATATAAGTAGAACAAATGGGTAATGGCACAGCAGAAAGGAAGTATGATGTGGATGAAAGTTGCATCCGTGATTAACTTATGAACAAAACATGTCTTGAAGAAACTAATGTTAATCGGGTGGCAAAAACACAAACTTAAAAGTTATTTTTCTTTTATTGCAGATAAGGGTTTGTGTTTCAACAGTAACATTGTAATAAATAAATGGATTTTTTTTGCAATAAAAGTGAAAAAAAGTCCCCTCCCCCCCAAGATTCTTTTCCATAAAATTAGTGTGTGGTTGTTATTTGAGGATGGGGATTATTCAAGTACTATATACAGTACTTCAGGGAACACTCCATAATGAACAACCCTATTACATGATCAAAATCTTACATTAATTGCCCACATGTTACCAACTGGTCATACACAAAGTACGAGTTACATAGAAGTAAGGTTGTATTATTTTTTTCGGAGTTATGTTCATTTGATATTTGTTTTGTTAGATAATTTTATAATCCAAATAAGAGCAGATTTTAATACATATTTATAAACAATTCAATAAATACAAATGAAAACATACCACTAGAAGTAACCAAATATAACAGTATTACATAGATAAATAGGAAGGTGAACATGCATAAATGTAAAGATCTTAAGATATTGATAAATAATTAAATTTTCCACTGAAAATTAACATTGTACAAATCTACTCTTCTTTCTGCTGAATACATTCCCACAACCATACGAGAACATTCTATATATGCTCCACAATAGTAGGGCACAATGCCCTCCAGTAAAAAAGTTTGAATTAACCAATACGAATTATTCAACAGAGTAAGTCAATGTATTTCCCATTGTCTCAAAGAGTCTACCCTTCACACCTTCACTAAGGGTCATACAAAATGTTATTTTAATAATTTTATTTTTATCCCATTTTCACATACATTCATTCTTATGAGAAAATCATAGGTACAAGTTGACCCATGAGAATTTAAGTATACTGGTATTGCATGGTGTGACCAATTGCTTAATTCCTTTTGACATTCAGAGAAGTGGGTAGAGAAGCCACAAACTCCTTCGAAGGAGAGAACACAGACAGACTACCCCTACACCTAGTCACCTGTGAGCTAACTATTTTTAATACTTTCACTTAATGCTTATGATGTACTACCAAGAAACCAAGAAACACACTGAAATATCAACTGCCAACTTTAGGAAATAATAAAAATTTCTACCTCAATCGTTTGGCATTTAACACCTTTCATGAGATTATGACTACATTAATGCCTTCTGTTGATATCGATTTAAAGTCAAAGATCCAAAACAGGAAAGTAGAATGGAATGGTAAAAGGCCAAGATTTAGAACACCTTCAAGAGAAAAATCTTACTTTTCATTATTTTCCAGACTTCAATTAATAAAAATAATACAAACACTTGTATTTGCACACATGCACTGTCAAAATTCTCAATTTAACCCATACAAGAAATTAAGTTTGAGAATGTACCTGAGTCACAAAACTGACTGCCATTGTCCAAGGTTTGGTTGCACGAGGTTCCAAAACAGGTACCACACGGCTGTAAGACACAGGAGAGAGTTCAGGACGAACACCAGCAATCTGCACTACAAGATCAGTAAGCAACTTGTTCTCCCAAGGTCGGTCCAATTCCTGAAAGAGGCAATTGTTATTTATCTATTCTCCTGTCAATATGCTAATGAATAAGCCACAGAAGAAGAACTATTAAATTTGTTAATTACCACAAAATTATTATATTGGAAATTAAAAGTGTGTTTATAAATATCAAGTTGCAATACTTGTAGTAATTCAAAAATATTACTTAATCAATAAAAAGTATTCCCATTAACAGCAACACCCTTGTCTCAATACAAAATAAGTGCAAATATAATTTTTTTTAAAAGTCTGCTGATTGTAAATCAACAAATTTAATAATTTAATATTTAATTGCTATTTACAACAATCCAATATTAAGTAACTTGTTCTTTCTTTACAGCTTTGTAAACTATTATTTATCACATTGCAGTTATGCAATCCTTTTATTTCAGAACTTCTCCCCATAGCACTTCATACACAGTTTTCAACTGTTTTTGACGTAAAATAAATAAATGAAGAAATAAAAACTATTACAAATTACATATATCACAATGCACCATTTTGATTAAGTCTTATGGCAACAATATTATTGAATAAAATATTCACACTTTTCACTATAATTATTGATTGATAATTCTGGGTGCTTCAACTGCTAAGGTCATTGGTCCTGTATGTGTAGTGCATGTTTTCATCGTGGGAGATGGCAGTGATCTTCCTCTGCTGGATGGTGAGATATGGCGCCGACCTATGCCAGCTTGTGGGTTTCATCCCCAATCAGGTATCCCCCACCAATGGGGCACAGCTCCTTGCTCCTGATAGTCTCCCGACAAGTATGGTAGCATAGTGAATGATGAGTGTGTTTAAGAAGGGCAAGGAAAACTCCATGGCCTGTACATTAGGATTCTGCTCTGTCATCCACCAGATGCTGATCGAAGAAACCTTAGAAATCAACCAATCAGAGTGACTGGCCACTAAAATTCTCCTCCAACACAGCAGCTGAATTTGATCTAGTTAGTGTTGAAAATCCTGCTGCTGTCAGGGCTTGAAATCTAGAATCTCCCATTCAGAGGCACTGCAGTGAAATCAGTTTTCATTTTAACATTTTTACTTACATTTTAATAATGGATAAAATAATGTATGGCACTCAAGAGTAAATTGTAGATTTTATTCACTCATAAAATTTAGCCCCTTTGGTTCTTTTTGCCATCTTAAGGAAGAAACTTTTTCATTTGTGAATAAAATCTTTGTTTACTTTCTTGTAAAGAAAACTGTTATGCCCGAAATAATTGTAACTGTTACTTGAAGGAGACAGCAAATTGGAATGCTCTGATGAGAGGTTTATTGACTACTAGCAGAAATTAAATCAATGGTAAAACAAGGTTTTCCTTATTCACCACAAACGCCCAACAGACAGACATCTCCTTTTCATAGCCTCTGCTTCTTTAACAACCATGAACTTGAAATTCAACTTCACCTCGGCCACTACTTGCAATTGTTTTCACATTGAATAACTCTTCTACAATGCCATTCACTTGAGGTTCTCTTTTAATTGTCAAGCTAAAAAAAATACTGCTCTGAATTGCTTGGCAAATCTGTGGTGGATACTAAGAATGCCATTGAACAAATCTCGGAATTATACATATGTAGACTTTTTCTTTCACCTTCATATCTTATTGTTACATCAGAGTTTAAGTTTCTCTGTAAGGAAAGGTAATGTAAAAATGTAGATCCCAACTGACTAGGCTTACTCTGCAAATATGGAATGGCCTATTTTTCTAAGGAGATATTTATGAAAAATCCTTCTTTTATACTCAGGAAATTATAGTAATATGACAAAAACAATATCATGACCACAGATCACTAGAATTGTATATTTTCATAGTTGTTTGGAAACAGGACTTTCAACTTAACAATACAATTTAAATCATAGTATTTTTTATTTCTAATGCAACCTAATATAAGTGGTTATTGTTATGCAAAATGTTTAAGATCAATCTATAGATAAATAGCTGACATTGAATAACATGAATCAACAATACTTAGTATACACTAACCTTCAAAATATTTACAACCATAACATTCATCCTGGATTTTGTCCCTAATGTACGATCGTGGAAGACAACACCGTACCGATAAGAAGTGCACAGAACCAAGAAGAGAGCATGGACTGCTTCAGCCACAGCTTCCTGCTGTTGCACATCTACCTGCAGGAGCATAATATCATAAATCTCTTCCAACATAAACTACAACTCTGAAACTAAAATTTTTACAACAAATATTTTCTTGCTTTGAGGAAGAATGGAGGAGTTTCTGAAGAATGTCATCAACTTGATGCGAGGAGAGAGGAAAGAGGGCAGAGGGAGAAGGTAGAGAGGGAGGTAAAAGAAGTGAAGTTCTCTTGAAGATTTTGAAAATTATATTCAAGAATATCTATTGCTTTATGCAGTTGGTACATCAAATGGGCACTTGTGAAAATATCATGTCTGAACATCCTAAGAGCAAGCAAAGAAAATTTGTTGAAATTTGTTGTCTCAATTTTTTAAATCTCCTTAAAAAATATTTCTCAATCCAACATTTGACGGTATGTAAGTTTGCATATTTACAACTTGGAAGTAACCTTGGAAACTAACTTCTCTGTTCTTTTCTTAAAACAAACTTCTTGAATCAAAAAATGTTTGACAAATATTACACACTTAATTTTTTTAATAGAAAGAATTATCATGTTCATCAAACCTTTCATCATATAAAAATTCACTTCAAATAATTATCATAACCTCAACTCTTCTGCATATATTGAATTTTACATAATTGAATTTTAGACTATCTTCACCAGACTTTTATTTAGCATAAAATGTTACTGTTATTGAATGAATGAATGCCTTATTTTACGTGGCGAGACTCAGGCCATGAGGCCTGCTCTTCCGTCTCACCACGCAAATTTCGTTGCGCTCCTTTCACCTACAAGGGATGAAAGAAGGTATTACTTGGGCGACGAAACAGGCAGTTTGAATTTAGCTCAGAGGCTTCATTTAGGCTTGAGGATCTTTTACGCGCAGTAAATCTACTAACATGGGACAGCCGACTTTACTTTCCCTCCGAAGGATTTTTTCGCCCTTAAAAATCCACGGCTTCGATCGGGTTTGAACCTGCAAACTTGGGTATAACAGCCTGATATGCTAACCGTTACACCATCACCGCAGTTATTAACCCTCAATCACTTGCTTGACACAAGATTGACTCAATTAAAAGGATCAATAAATACATGTACCTACTTCTGGGCAAACTGCACTAGATTTCTTCTTTTCATGAGCAAAGGCTGCTGGGCCTTTCCACTTGTAGAGATTTAGCAATTCACACAACACTCGTGTATTGAATGTATGGATCTTCTGTGTCCTGCTGATCCCTGACGTTTCCACCAATTTTGTGCGTAAAGTAGTTATTACAAATATAACTAAATTAGAAGGATCGTATATCAGTCCTCGAATAATGCTTGTCAGAATCACTGCAAAAAGAAAAAAGAAATGTATCTGACCTCATGTTATTCCCTTTGTTAAGGCCTCGATGTCTCATTCACAATTAATCGATCAAAGTACATAACAAAATATATGGCAAGCTCAACAAAGACCTTTTTTAATAATTTGGAAACAACTAACTAGCTGTTAATAAAGCAGCAATGTTCTGAAATATTTCTCATTCAGTAAGTTGAGTCTTCATGTTGATAAGTTTGTAATTCATCAGAAAAAATGTATAATTTTAATGAAGTGAAAAGCAATGATTAACATTTCTAGAAAGCATAATTAACTTAGTTACAAAAGAGATAGACATTTGATGTAGGACAGAGGAAAAATATAGATAACAATGTACAGCTTATAAATTTATGAGTGTATAACAAGCCTCAGCTTGATATCCCTTTTAAAACAATATTTAACATGTTGACTGACAAGCCTAATTTCATGAACCTACTCTAAATTGCTGAGCATATCTTTATTACTATTAATCAACGAGATGTAATGAAAACTTTCCTCACTGATAGACAAGGAAACAGTGAATTTCACTTTATTTATTATTATTATTTTTTTTTTTAACAAGTAAATGTGCCATCACATGGCGTAAAATGCTGCCTGGCACCATGAGACCCCCCAATTTCTGGATTGTTATGCAAATTTAAAATAATTTGTCAATTACTTTTTCATTGACATTAATTTTGTCAATTACATTTTCATTGAAATTAATTAAGTATATTGAATGAAAAAGTTAGAAAACATCCTATGCAAAAATTTAGTCTGTTTGAACACACCCTACACCTTGTTTAAACAAAGGGGTTTCATTACTTGCTTCGTCTCTTCGGTGCTTGGGTAGTAATGAGGCAAACAAAATCATGTGAAGCTTAACATGTTAAAACACTTTGTCAATCTGAATTTGATTTAATTTTGAAACATTATTACCTGACCAACAATGAGATTTCTGGTACAAACTCAAATGAAAGAGTTTCAATACCTGATAAAATTTTTTCAATACTCTAAATCAGGAAGTCATGACCCTTCTACTCCTCCCACAAAGGACAGTCTACCCAGAATGAGTACTGAGAAATGAAACATATTTTTTTATGATTGAAATAAAACTAAGACAAAAATATGCAAGTAGCATAATTTTTCACCAACTTGGCACAAATCACAACTTACCCTGTGGCTTATGACAGTGAACATATTAATGAATATTTTAAAAATTCAAAGGTCTCCAAATTTATGAGTCCTGGGTTAAGACCTAATGGACTTATTATTTAAAGTAGGACTATTAATAAGAATATAATAATTTACATTATAAGAAATGAAATGTAAAATGCATCATCTGCAATAAGAGGAAAAGAAGTGTTCACTCTTTTACAGTTAGTATGCAATGTGGACTTTTGATTTTTATTTATGAACCTAAGTGAAGGTCATACCAAATATTTGTAACAACAAATTCTATACCATTTTAAAAAAATTCATACTTACAGCGTTTGTCCAATAGAAGGCTTATTACACTTGAATTTCCTTCCACCAGAAAGGCCAGAAGAAACTGAATGAAGCAGATGCGGACACTTTTGGGATCATCCGGTCTGATCAATCTTACAATATTATCAACTACATCTGTGCTAAAAGATATGTAACTTAAAACATCTCTGGCCAATGTTTTATTCAGTGTAACAACAGCTGAAACAAAAAATTCCTGAATAGCACACTTCTCCCCATAGCATGTCACAGACTTACCTGTTTTTTGACGTAAAATAGACTGCAAAAAATGGAACTAGTTCCATTCCATTAATAAATACTCATTACCAGATTTCTTTGATTATTTTAAAACTGTACGAAAAAATAAACAACTTGAGTAATGAAAAACAATTAGTGAGAAATTCAATGCATTTTTATGGAACCTCTCTAACTTCTATAGATGTGTTTTTGGTACCTGCTAATGGCACAAGACAAACGTACTCTACTTGGTTCAGATTCCCATTTTCTATTTTCTATTGGGAATATATTTCATCAATCAACCATCAAAGTGTGATTAGCAACATTTGAAAACTAGAAACATTTTACTTTTGAGTAATAGAAAACTCATTTGCATCTGTAAACACACTACAGATTTAATTTTCTAGAATTGCAAACAAAATAGCAACCCACACTTCCTAGTTCTACTACATTCGACCACAACTAGCAAAAGAGTTCAACAAAATGTGTGCATAGTGAAGCTACATTTACATGCAGAAGGGAAATAAGGGGCCATCTCAGCATCTGCTCAATAGATCAAAAGATATATTAGAAAACACGTTTATTTTTGGGACACTTAAACACATACCAGTCAATAATTGCAGCACAACCTTTTTATGGTGAGCACTGCTTTTCACACTCAGTAGACGGTGAAAATTACTCAAGTGACTACTAAGAAGGTGGTGACACATTTCTTCAGCACTTTTACGACATTCAGGAGCTTTTGTCAGGACTCTGAAAAGAAACACCAAGTTGTTTAGGAAACTATTATGAACATATAAGATAAATTTATTTGAACTGCAATTGCGTGTAACCCGGATAAGGTGTAAGGATTTTAGGGCAAGTGTTTTTAATGTTGAACACACAACTCATATTTTACAGGTGTATTGTGCCACAATAGGCTTTAACAACTCTTGAAGAGCTAATAAATATTAAAAGCAAAAAAGCTGATGATTCTTTATGTTTGCTGTAAAAATGATTCTGTTTTTTTATGTCATGGAAATTTTGTTGACAGTTCACATACTAGACGGTACTGTGAATATTATAAAACGGTTTAAGGTGACATGACTTTTTTTTTTTTTCCTTAAATATTTTGATTCACACATAAACCAAATTTTTACTGTGCTTTCATAAATATAATTTATTGTATAGTGCAAAGTTTGAACAATATAGGCCAATTCACTTTTTTGTTATTAATATTGTTGTTAAATTTTGTAGTTTGATATATCAAGCTGTTACCAAACAATTTTTACTTTTTTTTTTACATAAGTATGTAATTCTATCTCAATAAATATTTAAATAAGTTGAATTAAATAATTTTTTTTTTTAATAAATGTTATTAATGTCAGAATTTTGTAGAAGTCTATAAAGATAATTTCTGAATTAAATTATGAACATATCTCAAATCTGGCCAGATCTTTTCTTTTAGCCTGTATAGCCTTCAAAAATTAAAGAACACAAAAATGTAAGAATTTACTAATAGAAGAAGAATTTGCAATTTCTCTACTCTTCAAACACAAAATTCAGGAAAATTGCAAAATTTCAGCCATAGGTTGCTTAAAACAATTCACAGCGGAACCAAAAAAATAAAAACAAAAAACACTTACCTTAAAAGAATTACTTGTAGAGCAGAGAACACAACAGAAACATGAGAAATGTCATGATCATGTTTAGAATCTAGAATTCTGAGAATGTCCATCACCTGCCCTCCTTCTTTGAGGTATTGTTCAGCAGGATCATCTTCGCCTTTTGCTCCATGACAGGCTTTAACAAACTCTTCAAGAGCTGGTAAACAAAAGTGAAATTAGAAAAGAATTGCCTAGAGATGGACACAGAAAAAAACTTTTAATCAAAGAAATATTTTTGAAAATTTAACAATAATTATATACGTTGATTGTTATACAAAAGTTCTAGTACAACACACCACACATCCACACTTCAATTTTGTTTTGATACAGAAAATTTGTGCACTCCAAATAGATACTGCAAAGTAAAAACATTTTAATACATTGCCTTGAAGATTTCAATCATGATTCAGGAAGAGGAGTTCATTTTACATATTTCATCTAACATTAGTCACAATGTATCACATTGCCAAATGAATTAAACCATATATTATTATTAAACGACAAGCAAAATACATTGGAGACCCATGTCTAAAAAAATGTTGCTATTTACACAAAACAAAACAATACATACCTTCATAGCATTCGGCTTTCTTCAGCTTTTTGCGAAATGAGGAAACGCAAAATTCAAGACGTTTCTTTTTAATAGGAATTGATTCACTTACTTCTCCGTTTTCACGTTTATAAGGATTGTTTACTTGGACAACCATCTTGGAATATTGCTAATGTCAATTCATTTAAATGTTGCCTTCGCACCTAACCAATATTTAAAAGTAACCTATGTTTTAAACCCCCCTTCAAGTTTCGACACACGTGTGCTGAAAAGGTACCCGCGAGGCATCGTTCGTGAGCCAGACCCGGTCTGTGTTTGTGTACATGATCACTCGGTCTTTTCACCCTACTCCCATGAAGGACTATGGTATTAATCTATGCAACTCCACTTCATTAAAAAAAATCATCGTAACAGCACACTCATAAATCAAAAAAGAATAGATTCATCCATGTTATCAACTCCACTTATTTTACTTCAGGAATTTCACGCTTTAATTCCATATTTAATGCCGAATGAATTTTACAATTTAGTAATCATAGCGTACACAGGCGGGGCACCACGGTGTATTGGTATTTCATTCACTGTCGTCTTACACAACATTGTCTTACACCGTTGACAGTACAAGAAATATTGGTATTTCTGACATTGTCGGAGCACCTTAAAAATCAGCTCATATTTGCGAGAATATTGCGAATCGTAAAACGGGCCATAATTTTTCTTCACTGGTTACAATAATCTCAGACACGGGCGTGCGAGCGGAGTGGCGTCATTTTTATAACTTTTAAGTCGCAGTGACGCTTCGCTACGTGTGTCGAATTTTACGACGAGACTCTGGTCTTTGGTCTACAGGATTAACAAGAAATATCCTTGAGCCCACTAATTATATACTAATAATTTCCCACTCATTGTAGGCCAAAATGATAGGCCACTCATTGTAGGCCTAAAGATGCCCCATTTTCATTTGCACTCCGAAATAGAATGCATAAAATACATGAATTTTTTTTTAGTAATGCTTTCTTCATAATCCATCAATTATTTACCGCGTGAAACCTTTATTTCTATCAAGGAAGAAACATTTTTTAAAATCAATTCATTTTCGAGCTTTGTTGGCCATGGTGAAAGCAAGTTGTGTCGGCCCATGAACGATATATTGAATTGATCGATATCGTTCACGAACGACGCATCAAAAATAGATACAATCGGTATGGGCAGTATATACTCTCTGGGTATGGGTAGGATTTGAAATAGCATGGCAAAATAGAGCGAAGTCGGTGGGTAGTGTTCAACGTATTTGCTTTTATGTAATGAATAGTAGGTTGCCATCATTTATCATGGACAAAATTCTTAGAAGTTCTTCGCCGTATGTAAATACGGCTGTCATGGATGAGTTCCTTAATGTTACAGAAAAAACAGCTAAAGCTAGGAAAATATTTTGGTACTTGTTTGGAAACTCTGTAGTTTCTTGTATTCTGCTTTATGACACGTGAGTTGTAACTTATATTGCCAATATGCCTAATTTAATAGTATTTATTTCATTATTTAATCATGAATTGTTCTTAAAAGGTTGCAAGTTTGTCCTGATTACTCATTTTGGGTTAGAGTACTTGGTGTAACACTTACTGTGGGATTTTGTCTGAATACATTATTTCATGTGTATTTGTATTACCAAGCTACCGCAAGCCTAAATCCTGTAACAATCACACCTTCTGAGAAAAGTCTGTTAGGTGTTAGTGATGCAGGTAAGTTTACTATTTACTCAACTATAACTTTACTAGTATATGTATGTTTGGAAATATTTTTTCTTTTTGACTTTATGTAACTTTATTTGTGAACTAGATACGTACTTCAAGATATCTACTCCTCTTCGATCTTCCAGTCCAGTTTCTTCAACCTCTGGATCAGCTACTCCAATAAATTTATCTGCTGTGAGTTGGCTTTCTACTGGGTCTGGCTCTAGTCCAGGTATGTGCTATTATTCCCACCATAATACCTCTGTGTATTTAATAAGCTTATTTACTTGGGAAATTAGTGACCTGATATTTAATTTTCCCATTGTTTTTTTAATTTTTAAAAAGATTTGTTGCGTCTACAACTTAACGCAATGCGTCTCCAAGCCCCTCATGGGGGTTGAGCGCTTTGTACTGGGAAGTAATCCTCCATTAATTTGTGTGCTTGAGAGTAATCCACCATTAATCTTGTCATGTCATGTCACATCGCAGTCAGTTGTCAAGAGGACTGCCAGGTAGCATCTCCGTGAACGCGCCTCCTGCTACACGCTCCTGCATCACTACGCAGTGGCCAGAATTGGGAAGGAATAAGGATAGGGTTGGGGTTTAGGACACTTCACAGGGGTTGGACTAGTCCTTGTGAAGCAGCCAAACTAGTTTTGTTGGAACAAATTTCATATGAGATTCGACAGGAATCAAACCCAGGCCTCAGTGATGAAAAGCTAGCGACTTCACCATGTGCCACGAGCGAGCTCCCATTAGAAGAAATAAAGTTGGTATTTTATACTCCAGTTTATAACTGTAAATATAACCTCTAACTAGAATGAGCAATCTGATCAACATATGTAATTCAGATATTATAGGATTAGATAATGTCTGTTGGCAAAAATATATAATTCTGAAACGTGAAGTCATACATTGATTTTTAGTGGAAGAGTTGTTATAAATATAAGCTTATATTTGTAACAGATAAGAGGAAATCACACGGATAACAATGATTGCATCTTACTGGCCATTAAGACTATATTTATTTATACTTTTATACTATTTGAACAAAATTGTTTGTCTAGAAGTGAAATAAATCACTAAAATCTGCACAAATGTTGAATGTCTTAAAATTTGTCTATGAACTACTGAATTACCCAATTTACTACATGTATTGAATTGTAAAGCACTCATTAGAACTTGAAGCCAAAAGAGTTCATGAAATGTGAATTAATATAAAGCCTGTCCAATATCCAAAAGACCTTAATATGAAGTTGGTAGAATTGGAAACAAAATCATGTTTTTTTTTAAATATACTAGTGAGAACCCGTCAAAATATGACGGTGTGATCTAAGATAAATGTAAAATACTGTGCCCAGACTAATGTTCACAATATGTTGCATTGTTTGAATCTTTAGGGTATAACGAAGATATTCTGTGATGTGGAGTTCACAAAATGTTGAACACGTATGGGCCATGACCAGGTGCAATGCAATATCGGCACCAAATTACACAAAAGAAAGACCACTATTATACTGACGGCTATTATTTCTAAGTTTTTGATGTGTCATAATCTCCTATAAACAACTGTTTGATTTCTTCTGGCATATTGCTCGAAGGTAAACTTATTTTCCCATGTAAGCAACACACAGTAAACTCGTTTACAGAATTTCTCTGACATGGGAAGTACAAAGTAGAACAAAACTGACCTTTCATAGACAATAACCCAACAGAAAACGAAATGACCTCACTATCACGACACATACGCTGACTTTCTCTTTCCCTGCTCCCAGTCAATGTAGTGCGTTTGAGTCTTTTGGGGTGCGTGGGCAACGATTCGGAATTCGACATAACCTGTAAACAACTTCACTACAACCGCACAAAACCCACTGTCCGAATGTTCTCTACAAAATACACTACAAAAGCAAATATGTATATGCAAACTGTCATCTTCACAATGCAATTATTACACTGAAACAAAACCTTGAATTGTGAACAAATCTCAAGAATCAAAACAAAAACATCAAGCAGCGCCACCATGAAGCGGCGGGGACGCACATCTATAGACTCATATATATCAATTTTCAAACAGCCACCCTTTGGAAGAAAACAATTGACTATTGATAAGCGTACTATTAAAGAATGATTTAATTAATTAATTTACACCGTAAATGTTGGTGAATCAACACAAACAATATCTGATAACACATCTAGGGATCACATTCTTTCATTTAAAGGAAAAAATACTACAATCGGTTCAGTAGAAGCTCTAAACGAAGCCATGGCAAAATACCTTATTTTTAAATATATACCTTATCAGAGTGAAATTAAAGAGCTGATAAATTAGTATATGGCTGGCTTCAGTACAAATCCTTTCAAGGAGGGAAGGGGGGAAAGCACTGGAAAACCATGAAAAGTCAGGGAAATTTGTTGTGGGAAAAGAGTGGCCACCTTAAAGAAATGGTTGAAATGTTTATGGTAATGTTCAATGTTGGTAAAACAATTAAATGTATTGATTGTGCTATGATGAAGTCAGTGTTTCTTTGTAGCATTACTTGTTTTCTTTTTTAACATTTATTTTTAAGGTTTGTGAATATTTTATATTTTTCAAATAACTGATTATTTTGGCAATCGTAGAGTTTTTGCATCCTCTGTTCTTCTGACTTAGGAATTAATAGCAACATGTCAATGTCTGCTGCATCGTGGGACTACCTACCTAATATATCAAGATGTGCATCGTTTTCAAAAGGATCGCAGGACAATTCTCAACTAGCTCCAAAATTATTTGATTTAAACAATTTTTCTAATTCATCAATTGGATTGATTGATAATGAGGATTCGTTATCTCGCTATTTAAGCGAGTTTGAGGAGTATGAGAAGAGTTTTGGTAAGCATTTTCCCTGAATATTAGAACCTGTTTAATGAGTGTATTTATTGTTTTGGAATATTAACAATGTCTTGAAACAAAGTTCCATATGTTGGCACTAGGTTTAACAAATTGTGGAAGCAAAGTGTGTGTACAATTTACAAACTATTTTTTAATACTAGTCTGGGTCTGGCTCAGCATGGTCATTTCATGGATTAATATAGTAACTATACTAAACTCTATGGATATGAACATGTCTTGCTGAGCTGGGCTTTGATCCCAAGTATTAATCAGAAAAATGCAACAGTACTGTGTAAGTTTACTGTTGTTTTGTTTCTTTATTTCAAATAATTTTGAATATTATTATTATGTAGATACAACGTAATTATTACATAGACCCTGATTCATATTTGATATAGCACTACTTTTAAAAAAACCTAATAAAAGGTCGTCAAGTTTCGCTACTAAGCTTGCAGTTTTATTTGCGTTATTAATTATGTCCTCATTTAGATTTTATAAAATTTATGTATAATGTAGAAAACATAACTGTTAATTAAATAAATGAGGTACGCCTCTTAGACTTAATGAATTTTCTCAATAATGTCGTCTTCATTGTGATGCTTTTAGCTCATGCACTCAAAATAACGTCAAAGACACGTCTCATGTGGATGGTGAGCAGTTAATTGACCACCATTTCAATAAGTAAAGCCTACCAAACTCAGATAACAAAAAGGACTCATAAGCAGCCACTATCAATTCAGGAACACACAATCTATTGTCAAGGGTCAGTTTTCAATATAAAAGTAAATTATTTAGCACTTATGGCTGGTGATTAATAAATTGACCACTATCCTATGAAGGGTTAATAGGTAATTCTATTCTTGCAGTTATGTGTAAAGGAGACAACAATACTTTCTTTGTAGTTTGACTGTCGTGTTACATCAGTTTTTACTGAAGGATTTTGATATAATAGATTGATTGTAAAGCAGTTTTGATAAAGTGAACTTATAATATCAAAAATCTGCTTGAGTGTACTGTTGATTAATCTTGGTGCACTATTGATTGATCTTTCATGTGTTTGTGTGAAATATTTGATTTCCAGAGCAATCCACAAACGCTTTATGGAAGAACTCCTCAGGAAGGTTCAAAGTGGAAAGTCCAACTCTAAAAAGCTGTAGTTACCAATATTCTACCCCATCGCCAGGTACCAACTAATTTGTCTTTCTCCATTTAATTATCTTTATATATTACTTTCGGTCATGAACTGTTCTTTATTTTAGTGTACTTGACAGCATGTTTCTTCTTATCAGTGGATTTTTATTTTCTTGCCTACTTATGTAGTAAAGAAAGAGTATTGTAACGCTACAGCAGAAAGGGGTGATTTTTTGACAATAAAACTCGTATTGTAGGTCCCTGACTTTGAAAAATGGGCAAAGCTTGCTTCTAAGTGTAGTAAATTACATTCTGTAATATGTTTTGTAGTTTCTTGTTTTGATTCGTTTTTCCTTGTCTGCTTCAGTGGTATAATGGTCAGTGTATCAGGCTTGTTTTACCGAAGTTTGCAGGTACAAACCTGATGGAAGCTGTAGATTTTTAAGGACAAAACAATCCTTCATTTTCCTTCCTTTGGAGGGGAAGTAAAGGATACTTTCCCATGTTGCAGATTTACTGCATGTGAATGATCCTTGAGCCTAAAAGAAATCTGAGTTCAATTCAAATCCCCTGTTTGCTCACCCGAGTGATACCGTCCTTCCCCACTAGATGGTGAAAGGAGCTCAGCGAAATTTGCATGGTCAGACAAAAGAGCAGGCCTAATGACTTGAGTCTCGCAGCGGAAAATAAGGCAACATTGAATTGAATTGAATTTTTTTCTGACATTTTAGCTTGTGAACTAACTATATCTATCTATCTATATAGTTCTTTACAAATGTCTGTAATAAAGTTATTTTTACTTCTCAAATGTCAGGGATAACTACATGGAGGGTGGGACTGGAGAATTGTGTCCTTTTCCATCAGACTCCTTGTTTCAAGAAGCATCACATAGCTGAGGAAAGTAGAAATGTAAAGAATTTTCCTAAAATACAATTTGTTCATAAGGTTTGTCTGTGGTGGGTCGTGGAATTGAAATCAACAAAAAAAAAAGGGAAAAGTCTGTGTTGACTAAAAATGTCAATCCCTGTATTATTCGGTGATCAGTAATATAAAAATAAGTTGGAAATATTCCTTGCGTGAAAGAGAGATTTGTTTGAGGCGATTGTGTCATGTCTGACAACGAAGTATCCCACCCACCCCCTCCCTTGAACCTCATCTTCTCAGAGCTGACCTTGAAGTATTGCATCTGGCTCCAATAGCAGACTATATTCCCTCTATTTCCCTGGGTCATGAAAATGAAAATAACCTAGATGTTTGACAGAACTCAATACAACATTGTTATTTCTTTATAAAAGATAATATGTTGATGAGAAAGTCTCTGTGAAAAGACTTTCAGAATTATTTATTGTGAATTGGTGTTAATTTATTTCTTTAAAAACTTGCAGTTATTGAAGCATCATTTTCCTTTCTTTATTATAGAATGAATATTTTTGTGTATTGCTAATCAATGAAAAATATCTTCCTTATTTGTTATGAATTTCAGTACTCAAAACAGGCTCTGCTAGTGATACTCCTGATGAGCTGGTGAATATTCCGTCAGCTTTGAAGAATCCCCTTGATGTGTGGGGCCGCTTCGGGGTAGACCGTGCTCTGTTGACTCAATGGAATTCTAATCTTCGTAGGGTAAGCTATCTTAATCAGTAAGTTTGTTGAATTCTAAGGTTCAACTGACTTTTTCTTCCACACAGTGAGTTTGATTATTTGAGAAATTTACAAAGGTATACACTGGTTATAATTCCCCAAATGGAAGAAGAAGCAGGTCAAATTCTTTCAAGGCATTTGGCAATTTTAGAACAAGTTCCAACTTTAGAAAACAAGTAGATTAGGAACAGAAATGTTTTCGAAGTTATGAGGTTTACACTTGCAAAATGAACTTTAAAAGTGATTTATAAATTAATAATAATATTAACTGGTGTGGCTACTACATAGTGCAAACTTTTTTCAAATTATCTGTAATGCTTGTGTGAAATTACAATGGTGAAGTCTGCTAGAACATCCAGGTGGAATAAGTGATCACCTCAGCTAACAGCCTTTTTTTCATGGAACTTATTGATTTTCTCACAAGATACTTGTAAATATTTCCTCTTTGAAGCTGTCATCTGTTTATGTGGTCAGTGACCAGGAGAATTTCAGATTAACCAGTATGAGTTGGTCACAACATCCTCCGAGTTACCAATTTTGAGCAGTAATATTACAAGATGTGGATGACTAGTAGAAATTACGTATTATTGATTCAAAATCTTTCTGTGTCAGGATACACAGTCAGATTACATAGTACACTATTATCAAGTGTTGCTTTCTTGTGGAATGACTATTTGTATTTGATGAAATATTTTTATGAATGCTCTCAAATTTCCTCAGAATGTGAATTACATCTTCAAGTGAATGATCTTGGCTGTCCGGGTGACGCCGCGTCGAAGGCTGTGTTGCCGAAGTTTCGACCATCTTTTCGTGGTCTTCCTCGAAACATTGGCAACACAGCCTTCGATGCAGCGTCACCCGGACAGCCAAGATCATTCACATGACTCCGGCCGTGGAAGTCTACGACTTTACGTCAAGTCTATTTGGAAATTAAGTCTATGAATGGGAAGAAACAATCTGTATTGCAAAAAAGGAGAGTGCAAATAAAAGAAAGTGAATGATTTTGCATAGTAGTTGCAGTGCACACATACAAAGCATTTTGAAAAATTTGTAGATTAAGTGTAATTAAAAATAACAAGCATGATGTACTTAAATTCCAGCAAATACCATCATTAAATGGGATATTTAACATATTTTCAAAACTTTCATGAAGTGCCCACCTGTACTAACGCACATTTTGCTCCAGAAGCATGAATTGCCACTTAAGACAGGGTTTCACAGTAGTTATTTTGTAACTTGTGTACTGTTATTTCAGCTTGCAAAACTCTCTTGATAGAACAGTTTGAATGACGGCATACTATGTCCATTGCCTAAGACCCATATAAAGAAATTTTATTGCTAATTCTATCTGCAACAATCTGCCCACCAACACTGAATCTTCACATTTGAATGGTGTTGAACAAAATTTGTTGTTTTGGTGTCAATGCTTCAAGGGTGTTTCAGCTTTTGTTCTCACTAATAAGTATTTTCTATAAAATCACATACTTCACACAAGTCTTGTAGAATAAAAAGTTAGGGAAAATTCCAGTGAATACAATGGTTCACTTTTCTTTGCTATAAGGTAATATTTTATGTACTGGGTTAGAAAAAAATCTCTTATATGTAGTTACTACTTCCTAATTTTTCAAATTCATAGTAGTTTTGTGAAATGAGGCTATCAGGATATCATTGAAGATCACAGACTCTGTTTACATGAAAATTTGTGAGAAATAATTTGGAGCAATTTTTGAGAAATTTTGAAAGTATGCTATTTTGTGCTCACTTACACTTGTAATCTTTTTGAGATTTTGGGAAACTACAGAAGGGATCATTTGCAGCTGTTGTGTCCACAAATTTATCAATCTTGTAATAAACCTGTAATGTAAATACAACTACATGTGAGAAGTTTGAAAGAATTATACATGCATAATTTTTGAAAAATTGGAAGTTGTAATCAAAGTGACACATGTTATGAGATTCAACTCAATTGAAACTAGAAGTATAAAGAAAAATAATTGATGGGGTTTTTGAAAAATGTCTTGTTTAGGTCAAATTATGACAAGTCTGTGTAATTTGATTCAAAATTTCATGAAAAACACTAATAAAAAAAATGTACATGACATAATTTTAAGTCCCAAAATTTAAGAAATTGATTGCATGAATAACAAGGTCTCTAGCTTAATTAGTGAAGATGTAAGAGAGGTTTGAAAATGGGATAGAACTTTGAAAATTTAGAGGTTTAAAAGAAAATTTTTGATTTTATTATTTTTCTGACCATGCCTTTCTCTATGTAAGCCAGAAATTTTAAGAAAGAAAAAAATAGTTGTTTGGAAAAATTGAAAATTTCTGTCAGTGCATTAAACATTTCATTTGTATACCAAAATTTATATTTTGGCAAATTTTCTGAAAGTTACAGGTTTAATTTCTGAAAGTTTTCCAGTTTTCCTTTTATAAAATGGTGATAATGCTGAGGCTGCTAATGTATTATTTTTATTCCTATGAAGAATTTGGTTGGAGTTACTGGTATGTGGTTATACTTTTTGTGTGTTCCAGTGGATTTCAGAGACAGTTCTGGAGCGAATAGTTCGTGAAATAGATGCATTGGACCAAACATTTCAGCGATCAGGTCTTGCTGATATCAAGATGGGTGGAGTTGGTTTGGAGCGCCTGAAAAAAACTGTGCAGATGGCCCAAGTGTCTCAGAATATGCCTACTTTTCCTTTGCTTGTGCGCTTCCTTGAACTTAGTTCCAATCAGGAATATCTTGTCACTAGAATAAGAGGTTGGTAAAAAATTTCTTCAGTCTTCCTATTAAGTGATGACATTTTCACAGCTGACATTTTCACTAATTATTATATTAGAAATTTGTGTATGTAATGGGTCACTAATCTTTGTCAACAACTGCGAGTTTTATTCCCTCTTGGAACGAGTGGTGCTATGAATTTTCATTACTGAATAAAATTTATTTTTTTAATCTGTTATTTTTATTCTATGAAATTAGTGTGGTAGCTTTTTGAAGATGGTAAAAATATGTGAAAACTTCTTTTTGAATGTCATTTTCATTTTATACAAATTAAGTTTTCATAAGTGATAGTAAATGTGGAAAATACCAATTTAATGTCGTTTATAAAGTATTTTGTAAAAAGTTAATAAATTGGATAGTTTTACTCATGCTAGTCAAGCTGGAAATTTTAGTTTTGAATTGAAAAACAGTTGTAATTTTTATTAGGTGACTTGGAAGGTTTTTTGAGGGTTATAAAATTGGAATTGTATGTAGGGACTTCCGTTTAAAAAGGAAAGTATTTAGGTTCAGATCAGCATTTCTTTCTGAAATTTTAAAGATAGGGCGACTATGTAATTCTGAATATGCCAGTTAGTGTTGTTTTTCTGTGAATCTTCGCTAATGGTCACTAGATGTCATTTCAGAGGTATTGTATTGATAAAACACAACACAAAAATCTTAATTAAAAATGCAAGTAAGAACGATGAGCAGTACGAGTGAGAAGAAAATGAAAGTTAAGAAATGCACATTAGCACTATGCCATAATTGCTCATGCTGTCATACCAGAGCTGCATGTCATAACTATGATACTTTAAAAGTTATCTTCAGGTTCTCTAGTGTCGTATCCATCATTTGCCATCTGAAGCATTGGTCTACTCAATTATAATTGATTATAAATCATGTATTGAAATTGTTTGGTAAAGCATGTCACGCAATCAGTTCTGCAAAGAATTTTGTTAAGAGTAACTCATCTTTGAGCAAATGCTTCAAACTTAATTTGAATTAAGTTAGTTACTAACTTTGAAAAATCTTGACATAATAGAGGAAAATGGCATTTATATTTTAAATAGTAATGTATAGATCAATGCTTCATTATGGAACCTGTGGATCAATCTTCAACATGTCATTAAACACTTATTACAGCATGCCAATAATATTCTTTTTTTAACTTTTTGTAGTCTTTCAGGTTGTTTGAACATTTCATTATTATTTAGAACTTAACTCATTTGCATTTATAATAAATTATGTGCAAAGTCAGCCTATACGAGGGGTCACCAAACTTTTTAACTTGTTAGCTAAATTGAAAATTCTTGAGTCAGGTGGGTTGACTACATTTATTTAACCTTAGTGAAGCCTGGGCCTAATGAACGAGCAATAACAATCTAGTGAATGCTTACCAAGTTTTCCAGGTTAACCACACTTACTAGCATGTTCAGAAGTACTTAAATTGTCTTATACCTACTAAATATTTGTTCTAAATAATCATTCAAACCCAAATATTTTCTTTGTTAGATAATATGGTTTATTCTCTAACTCTTTTGGCTTACCTCCTTTAAACGTCTGTTGACATGGAGTTGTAGTGGTGAGGGCACATAACATGAAATCCAGACAGTTTTATGTGCACCAGTCAGGAGATGTGGGTTTCACCATGTTGACAATTTGTGAAGTCTAATGTCAGTACAGCAGTGGCAGTACAGCCCTGAAGAGGACCACGATATGTCGGTCGAAATGTCGGCACCCCAGCCTTCGACGCGGTGTCACCCAGACAGCCCAGATCATTGATAGTGTGTGCATCCCCAATATTAGTGTCCATTTCTGATACAATTTTGACAAGTCTGACTCTTGCAAAGGTTAAGAAAAGTCTCTGATTGTCTTCACTGGCACATGTTAATAAACAATGTTTAAGGGGACGTTTTCCATAATATCACATTAAAATTCTTTGGGCATATTAGATATCTGTCATTGATTGGGCAGCCTTCTCAAACTGTGTCTTTAGTTTAATGACTGTGATTACAAACTGGTCTCACAGGCTTTTTTCTTCTATAGGTCTGATCATAGAACAAGAGTCTGATAATAGATGTGACAACATTTGAATGTAATATTACAATATTATACAGAGCTAGTCAGAAAGTAAGTTGTGATATTCATTTTCAGAACTTGCAAAAGGTGGATGTATGAGTGAATTCCGCTGGAATGGAGGAGGAAAACTTCATGGGAAAGATTGGGATGAACACTTACCTACAGATGCAGCAGTAAGTGACGTTTTGTGATCTCTCTGATCAATTTAGTATTCTACTCATCCACAACTCAAAGCATTTCATTTTCTTTTAGCTTGTTATGTATTTGTTGGCTACATATTTGGATACTCAACTACCACCATTACCACACAATCCTGAAGGGCAACCATTCACTTCTGAGTACCTCATAAAAGCCCCAAACAAAGTGCCCCCTGGGAAAAACTCTCCAGTTATTCAAGAAGTACAAGTGAATCCTCCACACTTTGTTGTTTTTGTGAGAGGTCAGAAGATGGACGTTGGAAAAGTAAGTATTGGAGTAAAAATGTTTGCATGTTAGTGGCTCTTTCTTTCTCTTTTCTTTTCTTTTCTCTCCCCCCCTCTCTCCATACAATAATGGTGCAACAACCACACATACTTTTTCACATCATTTGTAAGTAACTGGGATTTGTACAGGAATACTTTATAGGTTTCTGAAGCCAGTGAGCTAAGTAAGGTCTTGTTTATTTAAGCCGCTACAATGATTCCTTCATGTAGCAATGCTTCTAATTTTTTTATAAGATGCAAAATTGCTACAAAGCTCAATATATGGAGAACTACTAAGGTTTTGAAAAAAACTGTTCATAAAATGATTTATAAAACTAATGTTAAAGAACAGATTGCAGTAAGAGAGAAATCTCTTAACTTCAGTATTGTTGGTGTGGGACACATTTGTAAACAAAGTAAAAAGTTTTAAGTTTTGCAGTTCTCAAAATTTCAGTTTTTAATGAAAACTGTCTGTACAGTATCTTAAGCATAAATGACCAACAATGGTTCCAGCAAAAATTGGCTATTAATAGGGGTGGCCAGTTATGAGGTTCATCGGGTCCAATTGTGTTAATTGCCCTCAAATAAAATATTATTTCTGTAAAATCATTTTAACTAAATGAGTAATTATAATAACAAAATACAATTTAAACTAATGAATTTCACAATGTTTTTTCACAAATGTGTTGTAAAGTTGTTTGTTTAGAAATTTTATATCTCAGGTTTTGCAACTTAGTACAGGTTTTGAAATTTCCCAAATGTTTACTTTAGTTTTTATAGTTTTAGTTATTTGGCTCTTCTGCCCTTAAAAATGTCTTCTATTTTTGGTCAAAACTCCTTTTTTTCATTTATTAGGATCACTTGCATCCTCCTGGCTAGTGACAAACACCCTTGACTTCCCACTTATTCTCTTAATCTTTTTCCATCTTCATGGAACCGAACTTACAGGCAATCTACATAATGTTCAAAGGGCAATTCACTGTCTGTGAGCCATCATTTGAAGGAGTTTGCAAATGAATCACATCAGTTTTGAAAGAGGCGGGTACCACAGACTGTTGCCAAGTTCTTATAGGGGAGGCAAGGTTTAGCAAACTTAATGAGAATGGCAAAGCATATCTGTTGTAATGTTATAGAGACAACTATTCATTTATGTTCATTAAAAAAAATTCTGTTATATTCCTTGCAGCCCGAAGATAGGGAAAAAACATGATCCTCGACACGTCACAAAAATAATGAAGAATTAAACTTTAAATTTTATGATTTTGTGATTTTATTTCTAAAATTTTTGAACTGACTCTTGTCAAGAAAAAATCTGACCAGACTATCTTCTGCTAAGCCTTTTATTTTACATTTTTTGATGAATAAAATTTGATTTTAAAATGAGGTGGTATTGTGACCAAATTTAAGCACCACACCTTGTGTTTAAAAATGTTAAAAAAGTGTTAAATCCAAGTATTATCAGACTAAAAGCATCTTTACTGCTATTTACCAACTGGTTTTAATAAATGAAAAATTGACACGAGTTTCATTGAAAAGAGTTACAAAAGTTATTCAAGTTAGCTCAGTTTTATTTGTACAACGATAGTAGAGATGATATTGGAGAAATATTGTTTTCAAAAGTTGCGAAAATGTAATAGTCATACTGTACAATGATGGTGCACAAGGCCAAACAAACCGCTACATCTCAAAAACTATTTTACTTATCACGCTACAACTTTACAAAAGTTTGTTTGAGACAAATGGAACATGGCATACAAAATTTCATCAAAATTGAAGGTAGTGACACAGGGTACTGTTCCAAACTAGTTTTGAAATGATTCTTTTTGCGTCTCGAGTCCTTTTCACTTCACATGTTTAAAATATTCTTTAACTCAAAAATGGTGCAAGCTAGCACATTGTTCAGGAGTTGCCGAAGGGGCAATTCTCACCCATGGACCTTGTTTGAGAGAACACAAACTCACATTTCTTTTGTCACAATTAAGCTTTTCTAAAGGAATCCTCTACACGTTAATGTACGAGCTGTTTCCACAACTACTGTTGTTGTTTTTGTTCAGACGGCATGTTCTTGAAAGATTAACAGCTCTTTCCCCAGATTTTTTTGAAGCATTGCCCTCTGCAACGATTTTGGCCATTGTTAACCATGGGGATCAAAAGAACCAAATTATTTCCGTCATTAAATACAGAATATGAGGAAGTTTATTAAACACAAATCTTGTAGTCTGCTGATCACTACTGGCCGTTTTGGTATTAGATGATATTCTAGAAGCTTGTAGGTTTCGCCAAATTGAGTAACAACCCACAAAAGAACTATAGAACAAGAAATTCAAATTAAAATACTTTCAGATTGAAGTGACCTAGTCTGTGTACATTTGTTAATTTCTGGAGAAAGGAGAGGACTAAGTTTTCATATTCACCACTAAAATATATGTTCAATTGTTTGTTACATTTTTTAATTCCCCTCAAGAATATTCACTACTATTAATCAGCAGCTTTAGGACATTAGTTCTTAGAAGGTATGATAAATGTTTTAGTAAAAGTCAAAAGCACACATTGAAACTGCACGTGTTCAGGAGACATTCCTTCTATGGACTAATTGCCATGCCTAGTAGATAAAATCTGAGAAAGTACAATATTTGGTGTTCACCATTGCTAAAAAGTCAGCTGTGTTGTTCAGGACACCAAACAAATGCCACAATATTTTAATACATATTTTTGCATTATTTATTTGTTTACTCATTATGCAAGCCTTGGGAACAATCTGGTTAAATCCTGAATCTGCATGTGCAGGGTGTACACAATATGGACATACGATAAAAATATTGTGTTGATAATTATGACAACTATTGCAAATTATATTAATTAAAATATTGTAAAAATAAATTCTTGAATTTTTAGTTCATCAAATATAATTTCATGTGTTTCAGGGTCGGAATAACTTCTTTCACACCTTGTTACTGTTCCTCTATCAGATGAATGAGAGGGAACATGGAATGCTTGGAAGAGTCAACATGGGTCCTTCAGGGATCAATATACTTTGGGTTATTGACAGATGATGATGTGTGCATTATCAGACATCTTCAAATTGTATTTTTTTCATTTCATAGTATGTATGAATCCATTGATTGAATGCTCATTAAATGTACATAATTATCAATAATTTTATTATCATTAATTACTGTTTTTTCTACAATGTTGCTGTTGTATACTCCATGTTCTAACATCCACTTTCTTGTGTACAGCAAATATATTTTTAAAGAATTGTTATTGTGCAAACAATTTTTTGATTTTGACAACTTTAGGTTTCTATTAAGAAGCCTAAAATCTCACTGCTCTAAAATTTTACCTAGTATAATGAAACTTGTAAGGAACATATTGAATGTCATTGATTATGTGAATTTTATTATTTACTATTTGCTACTTCATTATTGTATATGAAATGAAGCCTGTAAAACAATTTTTTTCTTTCTTTTTTAAATACCTTAAGTCACAGTGACCAAGGTCAAATTTGTTGTGGAGTTTTGTAATAAATGTATGATTCAAAATAAGTTACAATACATACAAATCTTCTAATTTTTTTCTTTCTTTTCTTTTTTTCCCATATAATATACAAAGGTTGTCCCATTGGCAGCCTGTGGTGCCATTTATTGTGGCCCATGAAAGGTTATTCATGGAAAGTGAAAGTCTCTTGCATCCTTGCGAGAACATGGTGTACCTAGCACATGTGCCTTGCCAGGGTCTCAATAGCCCCTTAAGGTGAGATTTCTCCCTTCTATGTTACCCATTTTAAATTCTTAATATTGATGAACCGTTATCACAGAAACTATTGGAGATACCAATATGAAATTTTTAAAATCTATACTAATATATAATCTAACGCCACCACTCGCGTAGCAGTCGTTCAAAAGAATGCTCTTTCGAGCTTTGAATATCTCAGGGGGGCAGGATCTTTAGGGTATGAGAAAGACACACCCAGACACAGAATTTGGTAAAACAGTAATATATTCTTAAAATATTGCCCAAATCAACCCTTTTACACTGTCACCAAAATAAGAGAACAAAAAAAAATACCCAATTGCTGGCTGCACGTTTGAACGCATGCAAACCACTGATGGTCAGACCTCTTAGAGAAATTTACAAAATAAATATTTGCTTATGGTTTCACACTTCGCCTAGCTAGCGATATTTTCCTTATAACATCCGTGTACGGAGTTCTTGCTTGGCCAACACTAGTGAATGAAATTTAATTATTTTTTTTCACACTTCCTGAATTAATTTGCTAGCGCACACATTATTACAAGTCTTACTGTTATTCGCGTTTGAGATTTCCTCGTCAATTACATACAAAATGAGGAACACAAATTAATTATCTTTAATACAGCTTTGGAATGAAATGTACTACCGGCGTCCATCAACCATCAACAACCTGCCTTGTCACTCAACCACAAGTCGCAGAAATGAAGCCCACACAGGTCCCAGGCACTGTGACTATGGAGGATCAAAGATCGTACATTAAGATCAAAACTATTTGCAACAGTAAACAAACTACAGATTTGATTTTCCTGCATTGCTAACAAAATAGTAACTCACCTTCAGCTCTACTCCTACCATGATAAGCAAAGGGAGAGCTCAACAAAATGTGCACAGATAATGAAGCTACATTTATGTCCTGAAGCAAAACAAGGGGCCATCTCTGCATTTACTCAATAAATCAGGGAAATTGGACAAAAACCTGATCAAGATGGGGGTCATTGGCCTGGAAGCTGAAGTACATGAATTGTTACAGGCATATAAAGTCTTTTTAAAAAATGATACAATACAAATGTAAACTAATTCATTATATATCATTGTTTTATTAAAATAAACATTATTTTCCTTTTTGATTATTAGTATAGTCTCTAATTGAATAGAAACAGTTATGCAGCAGAAAACATTTTACTTTTAACTTAAATTTGTGTACCAACTTTAATAGTTTAATGTCATCTGGCAATGCGTTGTAAAGTAACGTACATGTATTGTATGTGAAATGAGGAATGTTTGGGAGCTGGAACTCCCAATAAGAAAAATGTAAACTTTTTTTATTGGGAAGTGAGCGAGGTAGTCCAGAAATTTCCAAATAGGGGGCAAGACAAGACAGGGCTGAGCAGGGATACAATGGAATAGAAGTAGACCCCACTGCAGGGCATGAATAAATGGAATTCCTCTTCCTGGCTAATAATTTACTGTAATAAATGCCCAGGTAATGCTGGGTACTTCAGCTAGTTTATTTATAAAATTGAGACAAATAACACTAACTTCGCAAATGCAGATTCACAGCTTCACTTTGTCTAGTACAGTAATCTGTAAAGGAATCAATAAAATGTGTTTAATAGTTATGAGAAAACAAGCCATTTGTAACGAAAAATTGTTTTTAGAAAAAAGCTCCTAAAGCTTTTACTAGGAATTACTCATATTTATTGTATTATTTTACTTAAAAAGAACTTGCTCGAACTATTATGAATTATGCTCTTTATTGTTGATATCTAGAAGCTGTTTCTGGAGTTATGATTTTCTTTACTAAATGTATTTTCTGCATGACACAAATTGTCCGCTCTCACCGCTTACCCTAAGAGAGAGAAAATAAGACTTAACTTTAACCACAGAAGAACAACACAGCCACCAAATTACTAAGATAAACATGATAACCGAATATGAAACTCTGAAAACCACAGCCTGTGAGAGTAATAGCCTCAGAACTATTTCTGTTTATGTGGAACCATGGAATTTATGAAACGTCAGCTTGTCTGTGCTGATGCACATTCAAAACAATATAACAGAAACAAAAAACAACAAATTTTTCAATAAATAATATATCAAATGTTATATCAAATAATATATCAAAAGTCAGGAATTTATTAATTAAATCTGCCCTTGCTCGGAAATGATCAACACTCATTTCAAGTCTCCTCTTCCAGGCTGGTTTCTTTTCTTTAACACCTCGTTGAACTTGCCTCCCTGGTGCATATGTCTTTTGGCCATTAAGTTTGATCACCGTTGATGCTGCACAATATAGTGCTAGGTGTTCTTCCTCTAATTCCAAACATTCGCTCAGATGTTGTACCAAGATGGTGTTGGTCCTCGTTATTAGTAATTTGGCTCTTCTAATGTTCTTCAACATTAGAAGGTTCGTGATCTGCTGGAAGGTTCGATAGAGCCTTCGATAGAGCTCCAAAAGACTGGAAGCCTTCTGCCAGTTCAGTGTTCTGAATCTCCACTGTACCTGAGGCGGCTTCAAAAGTACGTCATTTGATCTGTTACTCTGGATTGGTTGTACTACATTTTCGTTAATCAAATTCAATTCGCTCGCAACTTTCCTACTAATTCCTTCTAACTCGGTGTTAAATAGCCTTGTGTGACGATGGCTTTTTTAGGGTCAGCAACATTTTGTTCTGTAATTTGCATGTTTGGTCTCATCCTCTTCATGGAAAAGTCGTCTGTAACCTGTACGTGATTAGTTTTCGGTGCGATGTCCTCCTCTGCGATCTCGGGCAGACAAGCCAGCCGACGAAGTGGCATAAGAAGTACTTGCCGCGTTTTCTTCGTCCACGTTGACCAAGTTCTCTCACGCTGACCAATTAGATGATGCAGTCATGTTGGGGGCTGTCACATATTTTTTGACCGGGGCCCGCCCTCTCAGCCCCCTGTCGCCGGCGTCCCGCATACTGATCCTTCCAGCCCCGGCTTCAGACGGTCCCTGGCGCTCCCCAGGCTGCGGCTTTTGTCCCGAGGCCTTACGACTCCTCCTTTCTGGCTCCGTATCTCTATGCCTTTTATACCTTCGGCCAGGTTGATGGAAGGGGAAAAAGGGAGGCCAAAAAATGGAAACTGTCTAGGATGGCTAACGGGAACTTCCAAGCTTCTGGATCCTACTTTTCGCTCCCGCCGGTGAGGGAGGGCAAATTGGCAAGAAAAGGATAACGCATAGAGGTAAGGAGAGCGGTCAGCTCCTCCGATTAATCGCCTTTTACGATAGGGGAGATGCTATTCTACTAAAACCCCCGACACCACACAGGGTTTTATTATTATTATTATTATTATTATTATTATTATTATTATTATTATTATTATTATTATTATTATTATTATTATTATTATTATTTTTCCCTCGCATATTAATGGAGTTGGCATAAACTGGGTTCATCAATGTAATCACAGTACGGTTTATAGATACCTTCCAACTCAGTTATGATCTGATTTCATTTCTCACACATTTCTATTTTCGTTTGATCGTTCTTATAACGAGAAATTGTAAAAACGATTGTTTCATGACATTAATATATATATATATATATATATATTGATTTTTTCGTTTTCCGGGCGCGTCAACTGCTTCGGTCATTAGTCACGTTGGTGTAGTGCATGTTTTTTCTCGGGAGATGGTGGTGATCTTCCCTCGCTGGATGGCGAGATCCGGCGCCGACCTACCGTCGGCTAGTGGGATTTCCCCCTAACCAGGACTCTCCCACCAGCGGGGCACCGCCCCAGTCGGGACAAGCTCTAAGCTCCCGACCGGTCTCCCGGAATATGTGGTAGTGTAGTGCATGTTAGTGTGTGTGTGTAAGGGGAGAGGATAGGACAAGGAAGAGGAGGGACAGATCGCGCGCGGTCCGTTTGGAAGGGTACTACTCCGGCATTCGCCTGATGTTGATCGGAGAAACCACGGAAAACTACCGATCAGTGCAGCCGGCCGCTAGAATTCTCCTCCAGACAGCTACTGAATTCGACCTAGCAGAAAAGCTAGTGTCGAAAATCCTGCCGTTGTCAGGACTCGAACCTAGGACCTCCCGGTCTCTCTCTCTCTCTCTCTGTGTATATATATATATATATATATATATATATATATATATATATATATATATATATATATATATATATATTGCGACGGAACACACGTCGTGGCCTTACCTCCGACGCGCCGCGCATAATACAACTCTGTTGCGATAAGGAGTCGTTAGCCCTAAGGATGTGTGAGATCGCGTGGGCGTTACCGGCGTCGTTCGACAGTTCACTGCCGTCCCGACGTCAGACCTCTCGAGTTGTTTCGAATCGTTTGGCTTGAGGCTTATGTCTGAAAATGCACCTGGGTGGGGAATACGGGCAGGTTTGTACTCAAAGCAAAACACTTGTGGCTCTGGCATACAAGGCTGTATATTCTACAATCAAGAAACAAAAAGAAAAAAAACACAACACACAAATTCAACAAAAATAACAACCCTTCACAAATAATCACATTTAGAACACAACCTTCGTGCTCGGAAATGCATGTTCGAAGCAATTATCACTACCTCATAAAAAAGACACCTTATTTCATCATTCATTAAATAATTTTGTAATTCATGCACCGCGTAGGAATACCTTCGTCTTAAGGACACAAAGAACACAAAGTTTTAAATTCCCTGCGCTAAATTGCTTTCGTTTCTTAAAAGTGGTTTTTAATTCACAATACACTTCAACCACCAATGCTTAGAAAACTCAGCACAGACTGCAGATAAATTTACTATATGAACTTTGAACACTTTATAAACCTCTTTAAACACTCAATCAACTGGGTGACTTGTTTAAAGCAAATTAATCACTTATGTTCTTAACATAGCTTTCATTCAAGAGTTCCACACGCCAGCATTCACAAATGTGGCTTGAAATGCGTAACATTTGAAAAGCTTTTAAAAGAATAGTGTGGTTTAACATTGTTCGATTACATCTTTTTCGTTACTGCGACCGTTCTGTCGCACGGGTACTCACGCTTCTTCAATGGGGTTTTACGTGAACTGGCCTAGTCGAGTGCTGCGAGCGGCGCCTTGGCGCCTCGGCGTTTGGAGAACGTGGCGATCGCACCTTACGCGACCTCCGGGCTCTCGCGCTGGTAGCGACGGCTCGTGCTGGCGACGCGCCGGGGTAGCCTGGCCTCCACGATCCTCCGCCCCTCCTTCCGCTGCGTTTCCGCACCAGTTTTCTCGGCTGAGAATTGCCTCGGCCTCGCCTCTGCGCCCGTCTTCCTTCCCCAACACAAATGTTTCTCTGGCGGTGTTTTCAGGAATGGTTATCGCCTTGGCTCCTTGCTTCGGTGATGTGACGTAGCGGCGATGCAGAAAACTGTTCGGCGTACGCCGGAAAAGAGTCCGATTCAGCCCTCACCGAATTCACATAATTCGCTCCCACTGATACACGTTTATTTTCCGTCGTGAATTATCAATAAAAAAACGAGTACAGTATTCGTTCTCTTCCCGTACTCGGATGAAACAATCTCGCGTGAAGTTCACTGCTAGCGACCCGCGACCGGTTTCTCTTCACTAACCATCACTTATAACGGTTTTGACGTGATTGGTGAGACGCGTTCCGCAGCGATCCGTCCTCCTCCGAGATTTTCCTAAGAGTCTTTCAACTTTCAACGGAAAAAATTTCTTGCCGTTGGCTTCCCTCGTTTTTCGGATACCGGCCAATCACAAGATCTCGTTCCCAAGCTTATCTTTCGAATTTCTTATTCGTGGACAAGCGTTTCGCTCGGCGCGGCCGCGGTCGACGTCAGAGAGTGACGGGGTTCTCGCGCCGCGTTCAAATTAGCGAACTGCCGAAGACGGTATCTTGGGAATTTTTACACATGGTTCGGTCCGTTACCAGGGCATATATTCGAGCTCGTCTCAATATATATATATATATATATATATATATATATATATATATATATATATATATATATAGCGATTCTCAAAATTTCCAGCGTCCAGTGGCGTATTCTGCTTTCATGGTTTGGGCTACCGCTGACTAGAAATAATCTTTGATTATATAAATATACACAATTTTCGATTATGTAGGTTTGCTAGTTTGTACTATTTTATTATACAATATTATTTATGTATATATATATATAATAAAATAGTACAAACTAGCAAACCTATATATATATATATATATATATATATATATATATATATATATATATATAATCAAAGATTATTTCTAGTCAGCGGTAGCCCAAACCATGAAAGCAGAATACGCCACTGGACGCTGGAAATTTTGAGAATCGCTTTATCATAATGGTTTACTAAAGCGGCCCCGCAGCGTACCGAGGAACATTCGCACGCAGAGTGTATACATATAGTGGGGACGAGACCTCAAGAAAGCGAAGGGTCATGGATGAACAGAAGGAAGAAGCACTTCAGGAGGTGTTCGGTGCAGTATTAACCAGGATACAACAATCCTCCCAAATGCAGTATGGTCAACAAAAGCGGACTGGCTCAAGTCAGGAAGACAATAGACAATTCGAGAGCCGAAAATGACCCAGAAGAGGGAAAGGACTCAGCCGAATGGACTCTGGTGAAAGTGAAGAAGAAAAAGGACAAGATCAAAACAACGGTGGAGGTAAAACAGCTTGCAAAGATGGGAAAAGGTCGCGAAGCTGAGACATTCCACTGTAAGAAAAACAAGGGCAGTAAGCCAAGATAAAACACTATAATAGTCAGAACGACCCAGGGAAAGACATATGCTGAGGTTCTCGGGATTTTCAGGAAGAAAATAAATCCCAAAGACCGTCAAGCGGAAATTGGATCCATCAGAAAGGCGGTCATATTCTCATCGACCTGAGCGCGGTGACAATATACGCTAGGCGAAAGGAGTAGCATCCGCAAATTAAATCACGGGTAACATTCGAGAGAATCTGTCTAAGCAGCTAGAACTCCTGCCAGAAATGAAACTAACTATGCACGGTCCAAATAACCTAATACTGAATAACACGACCAAGGGCAAAAGATTACCGTGTTCGAAAAGGAGTCGTAGGCTTCCTCGGCCAGAATCTTGTGAGTGCTCTTGGCGGCCCGGGTGGCGCCGCGTCGAAGGTTGTGATGACGACGTTTTGACCATCTTGTCGTGGTCTTCCTCAGTGCTGGTTTGGCCATGGCCATCGTTTTATTCTCACCCCTTACATAGACATTCACTACACAATCAGATATGCCGGGTGACCAGCCAGGAGCTTAGAGCTTGTCCCGGCTGGGGCGGTGTCCTGTAGGTGGGAGATGCCTGGAAAAAACACGTAAGCCGACATGTAGGACGGCGCCGTACGCCTCACCATCCAGCGATAAAAACATGTCCTACAATTACGAGAATAATGACCTTAGAAGTTGACGCGCTCGGAATCACTAACGACCTCGGATCGGCAGACGAGCAGCATACCAGTGGACCAACGAGTTAGCGGAGCTGAGGAGAAATTGCCTTAGGCTCCGACGAAGGACCCTGAGAACGACACTAAGACATAAAGCCGCACAGCTGTCGTAACCCCAACCGTGTTATTTTGAAATTTCACTTCGATAAAACACCGAGAATATACATGTGCATTCAGTATCCACATTTGCGATCATATGAACTTTAATAGATATTACGTTTATTAGCTGAGCAGCTTTACAATATTCTGTTTATGAATTAATAATGTAAAGGAAAATACTCCAAACTGATATCTATTAAGTAATATCAGTGTATAGAGGTATAAATTAACACACACTGCCTGCTATCGCAGGTTGCTAGTTTATATTGAATTAAAAAGCATTTTATGGTGATTTATAACATATTTATTAACATTAAGGATTTCAAAGAAAATATATTGCTTTTGATTTTTACTTAACTAGGTAATCACTTGAGATAGAAAATACCTCTTTAAACACAACATAAAACTTACCTATTCAAAAAAAATTCATAGAAACATTTATTGATAACTACAACACAATATTCAAACATTTATAAACTTAATGAAAACAGTTTTCATTTCTTGGTTGCGGTCTAAGACTTGCAGTAGTACCAAAGGGGTTCGCTATTCATTTAATCTACATACATATTACATATCGATGTTTTTCATAACATTTTAAAATAAAATCTATCTATTCAATAAATAACAAGAAAAGAACTACATGTTTTGATGTTCTGACATATGTTACTTTAAAGATGGAATTGGGGAAGTGCTTTTTTCAGGCACCAACCCAAGTTCTTCCAATGCATTAGGTGCACTTACGAGCTTCGTGGGCTTGGAACACTTAGAATGTAAATGAACACAATTCTACGCTTGTGAATTGCGCACGAAGATATTCTCATGCAGGGTTTCAGGTTTTTACACTTAAACCTTCATTCGTGAAGACATTATGACGCACGCCTTGACGATGCATCTAACGTGAGTTTCGCTGTCGGCCGTGATCAGTTTGTGAGTGATATCGAGATTAACGAACATTTGTCTGCTTTTTGAAACGCTCTGACGCTCGCCTTGACGAGTCTAACGTGAGTTTCGATGTCGGATGTGATCGGCATGTGAGCAATGTCGAGACTTATGAAATGCTACTCAAACTAAATAATTAATATTTCTCTGCATTTTTTTAAAGATATAACGCACGCCCTGACGATGCATCTAACGTGTGTTTCGGTGACGGCTGTGATCGATGTTGAGACTGATCACATGCTACTCAAACTTAAAAAAAGTTTTGTCAGCATTTTACAATGCTCTCACGCGCGTTTTGACGAGTTTTGCGTCTAACGTGAGTTCCGTTGTCTGACGTGATCGGCGTGTGAGTGATGACGAGACTGATCGCATGTTACTCGGAATAAGAAGTGAAAATTTGTCCACATTGTGCAAAGTACAAGTGGTCTGATAAGAAAAATGGTTCAACATTAGAAACGATCTAGATCTTGTGGCTCACCATACACGTCTCCGTGGAAGGCGGCGTTGACACCTGTTACGTCTTTTGTCACATCGCTTTAAATACATTGCCCACATTTTCGCGGGAGGCGTTCATCTTTGGCTAGAGACAAACGCTCACATTTTTTAAACAAACGAAAAAATTCATTTTCTGTTTCGTGACGAAAATTAAGATTATCCTTTTGTTTTATTACGTGATGTATTTTTTCTATTTCGTAATGTAATGATGCGAAACCGAAGAAACAAATTTTCTCTACGTTTCGTTTCGTGACGCAAATAGAAAATAACGTATACATTATTTCCTATTTATGACGTTTAGAAAGTAACCGAAATAAAAAAAAAACTGTATGTTTTGATTCTAGCAAATAACGAATATCTTACAATTTCGAGACGTTTCGAAATGAAACTCATTATGTTTTGTTTCGATCCATCATCAAACAGAAAATATAATTTCCGTTTCCAATGGTTTCGTCGCACCAAACCCTAGCAGGTACCGAAGAGCAGCCTCCGCCGCCTTTGGATCCCTTTCGGTTCATTTCGTGACGTTTCGAAATGAACCGAAATGGATAAAAAAATATATTAATGTCTGAATATTATCTACTGTGTATTTCGAGACATTTCGAAATGAAACGAAGTAGAAAAAATTAAATTTTCGTTACGTTTGCGTTACAAAACAGAAAATGACATTTGCGTTTCGAATCGTTGCAGAATTTCGTCATTCCTTTCGTTTCATCACATGGCCTCCTGGCAGAGGTGCCAAAGAGCCGGCGCCGCCTCTCTTATTTCCCGGCGCATCTACTTCGTGACGTAGAAATAAAAAAAAAAAAAAAAAAAACTTATCCACCGTAATACATGTATTCTATATTCATGTATGACTGTGTATTTCGCGACAATTCGAAACGAAACGAAATAGAAAAAAGAAATGTTCGTTATGTTTGCATCACAAAACAGAAAATGACATTTGCGTTTCGAATCGTTGCAGAATTTCGTCATTCCTTTCGTTTCATCACATGGCCTCCTGGCAGGTGCCAAGGAGCCGGCGCGCCTCTCACTTCCCAGCGCATCTACTTCGTGACATCGAAATAAAAAAAAAAAACTTATACACAGTAATACATGTATTCTATATTCATGTATTACTGTGTATTTTGCGACATTTCGAAACGAAACGAAATAGGAAAAATAAATTTCCGTTAACTTTGCGTCACAAAATAGAAAATGACATTTGCGTTTCGAATCGTTGCAGAATTCCGTCATTCTTTTCGTTACATCAATCCGCCTCCTGGCAGGTGCCAAAGAGCCGGGGCGCTTCTCACTCTCTGGCGCATCTCTTTCGTGACGTGACGAAATAGAAAAAAATACTTATACACAGTAATACATGTGTGTATTATATATATATATATATATATATATATATATATATATATATATATATATATATATATATATATATAAAACTGTACATTTTGAGACATTTCGAAATGAAACGAAATAGAAAAAAGAAAGAAATTTTCATTAAGTTTCGTTTCGATCCGTCACAAAACAGGAAAACATTTGCGAATGGAATAGTTGTAGAATTTCGTTTCGTCGCCCCGCCTCCCGGCAGGTGCCACCCAGTCAGCGCCGCTTCTCACTCCCGGGCGGGCGAGCCGGCGGCGGGGGCGCGCAGCAGGTAGCGGTTGTAGGCGCGGTAGGGCGGTCGCGCGGCGTCGGCCGGGTGGGCGGCGAGGCGCGCGCCGCCGCCCAGCAGCCACCGCAGGCAGGCGCAGTGCTGCGCGCGGGTCACGTGGCGGCGCGCCCACGCGGCGCACCAGCGGGCGCAGCGCGCGGCGCGCCGCCGGCACAGCGCGCGGTGGGTGGCGCGCGCCCGCACCAGCGCCCGCGCGCGGTACACCACCTGCCCGCGCCGCGCCACCCACAGCAGGCGGTAGTCGCCGGCGCGCAGGCGGCACTCGGTCGAGTCGCGGGCCAGAAGCGCCCCCGCGCCTGGAATGCAGTAGAGATATTTCTGTTTTAATTGATTCATAGTAAGTCCGGGCGCGCCAACAACTATTCTTTTTCCTAGGGCTTTTATCCAGCCGACAGCCGGTTGCCCTTTACGTCCCGAAGGGACACATGCATACGACCATACACTAGACAAACACTTGCGGGCTCCTCTGATCTGGGGTCAGCAGAACGCGAGGCCCTCCGCGACAACACACACAAAGTCAAGGGACAAACAGCCATGCCCAAGGCGGGACTCGAACCCGCGACAATTCGGACCGAAGCGCTGAGTCGGTACTCGCTCTTAGCCACCTCAACCATCCAGGTCGGCGCCAACAACTAAACTGCGGTTTTTATAGAGCTGCCTCCCAAAATCCCTGAAGGCCCGTCACCACGGTGGCATTATGTCACGGTTTCTCGCGTTTTTCTCGACCGCGCCGATAGGTGTATCATGCTCGCGACC
This sequence comes from Teleogryllus occipitalis, assembly GCA_011170035.1. Lineage (NCBI taxonomy): Eukaryota > Metazoa > Arthropoda > Insecta > Orthoptera > Gryllidae > Teleogryllus > Teleogryllus occipitalis. Next base: position 183,506 of record BLKR01001699.1, on the reverse strand, counting down.
GTAGCAAGCAGTGCTGCAGATGAAGCGACTCTGTCGGCGTGAAAAACCATGATACGAAAAACCGTGCCTAAATGCCACCGTGTTGACGGACCTCGAGCGACTGTGGGAAGCAGCTCTGTAAAAACCACAGAATAAGGCCATTAATTCCCTAATTTGTGACAGATCATAATGTGTGATAGTGGAGAAAAGATATTTATTTAATAAAAAGGCGTGAAAGCACGAATGCACATGGACGTGATTGCTGTTTGCTCGACGGCGACTATACCGCCTGCTGTGGGTGGTGTCCGCGGTACACCACCTGCCCGCCCCGCGCCACCCACAGCAGGCGGCACTCGGTGGTATGGGCCACCAGTGCACCCAGTTCCCGTAACGGCGGCTTCAATGCAGTGGAGCAATTTCTACTTTAATTGGTTCATTAGCGATTCCGGGAGCGTCATCTGCTGAGGTCATTAGTCCCGTAACTTGTGATAGATCACAATGCGTGTTAGTGAAGAGAAGATATTCATTTACTATACTTGGGTTTTCGTAACGTGGCGCGTGAGGGATATGTCTTCACGATGGAATATGTCAGGGCTTTTTGCGTCTTTCTTGGCTGTGCCGCTAGATCTGCAGCACTGCTTGATACGGTCGCGATCATGCGACATTTGGCGGCACGACCGAGAAAGACGCAAAAATCCCTGCCATATTCCAACGTGAAGACACGTCCCTCACGCGCCACGTTACGAAAACCCAAGTATAAATGGGTGTGAAAGCATGAAGAATGCGCATGGACATGACGGTTAGCGCGCCGGCGACTATAACACGATTTTCCTAAGGATGAGCCAAAGTGACAGTTCGTGAAAACAAGTGAACATCACATGTATTTCAGAGAAGAATCACTCCGCCGCGACAGCTGTTCAGCCCCTTCGTTAAGTGTTTGGTTATGGCTTATGAGAAGACACCACTATCCAGAAGTCTAAGAGTTTTGCTGATGTATATGCACGTACGCGAGTCCGGGAAATAATTAAATTTAATTTCATAAGTGGAAAATCTCTTACCATGCTCTCACAACCAGTAAAAGAAAACTGCCACGAATGTAAATAGACAGTTCTCAATCACAGCTCGCCACACAGCACAAAGGCCGGAACCACGTGCATCGGTACGCATCTCGTATTCAAGTCTCGGTTTTAAAATAAACATAATATTTATCACATAAAACGTAAATTCAATGTACTATATAAAGAAAAAAAGAATTTTTACAGAAGAGCACATAACACTGCACTTCCTAATTTCAATTATTTATCGCGGCGCACTATATTTTTGTCGGACGAGGACGTCACGAAAGGAAGCGTGGGTGTCATTTACAAGTTAGCCAACTGCAAACGAACAAATGCAGGAAAGGAGTCCATTGGGTTCGAGGGCACGACGACCACAGAACCTTCAGTTATGTTGCCAGCACTAGCTGTCACTTTGGCTCATCCTTAGGAAAATCGCTCTATATCGCATGCTGCGGGCGGCGCGCGTCGACACCAGCACCCGCGCGCGATCCACCATCTCCCCGCGCCACGCCACCCACAGTAGGGGCATAGAGTAAAGAATTATACCTTTTTAGTCTATGGTAGGGGTAGTCGTCGGCGTGCAGAAAGCACTCGGTCGCGTCGCGGGCCAGCAGCACTCCCGCGTCAGCAATGCAGTGGAGAAGTGTCTGTTTTAGACAGCCACTAGTCAAAGCGCTTATTTTGGGACACAACAAGCGTGCTAAAAGTTCAATTTGTAGCACTGTTGTTAAAAGTGAGATGGTGTTCGCAAGCTGCAAGTCGCATGGCGCGCGGCATCGTGTTGCTGACTACAGGGTGTCCGCGCCGCCGCCGCGCCTGCAATACGGCGGCCGATTTTTTAATTTTTATTTAAAGCTAACACTCAGAGCTGGGAATTCTACACGAGTTTGAAGGACGAAAACAATAACGGTGATTTCACTGACACAATTCGAGGGTTCAAACAAATAGTTCAGTCCGCAACTAGCACAGAATTACAAATGATACAAATTCTTTGACATAATACCGATATTTACTATACCATGAAGAAGAACGTTGATGGTATAGTAAGTAGAAAGTACATTGCTATAAGCGTGAATATGACATAGACATGTGTACAGCACTGTTTCGCATATTAAGAATTTGTATTTTGTGACAATTTATTTTGCTATTCTGTTTTGTATGTTAAGAAAATTATAATTTTGAATCTTTAAATATCAATATTTAAATACATTATTTTACAGTATCCTTCATTTGTCATATTTTCTTCCTTCAGTCTTTTTAGCTAGAATAAATGCCCTTTTGCATGCTTATTTTAGTAAGAAAAGGTAAATGCTTTTTGTCTACGTAATTTATGGAAAATGAATGCCTGAAATTTCGGTCTCTAGTGACCACAATGTCTCAAATGACTCCTTGAAACGGCTTAAATTATTTGGCAACTAAATTGTTATTAAATTGTGTAATTACACGTAAAACATTGTTGATAGTAAAGTAGTAATTTATATTAATTTAATGTTTTATAATTTAGTCAATTACCATGCAAAATGTTTGGGGGTCTGAAGGCATCATACGTTACCACTTGGGCTTAAAAAACTCACGTTACCACTGCGGGGTTAATGACGTAATGCTCTCTCTTACGTACCATCGGGTCCTGCCGCGAGGGGGCGTGCGCGGCGGACGTTGCGGCGCAGGAAGACGCGCGGGGGTGCTGCGGGGGCGTGGCCTTGGGCGGGCTGCGCGCCGCGGGCGAGGCCCTCCACGTAGGCGCTCCATCGCATCGCGCGGCGGGGCGAGGGCTGGCGCGGGGGCGGCGTCGGCAGCAGCATCTCCATCGCGGCGGCGCCCGGCGCGGCCACCGTCAGGCGGAAGCGCGCCGGCGCGGGCGCGGGCGCGGGCGCGGGCGCGGGCGCGGGCGGGGAGGCGTGGGCGGGGCCGAGCTGCAGGATGCGCTGCAGCTGGCGCGCCGCCAGCCGCACCACGTCGCCCAGCGCCAGCGCCGCGCGCGCCGCCTGCGCCTCGCCGCCCAGCAGCCGCTGCACGGCGTCCTCGAAGGCCGCGGCCGCGGCGGCGGCGCCGCCGTCCGCGCGCCCGCCCACCAGGCGCCGCGCCGCGCCCAGCAGCGCGCTCCAACGGCCGCCGGCCCCGGGCCCCGCCCTCGCGCGCGCGCGCAGCCCCAGCGCCGCCGCCGCCGCCGTCGCCCTCACCTGCGCACGCCCAACACACCATGCGTTATTTTAATGTTTCCACAAGCGTCAACTCTTATGAACATTAGTACCGTAGATATAGGGTATGTTTTATGTCGAGAGGAGGCTGTGATCCTTCTCCTCTAGAATGTGAGATCCCTCGCTGGTCTACACATCGGCCTACGAGGTTTTCCCTCTGTACTTACCTTCACCGCTGGGGGGGGGGTAGCAAAAGTGGCTCAGCGCATCAACTGATGTCACTGACTCTGACTTGAGGCTCCTGGAGTTCGAGCCCGATTGTGGCAGGATTCGTTCGAGTTCGTGTCAGGATTTTGGACATTAGCTTGTCTGTTAGGTCGATTTCAGCTGCTGTCTGGAGGAGAATTCTAGCGACCGGCTGCTCTGTTCGGTAGTTTTCCGTGTTTTCTCCAATCAACATCAGGCGATTGCCGGAGCTATACCCTAACACACGGGCCATAGATCATGAATTCTTTCCTTACTCTCCCTTCTCCCTTCCGCCCCCTACACACACACTTACATGCACTACACTACAATATATATTGGGAGACCAGTTGGGAGCTTAGATGGTGCCAACTGAGGCGGTTTGGAGATACATGGTGTAGGAAAAACCAGCAAGCAGATGCTGGTCAATGTCAGATCTCGCCATCCAGCAAGGGATCACCGCTACCCCCGCGATAAATTATGCATCACTTACGAGACTAACGACCTTAGCAGTTGACTTGCCCGGAATCACTAAATCAGTCATTTATGCATTATTTTGGTGTATCCAGGAGCTTCAAGTACTATGGGCATTAGTCCTGTCGGTATAGTGCATGTTTTATCTCGGGAGGAGGCGCTGATCCTTCCCCGCTAGAACGTGAGATTCATCGCTGACATTTAGGTCGGGATTCAGGATTTTCCCTCTATACGTATCTCCACTAGCGGGGTACCGCCCAGACGGGACAAGCTCTATCTCCCGACATGTGTGATAGTTTAGTGCATGCAAGTATAAATGTGCAAGTAAGCTGTGAGGATAGGACAAGGAAGAGGAAGGAAAGATGGCGCGCGATCCGTGGCCTCTTATGTTGGGGTACTGCTTCAGTATTCGTTTGGAATTCATCGGAGAAACTACGGAAAACTATCGATCGGAGCAGCCAATCGCTAGAATTTTCCTCCAGCAGCTGCTAAGTTTGACCTTGCTTAGTAGGTAATGTTGAAAATCCGCCACAACCGGAACTCGAACGCTTAGACGTACGTCAGACGTACGTCAGTGGCAACAGCTGTTGCCCTGATCCGTGTGTAAGCGGTGGGTCGTGTTAAAAGGGAGAAACAGAAAGAAGTGATAAACAATTTGCAATTTGAAATAAAAACACTAATTGCATTTCATCCATTGACTTGCGATGGGATAAGAAAGAACTGGTCATTTTGCGTTTTTACACGTGCTTCTGCTAGCCCGAGTGAGATTAAACCACGCGCCAGCTGCTTTGCCAACTTCTGAACGCGTCCTGGCTCTTGTTGGCGTATGACATCATCTCGGTCCCATGACAGAACAGACGTTACAGGAAACTTCAGAAATAAGATTCGTAAAGCAACGAAACAGTCTTAACACTAAGAGTAAATATCAAATTTATTGTGGCCATGATACACGTAAGCGCTACTACAGTATACTCCGTCTTAATCGATCGCAACGAGTTTGTTTCTATGATAAATCATGCATTTGACACCACGTTAGCTTCAAGGTGGAGGCAGTGAGAAGGCATATGTCCCGTATTGCCGTGATTGCCGGGTAACTCACCAGTTGGGCCTCTGGTGCCGACCTTTTGGCTGGATTGGGCGATAGGCGTTCGTATGAATCCTCCGGATCCCACATATAGAATTCCATAACGAACCCCCGCCAGGTTGCCTAGGTTTTGGCGATACGTTAAATGACTCAAGGTGGAAGCAGAGAGGAGCCGGGAGGGGGGGGGGCGAGCAACCCGAGCCTAAGTTCGAGTGACCCCCTGTTGGGCTCTTGGCTTAGACGTAGCAGTGGCCCGATACTCTGGACAAAGAGAAGGGACTTGTTCCCTGCGCATGTGAGTAGCGTATTGTTTCGACTTTGGTACTAGCCTGAATAGCTAGGAGCTCTTAGCTGGCAGGGCGGTCCAATCCCGGCATTGTATGGGGAGGAGGGCAAACTGCGTTCCGGTGGGATCCGGATAGCAGCCTGTCGACGTACTTGTACGTTGGCGGGGGAGGGGGAGTCGAGAATAAAAGCGAAAAATCTTAGGTGCCCACCCCGGGGTTCACGCCCCTGGTAGAACAAAAAATTGTGTGGGGCGGTAGCACACGCAGGGTCAAGACCATGTGTCTAGACGCAAAGAAGCGAAAGGATATCCACGATTACTTTTAGAGCTTATATATATGTTCAGTACAATGTTTTACTGAATGTAAGATTTAATGGCCGTCTTAATAAGGCCTAACACATATTATAACGTACTGCAACTTATGTACTGAGACTAAATGTCTCAGTAACATTCATTCCGAGTCACTTGTAGAACTCCTTAGTCGAGTATCGATATCGACGAATGGGTGTATTCACGCTTACGTTAACGGTCAATGTAAACGGTACGCCAATGTTTTTGCTCGGAAGTCCACGTTATTTTCATTACGAATAGCCCAGTAAGGGTGAGTGGGGCTTACCTGCGCGCTGTGCTCCTCGTCCTCTTGCAGGCTTGCGGCGTACTGCTGGGCCGCCCCCAGGCGCTCGCAGAGCGTGTGGTGCAGACGCACGAACAGGTACCAGTGGGCGTCGCCCACGTACGCCACGCCCCGTGGCCACGCTCGCGTTCCCACCCCCGCCCCGGCCACACCTACGTCCGGGAAGCGTTGGGCGAACGGCAGCCCGCCGGACGCGTCGCACTTCACGTTGCCGACCAGCACAGTGCCCACCGCGTGATGTGGCGAGGTGTGGAACAACATTTGCGGTAGAGCACCGTTCACGAAGTTTTTCATTCGTTTTTTCTCTTCTTCCTGAAATCCTGTGTGGCTGTTGATGTAATGCGACAAGAGGCAGGCGGCGTTATCGAATGCCGACCGGTTTTTGTAGAAGAGCATGAGATGTGGGCGAGGAAAAATGGTGCTGTTGGATTTTTCCTGTTCCCGCCATTCCTCGTGCAAGGACTCGATTTCGTTTAAGAGAACTTTGGAACGGAGGGACTTGAGGTCTTTCTGCTTAAAAATCGCAGCTTGGCACTGCAGAGACTTCCAGTAGTACGTTTCAGTCTGCTCTCTCCATAGCTGGTTGAACTCCTTCTGTGCGTTCCTCCATTCCTCCTCTTTCGCCTTAAGGCGTCGCAGGACCACGGGCACTGCGACGGCGGGTTTCCTCTTCAGCCCTTCGATGATATCCTTGGCCTTAGCGCCGTAGATCTGCTTCAGAGACGTTTGGTGAATCGTGGTCGACGTTCCTCCAAGGTATTCGTCCAGCTGGTACTTGGCGACTTCCCTGTGTAACGAGTCGAAATTAGATATTTGTCAAGACAATATGTATAGACAAGGCCCTTCTGGAATAAAATCACAGATTGGCAATGTTGTGATGCTATGGAGACGGTCGACGGAAGAAGACGGACCGAATCAACAACCAGAGAGAAAATGTACGTCCTGGAGTGAAGACATATATGATTAATAGATCAATTGAGTCTGATTGGCGTAATTCAGAGGAGAATTTGGTTGTAAGAAATGCAATGCGATACTGGCGGTTTATTTGATTAAAGACTATATTACGGAAAAGTAAATATATAACGGAAACTAGAATATTTGGGAGTCGATATAGTGAAGAGTACATACAAATGGAAGTGGACCTAAAAGAAGGGCTTTGTTTGAAAAAGGTGAAGGAGAAACCTAGATGTAGTCGGGAGCTGACTTGTTTACGTGCGGGGAGTGGGGTGTTTTTGAATTAATTGTTTTGCTTATTCTCGTTTGCCGTTTTAATTTTTGTCTGTGGACACTTGGAGCAATATACTTGGGACAGCCAATAGTTGTGGACTCGGATAGTTGCTGAAAGAGGTGAGGGATGAGGGCAGCTTCCAAGAACACCGAGCGCATTCCTCAGACTCGCAATCAGGTCAGCTCCCGACTACAACTAGGTTTCTCCTACTGTTATCGAAAATTGTTATATTAATTAAGTGTATTATTTTCAGGTTATAAATAATATTGTGCAAAGTTTTCTTTGTTATTATTATAAATTCTCTTTTTTTTTGAATTTGAAAGCGTTTTGATTTAATATTTCAGTAAGTTACCTTATTCAAACCTATGGTACATGCTATAGCCCTATCAAATATTAAATGGAAATTTTTATTTTCCCCACGAAGTAAATTTATTAATGGAAAAATAAAAACCATCTCACCTGGGACCCATTCGCGCCAGTTTCCGGCGCACGTATTCCAGCACGCGTATCGTGGAGGCGTTCCTCTCGATCACCACGTCCAGGTCGAACCGCTCGTCCTCGCAGCGGAAGGTGAATTCCTCGTAGAGCGTCTTGGGGGCGGTGACGAAAGTGGACGCCTCGCTCCACGACGGGAAGGACACCCACCGGTCGTTGAGCACCTGCTCGCAGAGCGGCGTGCGCCCCGAGCAGGCGGGCCGCGCGTAGCCCTTGGGCAGGCAGCGGTAGCTGACGCCCGCGCGCGCCGGCCCCGCCCCCAACCCTGCCGCCTCCTCGTCCAGCGTGGGGCCTCGCGGGCGAGCCACGTGCCCCACCGCGCCGCTCACGATGCTCTTGAACCACGCCAGCAGCTCCGGGTCGCGCCCCAGGAACGGAGTCACCAACCGCACCAGCTCCGCGCCGCTTACGATCTCTTCGTTGAAGAGGACGAGGAAGCGCAGGAAGTTCTCGTAAACAGTCTGGTCTTTGAAGGCTTTCCGCGCCTGGTCGAAGAAGGCAAAGTCTGAAAAACTTCCGTATTTTGCCACCTCGGCTAAAGATACATCCTTCAAAGAAACGGTTTTGTTCTTTCCCGAAGGAGGTTTACGCGCGTCTGGCGTCTGGGTTTTGACAGGTAATCGGCTACTGGCTCTTATTGATCCATCTGCACGTAATCCAGAGGATACATTGTTTGTTTTCGCAATAGAATCCACCGAGACACAATAACTGCGGTTAAGAATACCGTTTAAATGATCAAACGGCGATTTCGTTTGAGTGTCACTTGCAAGGGGAAGAAAACAATTTTCAACACAGTCGTGATGGGTTCTGCCATCCGCCCCGAAACCCACCGGGTGGGTTGGTGTGGTGGTGTGGTTGGTGCTGGCTTCAGAAATAGCGTTTCTGGACGGGCAGTATTGGGCAGCAGCAATGTGGCAGTCTGGCGGAAGAAACCTGTTGAAGCCGGCGATGAGCTCTTCGTGACCTTTGAAAAGCGTTGACACGCGATGAATCACTTCCCGCACGCTTGTTTGCTGTGCCTTGAACTCCTTCATGACGTCCAAAAATTCGTTGTACACTGTCAGCTCGCACGTGCTTTTCACCTGATCTACGAAGAGCAAGGCGTCTTCTTCGTTCAACGACCGCTTTCGGCGGCTCCATTCGTCGCTCGGGTTGCCCTTGAGAGAGTGCGCCACCACGCCGTGAGGAGCGCTGGGTGTGCCTCGGCATACCGGGTCCGCAGCCTGAAAACATCAGCTTCATAAGGAATTCAACATTAAATCATTATATCATCACATCACATGCCTTGCTACAAACTTCTATCACAACATTTATCAAATCCCAGCACTCACCGAATTTAGACTCGCAAAAAAAATGCAAGCCATAGAACCAGAATTCGAAATAAATACCTATTCCATGTCTTTCAAATCAAATTCGCAAACATAGAACCTGATTAGAGGATCCATTGTGGGAAACCTCCCCAGTGTAGAGTATGTATGTTTAAAATAAGTTAGTGAGTAAGCAATACAAATTACACACGTAAAGTTAAATTAACTATCTATGTATTTACCTTCAGAAATAATAATAATAATAATAATAATAATAATAATAATAATAATAATAGTAATAATAATAAGTCAGCCTGAAAAAATTCGCCTGATCAATTGTGATATAATTCATCACGGTGTTTAATATTAAATACTACAATAATTGTCAATTGTGATATAATTCATCAGAGTGTTTAATATTAAACTGGCGTACCTGTGTGAGAACTATCGCATGCACCCACCCTCTTCCCTATGTTTCCTTTTCCATATTAAGTCCGTAATATTTATTTTTCTTCAAGACCCTATTAAACTCTGTCACTTGTTCTATACGTGTCCTTACGGATTGCAGAGAAACAGATAAGTTATTAAAGAAATTTGTAGTTTATTGAATCATAAAATATTTAATTGAATCTATTGGAAGTTCTTTATGAATTTGATTATGATAAATGAACCATTCGACTTTAATAGTTTCCCAGGGAATTCATTTTGTACTGTTTGAACTTTATTTAGGTGAGTGGTTAGGTGCATTGCGTCGTATTCGACAAGCAAAAGTCGGAGAAGGCCGTCTGGTGTCAATAATAACAGCGTGCGCGAAATAGAAATGTATTTGTGTAATTTTTGATAAAAAAAAGAATCCATCAGTGTACATTTATATCATAGTCTCTTTAACACTATCCGTTCCAAAAATTGTTAAGAAAAAATTGTATCAGCTTTCGAGAAAATGGCGATTTCGAGCTCATTTTCACGAGAAAACTTTACATTTTCAAGAAACTTTATTTGACATTATTTGAAGCACTTGTACTGTAAATGGAATAATGTATTCTCGGTAATATACATTTTAACGACGGTATTCCCGGTAATATAAATATTAACGACGTGAGAGAGATGTCAAAAATATGAAGACCTTGGGGGAATAACATTCTATGCCACTCTATGAAGTTTCGAGGAAAAAGAAAGTAAATGTTTAAATTTCCATAAATTTTAAAACTTTTTTATCTTTCAGCTACTAATAGTTAATTTGTTGGAAAGGGATTGTGAAACTCAAGAAAGCGGTCGCAGATGATTTTCTCCCCCATACGTCACATACAATTTTTTACTGATTTTGATTAAATAAATACCTAAATAAGCCATGATATTTATTTTTTTACAATCTATCAACATTCACAAGATGAAATATCCGCATTATGTCCAATAATACGTAAATTAAACATATATTAACATAGCAATTTCATCAGAAATGTGACATAGCATGTGGTTGCCCCAAGGTCTTCATGTATATTTGTGTGTTTTCTGAAAAAACAAAATGCAGCATAATGACGTTTACATCATTTATAGAGTACATTTAGCACTAATTGAAAATATTTTTGGGAAAATTTAGTATTGCTGTGGCTTTGTGGCCAAAAATCAAAATATCCATTTCAAATTCAAGGAGCCGCTACATCAGTCAGATCGATAACAGAATATCAATTTTGGAGAAAATCCTGCTTAGTTTAGCTCCAGCGTGGTGCACACTCGGACGGACAAACGTTTTGCCGTAATCAAATTTTTCGGTATCAAGAATCCACAAAACTTGGAATGTAACTACACACCGTGTTGGAAGAAGTAACATACACATAAGATTTACCCACTGTTCCGTTACCAGGGCCTAGCAATAAGAGTTTTTCCGTAAAAAAATCGCCGTTTCCCGCAGCATTTCAAGAAACTTCCTCTATACGTCGTAACCAGTGGCGAGAAAGTAAAAACGGAAACAATGATATTATTAGGAAATTTTCATCGCAAAATGTACTATTCATGTAAGATTTCTTGATATTTCACAGCGGGAAGTGCGGTGAGAGAAAAGTTCTGGCAATGTCACGACTTAAAAGGGCGTACAGACAACGCATGAACTTAACGCGCCAAAGCGTGCCATGAGAAATGCTACTGTAGCGTCATGGAGAAAAACACACAGACATTTACAAGTATGTACAAGTTTATTTACACGTATGTACAATAATCAACTTCTGCTCCGAAACTACACACTTGTATTTCCCTGTGGATACCCCACATAGCAAGGGAGGCCCCGCCTTCTCTGACGCTACTCCCGCGCCACTACCGTGACCTCGTCACCCGTGCACTAGGCACGACACGCTCCAGCCCGGGCGTAAAGTTTTGCGTATCGCGCGAGGTTTCCCTTTATTTATTTATTTATTTATTTTACGTCAAAAAACAGTTAAAAACTGCGTATGACGTGCTATGGGGAAAAGTGAATTGTGTGCACATTTTCAAAATTCTGTGATCCCTACACTAAGTCATATACTACTTAAATTTTGAATTTTTGAATTCCAGAATAAAACCCACCGTGTGAACTCGTCGGCTCGATTTTATACCAGAGTGCAGCCGTCACGTGACCGTCCTAGGTGTAGGAGGGAGGCTCGTGTCTACCACCTGACCTTCCCGGTCAAGCTGGCGTCCCCTTTGTCTAAATGTATCCCAACGCCGGGGCGCCAGCTATTCAGTCCTCAGGAATGCGATACTTCCGCTCCTCCTCCCACCCACGGCCGCCAACGTGACGCTACACTACAATTGTTTTGAAGATACGAGGTGGTTGTTGGAGGGATTGTAAATTGGTACGTGCCGTTTGGAGTCAAATCAAAATATTTCAACGGGCCGTGCTATTCAGCGCTGGGGAGGACTAGGGAGCTCGTGTATCAAGAAAACTTGCGTGAGCAAATTCACAAATGCCTAGACAAAGGAACCGCTAGAAATAAAAATCTGAAGAAAATACTGCCTCCGAACTTGCTCCTATGAGATTGAAAGGGTACGTTCATACGAACACTTAGCTGCATCGCATAGTCGCTCCTGCAGTTTTGTACGCCACTAAGTAATGTAATGATACGTCATTTTGACAACATGAGGGACGTCACAACGGGGACGCCATAATGAGTGGAAAAATGCATTTAGCCGTTGTTTCATGAGTGGATTTAAGGCGATGTTTTTTTTCTTTAATCATCAATAGTACCCACCTTTCCTAATAATTGTACAAATGTTGACGTCTGAAAGATTATGTCCTAGGTACGGAAATTTTAGTTCTGAACATCTTGCAATGAGGGTGGATTCATACGAGTTTATTATGAGTAGGTATATTATAAAAAGATGACACAGACCTCTTTATTTTTAATTAAACAGGCAGTCAATCGTACCAGCTTTTTCTAAAAATTGTACTATTTTCCAAATATTCATGGCTTATAATAGGTAAGCTTTTTGCATGAGGGTATTTACTTTTAAACACCTCATAAATGTGCAGTTATTTGGAAGTTACCAGCTGCAGTGCCAGTCAGCTTTTTTCACCACTCAGGAATTTAGCGGAATTGGGCAAATTTTTGTCCCTCCGATGGTGGATTTTTTTCAGGAGTGATCTGGCAACTCTGGTTCACAAACCATCGCGTATCGCCATTCATCCGTCTATTCATAGTGTGTCTTCTGCAATAAACGTGTTTGCTTATCAAATCCGAACTCTGAGGAAGTTATTCTGCAATAGTATAATTAAGTTAAAAGTAATTTCAGTGATAATGATATCATACAAGTAGAATATTGTGATATACGTTACCACGATAGATGTACCAAAATGCACTATTTGAGTGTACTGAAGTTATTTATATTTTTATTTTCTCGTGCTTAGCAATGAACTTCTCAAAAAGATGAAGTTATGCAATACAGCGCGAAAAAATAGGGCAAATTTTCGACAGAAAAACTCTTTATTACAGCGCTCTGGTAACGAAAAAGTGGATAAATCCATATGCTAAATTTAGAAAAAAATCCACTAACATATGTTGTAGCCAGAATCCCGGCTTTATGGGTCCTTGACACCGAAAAATCGATTTGTCCGTTTTTCTGTGAGCAACGCTACTGGCTCTTCTCTAAAATTGATATTCCCTGATCGATATGTCGCGGCCCCTTGAATTTGAAACCGATATTTTAATTTTCTAAATTTTCAAAAAATTGGCTCCATTGATTTTGATTAAATTTTGTTGTTGGATAGTATTAAGGGCATTTAAGGAAATGGTGGAGGTCTCATGTTGGTTTTTCGAAAATTGAAAAAATTCAAACTTTTCGGCGTCTTGCTACAACTACAATTATGAGAATTCATATTTTCTTAATGAAATGTGTTCATCAAAAATAGATCTTCAAATAAGATCATGTTGAATTTTTCGAGAACATGAGTATTTTTCGAGTAATTCCGCATAAAACTTAGTTGCCCGCTCTGAAAATGTTGCTCTTCGTGATCATAATTTTGCAAGTGTTTTCAGGCTGTTGGATGCTATGTAAGTTAGAATGTGTACATTATTTCATATTTCTTTGTTAGTTTCTTACATTGGAGCTTTTTTATACGTTTCCAAATTAATATTTTAGCAATTATTTAAAAAATATTTGAAATAAATATGAAATGAAGATTGCTAGTTTTCAGTTGCCTGCTCAGTTTACTAGCCTTCAGTTGCCTGCTCCCAATTTACGCAGTAGGATGCTATATAAATTACAATTTGTATATTATTTAATTTTATTATTATTTATTATATTTATGTTATTTCATTTTAAATTGCGTCGTTTTAATTGTGGTAAATGTGAAAACGAATAGATGAGCGGTCATTGTTGGTTGTTGTAACCCATTGTTGTGACGCCGCAGAGATAACAGAAGGCGATAATGACGGCTGCCTTCCATTCGTGGTAATATGAACTAATAATTTTATATATTTGTAGAATATTACAATACCATAGTATTTAATAATTAATATTATATATTTTTCGATCTATTTGCATTTGCTTGCCAACGAATAAAATTATTGTTTGAAACTATTTAATTTTCGCACTGTACTTGGGCTTTTCTAATGATGCAGCTGAGGGTATTATCTTTAAGATGGAATATAGCACGGCTTTTCCCATCTTTCTCGGTCGTGCCGCTTGATCTGCAGCACTGCTTGCTACGGTCACGATCATGCGACAGAACCGAGAAACGAAAAAAAGTCGTGCCGTATTCCATCTTGAAGATACTACCCTCAGCTGCCTCGTTAGAAAAGCCCATGTATTCTACGATTTCAGATGAGTTTATACAAAAAATGATGACTGAGTTGGGTTAATTTGGAGAGAAATTGTGGTATAAATAATATTACATAACCATTTCTAATGGCGAGAAAGTAGTGCTGTTTTAGCACCTCTAGGTCATATTGTTCAAAGCTTGTATTTAATTTTCATAATATATTTATATTTTCTTAAAATATTAGTATTTGAATGTTTTAAATTTCGTTACCGATTAGATACGTCAGTTCTCTCAGGAAATGAATTTTTGCATAACAACTGATAAAAACAGTAATTTTTTAGAGCACAATTAGGATGTGTTGTAATTGTTCACAGAGAACGAAATTCATTATTAAATTAATCGGGCGGACACTAGTGAATTTGCTTGACTCGTATAGCACCTCGGGTTAATGGTCAGTACAACCATTTGGGTGTTACAGAAAAGAAATCGTAACATACCGCAATGCTGTTACAAAGCATTTCTCAGCAAAAGTTCAAAAGAAACATTTGAGAAGAATGTGATGTTTTTCTCCACTCTAAATGACTCCACTTCTTCACCGCTGTCAATATTATCTACAATTTACTGATGCATCTAGAAACTAGCGGTTCTGAAACAGCACGTACTTTCTCTCCTTTAGTAATAGTTATTTAATACTATTTATACCACAATTTTTCTCCAAAGTTTCACATCTCAGTCATAATTTTTTGTAAAACTCATTACAAATCGCACAACATTGGGTGAAAAACGAAATATTATCAAGCAAATATCAACACAAATTTAACAATTAAAATTGCTTTTCATACCGTTACATCATGACACAATAATGAGAAGTAATTCACAGAAATTCTGATACAGACT
The DNA here is from genome assembly GCA_011170035.1 of Teleogryllus occipitalis. Lineage (NCBI taxonomy): Eukaryota > Metazoa > Arthropoda > Insecta > Orthoptera > Gryllidae > Teleogryllus > Teleogryllus occipitalis. Next base: position 168,453 of record BLKR01001699.1, on the reverse strand, counting down.
ACTTCAAGTAGGTTTTAAATAATTTTTAAAAGATTAATGTGTAAATGCATAACAAAAGGTAGAATGTAAGAAACAAAGAAATATGAAATAATATACAAATTATAATTTGCGAAGCTTTCAACTGCCTGGAATTACGTTCAGGAAGCATTCGGAGCGAGCGATTATTTTGCTGCCAAATTACATAAAAATATTCATATTTTCAAAAAATTCAACACAGCCTTATTTGAAGATCTATTTTTGATAAACACTTTTCATGAAAACAAAAGATTGTGTCTTCACAATTGTATTTGTAGGAAGACGCTGAAGACGAAGCGCAGTTAATTCGGAGCGGGCGATTTTGTTTGTCGCCAAATTACACAAACAATACTCATGTGTCCAAAAAATTTAACATGGCCTTATTTAAAAATCTGTTTTGATACACACATTTCATTACGAAAAAAAGTATCTTCACAATTGTAGTTATAGGAAGACGCCCCAATTTTTTAAAATTTTAGTAAAATCAGGCATTTTAACGATCATGAGACCTACACCATTCCGTCAAGCGTCCTTGACGCTAAGTTCTCAATTTAATCAAAACATTTTGTGCCATTTTTAAGAAAAAATATTTAAAGAAAATAAAAGTTGCCTATAATTGACCCACATTTTCGAAAAAAAAATACTCGTTTTGGAAAAATTGAATATGACATTATTTTTAGATCTGTTTTTGATGAACACATTTAATTAGGAAACAATATTTATCTTTCTAATTGTAGTTGCAGGAAGACGCCGAAAAAATTTTGATTTTTTTCAATTTTCAAAAAATCAGAGTTTTCAGCAATCATGACATCTGCGTCATTCTCTTAAACGTCCTTCACACTATCCAATAACAAAGTTTAATCAAACACGTAGGAGCCACTTTTTTGAAAATTTGGAAAATGTCCCCGGGGCTTTATGCAAAGTACCACCCAAAATTAAAATATCGGTTTCAAATTCAAGGGGTCCAGCCATCAGCTACATCGATCGGGGAATATCAATTTTGGAGAAAATCGGCTGAACGGTTTAGTCGCTAGTGTTGTGCACAAGCAGACGGACAGGCGTTTTGCCGTCAATAGATTTTTCGGTATCAAGGACCCAAGAAACATGAATTCTAGCTACAGCACATGTTAGAGGATTTTTTAAAAATTTATCAACTAGATTTATCCACTTTTTCGTTGTCAGGGCCCTGTAATAAATAGTTTTTCTGACGAAAATTCCCGTTTTTCGCGCAGCATTTCTAACTTTCTCTCTACTACGATAGTGGTGCGAGAAAGTTAAAAGTAGAAGTGGATTTATTTGACGAGAACCAAACTTAATACAAATGGGGACCAAACTAAGTATTTAAATTTGTTTCTTACGAACTTTGAAGCAACACGAATTGTTCTGTTAAAGAAAGTGAAATAATAAGAAAAAATTCTAAATATGCTTATGAAATACTGATTATTTTAATTTTGAAAGATAAAAAGTCAAGCAGCGTTTAAGGAATTAATTTAACTGTCTCCCCTGATGTGCTTTATCCTTGGAACATGAATGAAATAGTGGAGAATAGGGTTACGGCACGAATGACGGGAGAAGTGTATTGTTACCATGATTTCCTGTTCTGAGTGCCAACAAATAATAATAATAAAGAATACGACTCTATTCTGAATTGGGTTTCAGAGGCTTCCGCAGTCCGTAATGTTCGTGCCCTGGATCTTGTAGGGCTAATAAAAACAGGATGTTTTGTTTTATTACAATAGGAACATGTGCGTTGCCAGATAACTTTAACAATTGATCGAAGTGTAGATGATGTAATGCAATTCTGTGCAACTTACAGGTTAACGCTAATACAATATCATACACAATCAATAAATATCATAAGACAAATACACCGTTGTAAGCACTGCAATAATCGCAAAAGTGAACATCCGATCGTTTGAGGTACTACATAATCCCACAAAATGCTAACTTTATCTCATACTACTCTAATAATAACTGTAGACTAAGAAAATTTAATTCCTTGGATACGTTTTTTTCATTTACAAATCACAGAGTTTAACTATTTATCGTATTTAAATGTAAATAATATAGTATGTTATATACCACAGCATACGGTACTATAATATATATTGAAAATAATATTTTAAATCATCCCGATTTTCTATAAGGAATGTGTTCAAAATAAGAAATGTTTACCTACGTTACAAATTAACCTTCTGAGTAACCAAGGCAATATTAATTTTACCTGCATGACCGAGACCACTAGTTATGCGGGTGTAATTAATATATTGTTTTAAGGGAGCAGATTAGTTAATTTCCTTTTTTTAACGTGGCCCATGACATTAAATCATTTTTACACCTCTTGCTTTATAAAATGAATCATTTTAATTAGTAATTCGCGAACGTCCTTCTCAACGCAGCTCATGGCCTCAGACATGTGCTCACCAACTTTAAAGATTCATTTTATAAGGCTAGAGGTGTAACAAGGGCCTAATGTCATCGGCCACGTTAAAAAAACGAACTATATTTCGCGCGGACGTTGCTGTGACTAGATTTATTAGCTTATTTGGATATCCATGATGTTAAGTTCGATGGTTCCTAGTAGCTGTCTGACAGAAGAATTTATTATCAATATCAACGTAAGAATATTACACGTAATTCGTTTGTGTACTTTATAACTTTGTAACTTATAAGCACGGTAGGTGTCAGAGGCCTATGCATATGTATCGACATATTTTAAAACAATTGTGTATTCATGGAGAGAAAAGACGGAATGTGGGAAAATAATGTTGGCTCTATTGTCTTTAAATGATGAAGTTACGACAGAGAAGAATAAATACTGTCGTCTTCTGGATGAAATTGAACCGCTTCAGAAATTGCATAATATCGTGATTTCAGTTTAGAAGTTTTGTTAGAAATTCAAAATGAAAATTTAGACACAACAAGATATTTCGGATGAAGTGGTAGAGCCAAAAGAATCGGCCTATACTGAACAAGATTGAGAATCCAAGAAATTACGTTATATAGAATGAAGAATAAATCCCATAAACATCTACAGTTGGCTGATGCTCTTACTGTTCATGTAAGAAAAACAGAAAAGCAACATACAAATGCAAGTTTGTGTTTGGAGAATTTGGTTCTGCTTTCCAGAGAATGCGCACTTATCAGCAACATTGTTTTATTTTCATTTTCGAGGAATTTCTTCATTGTGCTATACTGGGGTTGCCGACAAAGTTAGTAACAAACAACGTTCACGAAAGGAAACTACTTAACAATGATTCTCATTTTTGTTTCGAATTCAATTTTTTCGATGTACAGAACACGTATTTAAATTTTATCTTTCATAGTTTTAAACAATCACCTAGAATACTTAATCGTCTGAGTTTTCAGTAAACCATAATATTCTTTCATTTCTATGTAAATATATATGAGAGCAAATTCATTAATATAGAAATATATGTATTATCTGCGCAAGTTTTCTTGGGTCCTCATTTCGCTAGATGCGAGAGAAGATGAGAGTTGGCTATTTCGGCGACAGGACTGTAATATCAAATCTGTAGCTGTTTTTTTTGACAAATAAGTTTCTATTATACGGGAGAAACCATTTGTGGTAATTAGATTTTGTCAACAACGCTCGTTGAAATCTTATTCTTAATTCAACCAATGTTAGTAAAGGGGTAGGGTGGGTGTTTCGGGGCTCAAGGAAACGTGCGCGTATAATACCAAAGAAATTGAAGGTCATTGTTGCTGAAGCTGTCAATCGCCCAAGACAGTTATCAGCATAATATACTCTCTGGTTATCAGATATTGAATGGCCTTACTAGGCGATCTTTAAGACACAAAACGTCTTGTGTATTAAGTTTATTATTCACTATTAAATAAAATAATATGCAATACGGTCATTGTAGCAAATGTTTTACCGTGAAGGATTTCCCGGTTAGACTCCACTCTTCCCAGGTTTTGTTGTTGCTGCCTCCGCCATCTTGGCCTTTCATAGTTTCACAAAACAATGATCTTCTAGCGAACGCGTCTTCAAAAACGAGCACAGCCAACCCGACAACACTCCAAACCGGTCAGCGATGCATATTTATTAATCTAAAATGGTAAAAATACTAAAGCAATCGAAACAATAATTTACTACACGTTTTCGCTCAAATAACAAATTATACCATTGCAAAAGTTAATAATACCTCACGAGTCTTTCATTTTAATTAATATCATTTTGATACTGTAACCCATGTAAAACTCTCTCTCGTAAGCATATGAACCCTTCTGAGCATAAAATTATCCAGTGATCTCTTCAGTTACGATTGCCCGTGCCAACACTCAAATATAAAACGAAGTGCTCATCCACGGTACAGAAGATACGTTCTGAACTTTCGCCTGGACCCAAAGAGCACAACTGAGTGACAACACTCAATGTTAAAATGAGAAGCCAGTTTCCGGTCGCGCCATCTTTTTCTGTATTGAATCCTATTGGGACATCTACCGGCCAATCACGTGGAAATAACTGGAAAATTTCATATGAACCTTATGTGTGAAATGTCAATAATTATTTACAATAAGAGTGACATTTTATTTGGCGAAGAGGACATGTTACGAGCAAAATAAAATCAGTTTTACTACGTGTGTTATATACTACTTTTTAGACTGACTTTCCCTTATTTTAATTGAAGAATACAAACCCCTTAACTGGTTACCACGTTACATTAAGATCAGTATTTTGTTTCTTTGTCGCATTCACAGTTTGATCTGAACATTTCAGCATCGTCTCACTGTTAGCACTAGAAATAACAATTATTGAACATTTAGCACGCTATGTATGACCTGAAAGAAGCTTTTACCACAGTATACTTATTAATGCTTTTACTAGAGACTGTATAAACATTATTTCTAGTCACTCTGTGCCTCAATTCGTATTTTTTATGCATTATTCCTTTTTAATTACTTAAATTGAAAATTTTTGTTTTAACATAATAATCCCATTTGGGTAGTTACATTTCAGTCATTTTATATTTTTGTTACAAATTACGCAAGAAGGATTTATTTGAATTGAAGGAAACATTTAAATTATATTATCAACAGTTTTATTGTTCATACATGCTTAAAATAGTTTTATACATTTAGTGATACAAACACATGAAAAATTAATTGTATATTCGTACAAATAAAAAACTTAAGAAAATGTGTGAATAAAATAAAACAAATCTTGCAAAATACGAATTCCACATTATTCATTTCACTTAGTGGCAATGCATTACTTCTACCATTAACAATATTTTCATAACTATTTACATTATTGTTATAAACTCTCTGGTCATAGCCAAGGGCGAATAGCTCAGAATCAAAGGCTACTAGCTGTTCTAACCCACAATTACCGCAAAGTGAGTAAATTTTCATTTGATTAATTAAATCTAAATGAATGAAAATAAAGCTCTGCACAAAATAATATTTTTAGAAAATGAAATTCAAATAACATTAATGCACTGCGACTCAATGAAAAAGAAGGAATAAAAGTTAACATGATTGCAAATATGTTGAAAGTTATGAAACCACATTGACATAGTAAGTTAGTTAAGCATAAAGTAATCTGTCCAACACTACCAGAAGTTTTTGTTGTATTTAAAAAAATTGAATCTACTTTACTTTCAAAGTTAGTTATTTGGTACACGTTAAAATGACAAAATATTTGTTGGACAAAAATTAAGGAAAAATTACGTATTATTAATGACAGTCGGGACTATTAATAAAAATCGTACGTATTTTTACGTACTATTAATAAAAATAGATATCGAAGAAATTAACACAATTACCTTGTAACAAAAGCTCCTAGTTGTTCTGAAAATGGGTAGCGTATAAGCGACTCTGACAGTTCTCTCGCCAGGTGCTATGAATTACGTTACTCTCGCATTACTCTCGCCACGTAGGTCATGTGACCTGCTCTGAATGAATCAGCTTTGCGAGGATGCCTTACTTTCTTACAGCCAGGGTTCAGCGTTGCCGCCCATCTGACTCACACGAAGGCGCGATGATAAGGTTCGACTTTGGCGAAAGTTAAGAACGTGATATCAAGACGTGTCATAGCCTGTTAGTAAGTGTTATGTTTTGAGATTTAATTTATTTGTGAATTAGGTGGTGCATGTACGTAGTAATGTGTGGCAACAGCGCATTGAACTGTCAGAGTCGCTTAGACGCTGTCGATACTGTAGTAAAAAACGATTCCAAACCATGGAGGAAAATTCTTTGGTTTATTCCTTGCGATGTAAAACATAGTGTTTGGTTTATTCAGCCATGATCAAATCATCTGAATAATACCGTTGTATAAACATGAGAAATAGATAATAGCTTAATTTGATTGTCAAATAATTTAAGCTGTTGGAAATTGTTATTAAATCTTAATTATATAGTATTAGCATTATATATATAATTATGTAATTCATCATCTGAAGATAAGGTGACACTGCGTCTCGAAACGTATCGTTGACAGGTTTTTAATAAAAAAAGTAATTTATGAACAAGCATGACTTTAAGTTATGTATGTCGTGTGAGTCAGATGTATGTATTTGGCGTTATTGGGTAGTCCGACTTCGCCGGCCAGCTATCGGTGTCCATGTCTGGGCCTAGTTAAATTCCCATGCTTGGGGGTCAGAGCGACATGAGCCGAACATGACGTATTCTCTTCACCATAACTAGCAAGATCCGCCTGCTTAAGCTTTTCTTCGTCACACAGCTATAGAAACTGGGACGATTTTAAAGGAAAGATACAAGTCTATTTTTGCCTCGACCGGGAATAGAACCCGGGACCACAGCACGGGAAGCCATGAGCCATCAAAGAGGCTCACTTTAAATTAAATAAATAATTTATTTAAAATCTAGTGTGTCTAAAAAAATATGTGTACTTAAATAATTCTGAATGTGAAATATTTTATTTTTCGAAACCCGATCGACGACGAGCCGAATATGCTCTGAGAAGTGGCAATACCGCTTGCGCAAGATGAAGCTATACTCTAAAACACTATTGGATAGAATCGATAGGGATATTCCATTTGTCCATATTGAAATAGTCTATTTGACCGCACTTGGTGCAATATGAATTGAAAGGGGAAGTTTCTTCAACTAGAAATCGAGTTCGGTATTGTTTTCTTAATGCTAACTATAGTGGGGTCTCAAGAAAGTTTTCCTAATTCTAGGTATAGCGTGGTCTCTCATTTTCACCTAAAGCTTGTTATCCCTTGAAATAAATAGTGTCTTTTAAAACTATTTTCCTTCAAAACATTCATCATCAAAGATATCTGACAACTCTTATCAGATATGAAATTATTCACTACCTTTTGATTAAGTTCTCTACAATTGAACAATTTTGATGTACATTTATAACTTTCAAATCTACAACGTAAATACAAGAAATATTACATTCTGCACGCCTAACTATATTAGGTGTACAGAGAGAGAGAGAGAGAGTGAGAGAGAGAGAGAGGGAGAGAGAGAGAGAGAGAGAAATATTATGTGACGATGGACATGGAGAGGGAGAAATGATGAGAATACAGAAACTAATAAGGGAAATAGGAGGACTATGACACGTTAGGAAGGAGAAAGTAGTAAACTTAATGACGATTTAGTTTAATGGGGAAAGATGGGTAGGTATAAGAATAGATTAAAGAATACCTCTTTAGTCTATGGTATAAGTACTGGGGTTGTGATCGGGAAGTTGTGTAAATGAAGGAGGAAAACTGAAGAGAGAAAAATGATTGGGGGAGAGGGTAAAGATTTTAAGATGAATTTTTTATTATGTGTGTGAAATACAGTTGAAGCTGTAAAAGAAGCTGAATAAATGAATTTATTCGATTTATTTAGTAAAAAACACAGTAAAAACTGTATATGACGTATGGGGGAGAAGGTTATCAGCGCAGGTTTCCTTTTTTTTAAGTTCCAAAGATTTTAAGAGCTCCAAAATTCTTTCCCAACGTTTTAACTATACATAGTTTAAAGATGAATGAAAGTTTAAAAATAAAATAAAGAAAATAAATAATAAAATTTCAAAAAGCACAAGTTTAGCAACGTTTGTAAAACTAAATATTTTTGTTCCCAAATGATATGATGACATGCTACGTTTGGTTACGACTTCGGACTAGACTCTTTAATCGTCAATGATGACGCTGCCTATTGGCTTTTCAAATATTGCATATATTCACTCATCGAAATAACACGTTCAGCGAGGCTACTATAGCTATAAATATATACAAGTGTCTCAGAATAAATGTTAAAAAATCCTAGAGGATGTAAAATAGTAGAAAAAGTCACTTTTGTCAATAAACATGTACTGAGAAATTCCATGTAAAGCAGTTACACAGATGACATATTGTAGGTCCCTGATTTTCAGGAAAGTCTTTATGCACATGCGTTCGGAAGATCACTTTGAGACACTAACAAGATTTTATGAACAAGTCAAACATCTATGCCCAGAGGATTGCCTAGCAATCACGAGACAATACATCTGAAATTTCCCTCTGTAAGTTCAACCGCAAAAAGTGATAATTTTCGATACATCTACATGCCCTATAAGATTGTAATATTTATTCTTATTAGCCTGTCTATATATTATATTCTTGTGTCAGGAATATTTGAGAAAGGAAAGGAAAATTTTGGTAAAGAACGAAATCTTAAAATGGTGGGTAATTAACGAGATTTAGATAAAATGAAACGTCGACCTAAGTTACTCTCTGATTCTTAAGATGCTTATTCCAGATGTTCAACTGACCTCACCATCGGCGTACACACTGCCCGTTCTCGTCACCTCACGGCGTGCCTCGTCTCTCTTCATCCTCAACAGTGTGCCCTCCCGTCAGTCTTCGTCACTGACGACTTATCCTGTTGTCTGCCGTCGTCACCTCCCGGGGTGCCTCCTCTGCTCTCATCAGCTCCCGGCATTCCCCCGTCTGCTCTAGCCACCGACGGCATTCGCTCTCTTCTCTCACTTCACCGTTGATGAGTCTCGTATGCTCTCGACACAGTCAGCATTCCGACCTCTTGTCTTTTTACCGCGTATCTCGCTTTGCCAGTTTATTTTATTATTATTATTATTATTATTATTATTATTATTATTATTATTATTATTATTATTATTATTATTATTATTATTATTATTTATTTTTATATTGTTAGACATTACATTGTTCAGTTTACATATTAACTGTGCAAATGCTTGATGGACTTAATCTATCTTATCCTAATTTAAACTAACTTAAAATTATACACATTACAATTATTTAAAAAAATATATATAGCGGGAGAGGAAGCAGGAAGCACCTCAGATTAGTATTATTCGAGGTTTGCGAACATTTTATAGAATGAGTGAAGTGGATATCTGTTTTTAATTCTTGTTCGATAATTGGGGTTTTTGCCCAGCTTATAGAAGGATGATGCTTGTATTTGGGGAAGGTTTGTGTAGAAGTTGTGTGCAAGATAGGCTATTTGATTTTTTATTGTGTTTATATTCAAATCATTATGTAGTTGGTTGTTACTGATGAACCAAGGTGCTTTTGTGATTAATCTTAATATTTTGTTTTGGATCACTTGCATTTTGTTTAGGTTTGTATTGGCAGCGTTGGTCCAGATGGGGCAAGCATAAAGTAGAGTCGGTCGGATTATTGATTTATAGAGTAATAGTGCATTAGATGTGGAGAGGTGGCTGTGTTGATTCAGTAAGGGTCGTAGTTGAATTAGTTTAGTTTTGGCCTGCTGAGTTTTTGCCTCTATATGTTGCTTCCAGTTGAGTCGAGTATCGAAGTTTAAGCCCAAATATTTTATTGTTTTATTTGTTGGTGTCCAATTAATGGTGTCGTTATTTATGGAAAGTGGAAGAGGGTGTGTGAATGGTTTTAATGTAAATATTTTTGATACAGATTTTGTTGGGTTTAACTTTATTTTCCAGATATTAGCCCAATTTGTAAGTAAATTTAAATGATTTTGAAGCTGTGATTGAAGAGTTGTTAAAGAGTTCCCTGAGATGTAGAGTGCAGTGTCATCGGCAAATTGAGCAGTGTTTATTTGTGTTGAAATGGGAATATCTGCGGTGTATATATTAAACAACAATGGGGAAAGAGGTGAACCTTGGGGAACCCCAGCAGCAATTTTCCTTGGATTAGAGCAGTGGCCTTCGACTGACACTGAAAAAGTTCTGTTTGTGATATAGCTAAGGATAACAAATAATAGATATTTGGGTGTACCTATTGAAATTAATTTAAAATAGAGAGCTGGATGCCATATTCTGTCAAATGCTTGCGAGATGTCTACAAAAGCAGCTATGGTATGTTGTCCCTTTTGGAATGCAGTGTGAATGTGTTCCGTAAGCCTTAGTAGTTGGTGGGTGGTAGAGTATTGTGATTTGAAGCCGAACTGATGCTGAGGTATACTGTTTGTTTTCTTGATATATTTGTTCAGTCTGATGAGTATTAATTTCTCTAAGATTTTTGACATTATAGGTAGCAGGCTGATAGGTCTGTAATTTTCTGCTTTTGAGTGATTCTTGTTTGGTTTAGCTATTGGGTGAATGACCGAGTGTTTCCATATTTGAGGAAAATACCCTGTTCTCAAAACAGAATTGTAAATATTATTTAGAAAGGCAATGGCGTTTTCCGGTAGATTTTTTAAAATGATTGTATTGATCCGATCGTGGCCTGGTGCTTTTTTATTTGGCATATCCTTTATTATTTTTCTTATTTCATTAGGGGATATGAATTGTATTGGGTGGGGAACATTATATAGGGGAGCATTGAACATTTTCAGAATTTCATCGTGTTTGGGATCTTTAGGGGAATTGTTGGGGGTAAATGTGTCTACAAAGTGGGAGGCTAGTACTTCAGCCTTTTCCCTTGGGGAGTATTTTTTACCATCACTAGTTGCTAATGGGGGAATATTTGTTCTTTTTTTTAAGAGTTTCTTGGTAAATTGCCATAGTGAGTTGTTTTTAGTACTTAAGTTATTGATACAGAAATTGTAATGTTCTTGTTTATATTTATTAAGAACCTTTTTACAAATATTGTTTAACAGATACAATATTGTTTAGTTAGACAATATTGTTTAGTTCTTTTTTCAAAGAAGGAATTCTTAAGGAATTCCAAAGTCGTCTTGTTTTATTTTTAATACGGATTAAGTTAATTATATTAGATGGGAGAGGTTTATGTAGTATTTTGTTAGTATCTATGATTTTTTCAATGTGACTGTTGTTAATTGTACTGATTATTATATTGTTGACGGTCGTGATGGCTTGGTTAATTTCTTGGGGAGTATTCAGGTTGTGAAATGAAGGTATGGACTTTTTTACAGATCCTTTAAAGTACTTCCAATTAATATTGTATGTATTTAAGGTTGGTGGAGGAGATGGGGGAGGTTTTTCTACGAGAGTTGATATTATTACTGGTAAATGATCTGATTCTCGTTCATGATACGTTGTAGATATGAATTGTGTTTTAATATTTGTGACTGCTATGTCAAGTATGTCTGGACTTTTGTTTGGATCATATGGGTAGTACGTAGGTTCAATTGGTGCTAATATGTTAAGATTTTGGTTCCTTTTTATGTTGCATAAGTATCTGCCTGCGGGATTCGTAGACCGACATCCCCATGAGGTATGTTTGGAGTTTAGATCACCAGCAATAATGAATGGACTTTGTAGTTGTAATAATGTGGAGAAGTTGCTGCTATTGATTTTTATATTTGGAGGTTTATATGCAGTCACATTTTATTAATATCCTGTTATTATTATATTTTACATTTATTCCTACTTTTTCGAGACCGGGCATGTGTGGTAGAGTAATCTGATAATATAGTATGCTGTTTTTTATTAATATTATGACCCCTCCTCCTTTCGAGTTTTGTCTGTCTTCTTTGATGATTTTGTATCCCTGTAGAAAAAATGGGGATTCTGGGTTGAGATGCGATTCTGTGATGCATGCTATATCAATTCTGTTAGCATGTAGGAAGTGTTGTAATTCGGCTTTTTTGTTGATAATGCCGTTGGCATTCCAATTTAGTATCATTAAATCATTATGGTGATCCATAATTGTTGTTTAATGATACAGCAATTGAGTGTTGGATATTCTGTATAATTGTTGGTATTAGTGAATTTATAAAATTAATAATGTGGTAGGTTATAAACTGAGTGATGTTTTGTATGAATGGATTACCAATATTGAAGTTGTAGTTTCTGTTTACGTGTTGGTTGTTATGTTGTTGCTCTTAATGCTGGTTTGTGTTTGTTGTGTTACGTTGGTGGTTGGTATTTGTCGCCTTTGCAAAATTAGGTATACTAGTGAGAACCCGTCAAAATTTGACGGTGAGATCTGAGATAAATGTAAAATACTGTGCCCAGACTAATGTTCACAATATGTTGCGTTGTTTGGATCTTCAGGGTATAACGAAGATATTTTGTGATGTAGAGTTTCCAAAATTTTGAACATGTTTGCCCCATGACCAGGTGACAATGCAACATCGGCACCAAATGACACAAAAGAAAGAGCACTATTATACTGACGAATATTATTTCTAAAGTTTTTGGATGTGTCATCGTTTATAAACAACTTTGATTTCTTCTGGCATATTGCTCGAAGGTAAACTTATTTTCCCATTTAAGCAATACAAATTAAACTCGTTTACAGAATTTCTCTCACTTGGGAAGTGCAAAGCAGAACAAAACTGGCATTTCATAGACAACGACCCAACAGAGAACGAAATGACCTCACTAACACGACTTCTACGCTGACTTTCTCTTTCCCTGCGTCCACTTAATGTACGTTTGCGTCTTTTGGGGCGCGTGGGCAACGATCGACATCGTACAACTTCACTACTTAAGTACAACCGAGCAAAACCGACGGTCCGAATGTTCTCTACAAAATACACCACAAAAACAAATACATGCCAACTATGAACGCCACAATGCAATTATTACTCTGAAACAAAACTTGACGAATTGTAAATAAATCTCAACAATCAAAACAAAACATCTAGCAGCGCCATCATGAAGCAGATTTGGAAGAAAACAATTGACTATTGATAAGCGTACTATTAAAAAATGATTTAATTAATTAATTTACACACTAAATGTTGGTGAATCAACACTAACAGTATCTGATAACACATCTAGAGACCATGTTCTTTCATTTAAAGGAAAAAACACTACAATCGGTTCAGTAGAAGCTCTAAACGAAGCCATGGCAGAATACCTTATTTTTTTAAATATATAGATTGTTGGTTTGAGGTAGTATTGGAAAATTTGTTATATTGAATTGCGGGGGAATAGGATTGTCCCTATGTCTAACATTTGGATTATTTCTTTTACTTTCCAACATTTTTCGATAGTATGGACATTCTACTGATCTGAGGTCAGCCCTATGCTTCCCTAGACAAAGTTAACAAGTTGGGGGGGGAGTTTTGTTGTTCACAGTTTGCTGATAGGTGGCCACCTGCACAAAACACGCACGAAATTGTATGATTACAGTTGTTTTTACTGTGTCCAAAATCTAAACACCGGTAACATTGCAGGGGGCCTTTGGGTTTCTTTCTTCTTTCTGGTTTCACTATGTTGTTACCTATTTGTTTTATTTCTGGAACATCCTCGATTTTGTGAGATCCATCAAAGTCTACTGCCACTACTGGTATGGGAGAATTGTTTTTGTATAGACGAGTAACTTTTGTAGCAGAATTGAATTTGCTATTGATTTCAGCTAAGATTTCATTTTCTGTGAATGAAGGATGAATATTTTTGATCACTATTGAATATTTTTTACTAATTTTATCCGAATACGTGTGAAATTGTTTTTTGGTGGCCAGAAAATATTTAACTGCTTTTCGGAAATCGGTCACTGACTGAAATTGGATTCTAATCTTTCGATTCTTGAATTCTGTGGTGAAGTTGCATGAGACGTTAGTTTTTCTTTCATTCTCAAGGGTAACTTGATTTTCAAAGTTTGTAACAAAAATAGGTGGGATTTTATGTTCTTCACTTAGATCCTGTGGGATCTCTTCGTTTAACCAACTAAATCTGTTTTTGATTTCTACATTGTACTGATTTTGTAAGTTCGACCCTGCCGAAGGCTGACTGACTATGGATGCACGTTTTAAGTCTCTGTTATCACTGTCGTTATCGCTGGCTCGCTTTCCTTGCGACGTTACCTTGTTCTGATGCAGTTGGATTGAAGCAGCAGTCTGTTGTGACTGCATTTGTTGCTCGGGCTGGCCTGATGATCCGGTCCCGAGTCGATTGTTGTTGATTGCATTGAGTTGGAGATGGTACGGGATGTCGGAATATTCCATGTTGTCCGTGGAGTTCACTTCGCCTTCGCCGTGGAGCACATCAGATGAACCTTCCGAGTTGTAAATCGAATTTAAGGCATCGCTGACCAATTGCCCTGTGCTGGATAAATCATTGTTGTTCATTCAACTACTAAAGTACTAGTAGTGAATAACTGCGACCACTAAATACTGATTCGTACACTAAGTCACCACTGTTTTCTGAAGTTCGTAGCGATGTTGAATACACTATCACACTAAACGATTCTAGCTGCTGGTAGCGGAGCGACTGCTCTGGCCCGCAGCTGAAGCGAGAATGATGCAGTTCCTGACGGCCGTTCCCCAGGAAGGAAATCCGAGGATTGGGAGGGGTTTTAGTGGGTAGGCGCAGGTTAGTTGTAAATCTTTCGCGCTACGGAGTGCGGGTACAGTAGTGTCTTTGGCGTATTTTCCCCTGCTTTCGTAAAATACACACACACACACACACAAGTCGGGAGCTTAGAGCATGTTTTGGCTGCGACGGATCTTTCCCAATTGTGAGAGATGCTGGGAGGTGAAAACCCCGCAGCCCTGTAGGTCGGCGCAGGAACTAGCGTTGCATCTCTCGTGATACAATATGAACACTCCGTACGAGATCAATGAACGTGTTGACGTGCCCGTGAAAACAAACATTCAATTAATCATCATTTACAAAAAGGAGGATATTTTTTTAGGACAATCACATCGGCTGCGATGGCATGTAACCAAAATACATGTAAACGTTACCGTCCGTATAAATATTTCCATGGTATTCAGTCTTTAATTTATGTACTAAAATTAGTAGAGTTTTCGGTATGAAAATCGAGTAGTCACCATTTTTACACATTTTTAATCTCTTGATCCCATGAGTTCGAATCTATTACAGGAAACTTGTTCAGGAGGAGTATTTTTCTAAATATCAGGTGTTCACTAAATACTACACTCATAAGTGATTATTATGTATTTTGTTATTTATGTCTTTCGACATCCCACACATAAAACTTAGAGATACAGTGTGGTCGACTGTACTTCCGTGGCCGCAGACACAGCACACGTTTCGACGTAAATGATATCAACCACATTATTGCCAAAGTCACGCTGAGCTAGACTAAGCTGCGCGCTCCAGTGCGTGTACTTTCAAAATAAGCTGGCCGGCGCAAAAAGTTCATTTTCCGGTCGCAGCTTAATTGAATCGAGCGAGGCGGCAGCACCGTCGACCACACTCCGCCCTTTGCGTCCCTACCTCGCCATGCCCATCCCGCGCATGGAGACTTTTCTATCCAATTCATCCTGGCCCACGTTTCACAATTGTTCTGCTGAATACGGCGTATTTTTTATCGCTTTGTGTAGACGAGTAGATTTTTATATACAACTAACTTGTCTCTTCATGATGTCTTGCTCAAAATTGTTTCATAATCTCCTTCTACTCTTCCAATCACTTACCTAATACTACTTATCTAATTTCTCTCGGTTCCTTTGCGATATTTCCTGAGTATTGCGTAATTTATGATTATAAACATATATCGCTTTGCTTCAAGTATTTTAAATTTGAAATACACCAAAAAATTGAAAAAACAAACAAACAAATTGGAGTGTTCTGTTTTTAAAAAAATGTTTAAAAAAGTTACACGAAAATACTCATACTTTCGAAAAACACTTTTTTAAAAAACATGATCTTATTTCAAGATGTTTTTTAAAAAAGATTTCATTAAGGAAAAATCACCATCTTCAATATTTTAGTTGTACTAGACGCCCCCAAAAATTGCACATTTGCAATTCTTGAAAAATCATGAGACCTGCATGATCTGCAGATCTGGAAAATTATGAGATACATGAGACTTGCACCATTTTTTCCTAACGTTTTTTACGCTACCGAGGGCAAAGTTTAATAGAAAAAGTTGGAGAAATGTTTGAGAAAATTTTGAAACTTCTTTTAGGCTTTATGTAAAGAACTCTCAAAAATCAAAATTTCTGTTCCTTGAATTCTTTCAGATTGATCAGGATGTATCAGTTTTGGAGAACATTGGGCGCTAACGTTTATTTATTTATTTAACGTCAAAAAACAGTTTTAAAACTGCGTATGACGTGCCATGGGGAAAAGTGAATTGTGTGCACAGTTTCAAAATTTTGTGATCCCTACACTAAGTCATATACTACTTGAATTTTTAATTGAAAAAAAAACTTCCATGTAATAAAATATATTTTCAAGGATAAATAAGCAATACATTTTGGGCGCATATCCATGTTGTCCTTCGGAATAATACTTCCTGCCGCGACAACATGGAAACGATAATTTGAATTAACTGTATTTCCCACTGAATTCTAGAAGAAGTGCACAGAAGAGAAGTGTCAGAGAGAAGCGAGCGGAGAGCCAGATATTTTGTTGTCAATCCATTTTTCGGCATCAGACTCACAAAACATTGATTCTGATTACAGAACATGTTAGAGGAAGTAATTTTCTATATATAGGAACAGGATTTATCCAATTTCTCGTTACCACGGTCCGGTAATTAGAGTTTTTCTGCCGAAAATTCGCCGTTTTCCGACGCACGATTACGTAACTCTCTCTTCTTAAGAAGTGTGAGAAGGTAAAAATGGATGTTGGTTCGTCCGAAATTCATTAAGTCCGACACCGTTTTACCGATCTCCATGAAATTGGCATATCGTTGTGTTTTCTCACCGAGAAAGTTATATGCTGTTCATTTTGTTGTAAGTCTCTACTCGATGAAATAAATGAACTGAATTTAAATGAATTAAACACAAAATGAAGCGCCCAGAATTTCCTTCCTTCGCGTCCAGAATTCTTACAAATTCAGCCCGCCTTCGTGTCATACTGCTCGTACTTTCGCGAATGTTCATTTCCACCTGCGATACGGGATTACATTCTGGGGAAATACATCTTATTGCTCCCAAACTTTAGATTACAAAATTGAATTGTAAGAATGATAAGCAAATCCCACCTACGTGATTATTGTAAGCCTCTTTATATTAATCTAAGAATTACCATTACCTTGTCTGTTTATTTACGAATCAGTGGTCATTCGATTCTGGCTCGCTGCCCTGCTCCACATAACTTCGCCCCTCTTCATTCCCGCACTTCGCCACGCCCGCTCTATTCTCCACGTCCGGTCTCGCCTCTCTGTGCCCCGCTCTTCTCGCCGCGGTCCCTACCCACCCCTCCCTGCACCGCTCCTACCACCGCTCCTGCCACCGCTCGGTTTTGCCCACATCCTCCCAGATCCACCCCGCTCCTTTCCCATTCCACGCCAGGCTCCGCCCCGCCACACGCTTCTCGTGCGGCAAGCGGAGCCAAACTAACTACAGGACTTTAAACGAAGCCCCGCCTCGGTACGCTCCGCGACTGGCTCTCGGCCCCGCTCCGCCCCCACCCCCGCGGCCCACACTGTTCACACGCCGACCTGGGCTACAGGGATTTCAGAACTTCTTCCAACAACTCACACTTCTCTTCTCTTCCTACTAACTTGCGTTTTCAATTTAACAGTCCAATAATCACAATACGTTTAATAATTTTTTCTTGTTTGCTGCTGCCTTTTTTCGGAAAAGAAATTTTCGAGTGATGGGAAAGTTTATCAGACTTTTGTTTATGACTTTGTTGACTTCCATTTTCTGTAGCTTTCCGGTGTTCGTGTCTGCGGCGGTGGCGGCGGAGCCGAGTTCCGCGAAGACTTGCAGTTGACTGGCGCGCCCGGGGTGAAAAATGTTGGGCCGGGGCCAATATCCGCCTCGAATTAGGTAGCCTTGGCGCACTTTCCGCCGCCTGTTCATTCAAAACTCCGACCAGCCACCGCAGCACGCCCAAGGCCTGCCTTAGATCTTCTCTTGAGTCATCTCCCAATACGCAACACTTCTCTTCCAACTCTTTATAGATTTGCTCTGGGCCATAAGTGTTTCGCATTGCGAGCTATTCACTTTTCTTACAAAAAAAGTTGCTTTCAAATAACATGAATGTAATTACAAGGGAACGGATTTATATGGACTAAAAATATATGATCTATGGAAATATATATGTATTTATTTTGATCAAAATTTGGAGTTTAATATGGACTTAATATGATAAGAAATGACAGTGGTAAAATGATATTTTATTGTCAGTTGAAAACCCATCTTTAAATTTTGAATTGTAACTTTTAATTTTACACTGGCTTAATAGAGAGATTAGTAGAACTGAACCACAACATAGATTCTAACTGGATTGTAACTGACAACGAGGAGTGAATTCTGGTGTCTCTGTGACGTCATAGGTTGAATTCTGATGTCCAAGTCTCTGTGACGTCATGAGATTTCCGGGTGGAGGCCCCAGAGTGAAGGAGAAAGGGTGGTGTGGATTCTAAGATGACGTGCGTTTCCTACATATCGCCCAAGTCTCAAGATCATCTGTCAAACAAATCCGATAGTTATTGCCTCCACGCACCCCTCTTCAGCTCGCGGAACACTCAAGACCCCTCCGTCAGGGCCACAGGGACGGAGATTGGATGTCTTCTTCACATAAATTAAAACATTAACATTTTATTAACATACCTTCACATTGACAATTCTCCTTCATTCTCAAAATAATCTCTTATGTTTAAGGAATTCCTGAAAAGTTTTAAGCTCTTTTTTGTTGAGAGGCATTTTTAATATTTAATGAAATTTCACTTTTAAGCTTAATATGCTATACGGACTGATTTTATAAGAAACATGGAAAATATATGGACTTTTATACAAATATGTACTACAAAAATATGGATAATAAAAGTACCTTTTTTGAACCCTACACATTGTGAAACATAAAGATAAGGCAAATGAGTATCGTTATTATCCTATTTAGTAAGTATGTATTTACATAGAAATCCGTTCCCTGGTCGTTACATTTGAGTTGTTCTCTTTCCGGAGTATTTGGTCAAATGGCGTGACTGATGGAGTGCTGATACTGACCGCGTCAACTACTAAGGCCATTGGTAGCCTCGGTGTAATGCATATCTTTATCGCGGGAGGTGGCGGTAATCTTCCCCCACTGAATGGTGATATCCGGCGCCGTCGTTGATTGGCTAGCGGGGATTTTCCCCAAACAGGGATCTTTCACTAGCGTGGCACCAGCGCAAATCTTGTAGTCTGTGGAAACAGTCCACTAGTGAGTGCTACGCATTATGTACAATGGATACTGTCCGACAACCGGGCACCTCATCAATAATGCGCTAATAACTCTCAACAGTGATTATTCCATCCCAGACCTAAACACATCGATGCTGTACGAACAAGAAACGGCAACCGTCAGTGACGAACTTACATCAATGGAATCGCAACCAAGTCAAACGTCAATGGAACCTCAACCAAATCAACAGACATCGATGGGGCAGCAAAACCCGGATACTCTACAAGGTAACGCTTCAGGCTAACATGCCGCAGGGCAAAATTTAAAGCGTCCTTCAAATGATAATACCTCGTCTAACGACACCAAAAGGTCTAACCTGCATTCAAAACAAGACAACATAGACAGTTCAACCGAGTATAGTTATTCGGTCCGAACTGACAATAGATTTGAAGAACTGAACAGAATACCAGATCCCAACAATCAAAATAGGTTTAGTTACGTTAATGAAACCTCGCCAAGTGTGTCAGAATCAGTTAAAATCCCGCCAATTTACGTAGCAAATATAACTAACATCACGAATTTCAGCAAGGAAATCAATACAAAAGTAACAAACAGTTTCACACTTCAATTCATAAATAATAAAGTAAAAATACAACCTGAAAAAATCAGTGATTCCAGAGACATAACCAAATATAAAATCAACACAGGAAGACAGTTTCATACTTACAAGGACCCAGCAAATAAGAAATTCTCAGTTGTATTTAAAAATCTACTCACATCCATCACAGAAGAGGAAATCTACACTGAATTAAAAGAAAAACATCCATCACTCGTTAAAGTTACTAGACTCCGAAAAGACAGTAATCCAATTCCAGTAATAGCAGCTGAATTCAACGGGGAAGAAAACAGAAAGTATTTTAGAAGTAAGACAAATTTGTAATCTCATTGTAAAAGCTGAAAGGAGAAAAAGACCTAAAGGCCCCATTCAATGCATGAGATGTCTAGATTTTGGCCATACAAAAAATAATTGTAACCATAAAATAGCATGCATTTATTGTTCCAAAAATCATTATTCTGCAACTTGCCCCCATAAAAATGAACCATTTAAATGTTATAACTGTCAAGGAAATCACAGAGCAGACCTCAGAACAGCAGAATGCCCCTATTAAAAAAAAATAAGCCAAGAACCTAACCTCAAAGATCCTCCAATTAGATCTAGAACCAATGGGTCGTCATCAGCACCACTTCAAAACAACCAAACTAATTTCCCGAGACTGTCTAACACTCAAAATATCCCAAACTTAACACACTAACCACACAGAATAACATAATAATCAATTCTATAACTCCCAAAATCGAAATCGTCAACCACACTCAAATGAGAATAACTTTCTCAACTCCCTGATCAATACAATAGCCACTCACATAATCAATATGATCAACTCAATTATCCCAACCATAATAAATAACATCCAGTCATCTATCTCATCATACATTAATAACAATTACACAACAAACATAAATTAATAAGATAACCATACTCAATTGGAATGCAAATGGTATAATCAAGAAAGTTAATGAACTAAAATATTTCATGCAAGATAAGAAAATTGACTTTGCATGTATAACTGAAACACACTTAAACAATAGTACAATATTCAGCATGCCAGATTATAAAGTAATCAAAGCAGACAGACCAAACTCTAATGGAGGAGGAGTAATGATACTAATAAAGAATACAATACCATTTTATGCAATAATACTACCACCAACCCCAGGTATCGAAACAGCAGCAATTAAGTTTATTAATAACAACTATCTGCAAACTACACTTATAGTAGCATATAAGCCCCCCAATGTGAAAATTCAACGTACCAATATCATTGGTATTATTGATCAAAACACCCCAACAATAGTCCTAGGTGATCTTAATGCAAAACATACAGAGTGGGGATGTAAAAACAATAACTCAGCTGGGACACAACTACTACGGTTAATAAACAACAACAAATTAAGATTCATAACCCCTAATGAACCAACCTACTACCCATTTGATCACTATAGGAACCCTGACCTGTTAGACATAGGCATAACAAATATGCAACAAAAGTTTTTCTCCACAGTACACCATGAAATGGACTCAGACCATCTACCAGTAACAATCACTACACAACAGTCACTCCCCACACACTCACCCACTCCACAACTCAATACTCACAAAATTAATTGGCAAATATTTAAAAATAATGTTAAAACAAACATCCCAAAGTTCAAAATATTAAGTTTCCCTCTAGAAATAGATCAAGCAATCACAATACTTAATAACATAATATTAAGAGAACTAGAGAATAGTAAACCAAATAAATCACCTACAAAACCACAGAATAAAAACAATGAACTACCCAAGAGCATTAGAAATCTAATTCACATAAAGAATAAAAAAAGAAGATTATGGAATTACACTAGACACCCTGAAATTAAAAAGGAACTTAATCTATTAACATATATTACCAAAAAAACACTTTTCACACACAAACAGCAACAATACAACACCATGATTCAAACATTAAGCTCAAGTAACAATACACTGTGGCAATTTAAAAATAAAATACTAAAGAAAAAAATACCATTCCTCCACTTAATACCAACACAGGGAAAAAATTCTCACCCTTTGAAAAAGCTGAAACACTAGCAAATCATTTTGCAGATACATTCAAACCAAACGACTCACTCCCACACATTCAACACCAAACAATCACACAGATAGCAACAGCTCCTAATTATAATGTACCCTCCAGAATTAGATTCATATCTCCTCAGGAAATAACAAACATAATAAAAACACTCCCTGAAAAAAAAAAAGGCTCCAGGACATGACAGAATAAACAACAAAATCCTAAAAAATCTGCCACATCAAGCCATAGCATTCTTAAATAATATTTATAACTCTTCATTAAGAATAGGTTACTTCCCACTATTATGGAAACACTCAATAGTAATACCCATTCCAAAACCTAACAAACATCCATCGAATGTAGAAAATTATCGACCAATCAGCCTGTTACCCTCCTTATCAAAAATTCTTGAGAAACTTATTCAGAAAAGACTTAGTAATTACCTCAATAAAAATGACATCATTCCCAGACATCAATTTGGATTCACAGAAAAGTTATCAACCACACATCAATTATTAAGAATCACAGAACATATCCATACAGCATTCCAAAGGAAACTACATACTATATCAACCTTTCTAGATATTTCCCAAGCATACGACAGAGTATGGCATCAAAGTCTCATGTTCAAACTAAGAATCAATGGCACACCCAAATACCTAACCAACATCATCAATAGCTTTATAAGCAATAGAACCTTTTCAGTATCAGTAGATAATCATCTCTCAAACCCCAATCCAATATATGCTGGACTCCCTCAGGGCTCTCCATTATCACCGGTGTTATTTAATCTTTACACAGCTGATATCCCTACATTCAACACAGTCAAAACAGCACAATTTGCAGATGATACAGCATTGTATTGCTCAAACATATCACTAGACACAATAAGAAACACATTACAGCAACATCTCAATCAAATAGATTCATGGTCACACAAATGGAAAATTAAACTAAACCGAACTAAGTCAACAGCAAAAATATTTTCACTAAAAACAATATCAACACCACCACCTCTCACACTGAACAATAGCATCATTCCTTGGACTCCACAAAACAAAACAGTGAAATATCTAGGCCTGCATCTAGACACTAAACTTAACTGGAAAGAACATATAAACATTAAAACACAACAAACAAAAGTCAAATTATTTCAATTAAAACCATTAATAAACAACCACAGTAAAATAACAATAGAAAATGCCAAACTCATATATACAGCCATAATTAGACCCTTAATGCTCTATGCTTGCCCTGTCTGGATCAATGCAGCAAAATATAATATACATAAAATACAGGTCATACAGAACAAATTCCTACAAACAATAACCAAAGCACCCTGGTTCATTTCAAACAAACAACTTCATAAAGAAATTTAAATAAAACCTATCATACACCACATCACAAAGTTATCCCATAATTTTTACAATAATATGTCAACAATAACACAAATATCCCAATACAATCTAGGCAAAGCACCCATAAACCCCACCAGAATAAAAAATAGATTTCCCAAACACGTTTTTTACATCCAATTAGCAGATTTAGAAGATCCTTTGTGAGGTGCCCAGTGGGTTTCCTCTCCCTAAGTAATAGCAGTAAAGTAACAATAGTTTAGTTTTTTAAAATAGATCATAAGCATCAAAAACATGTGAAAAAGTTTGTATTGTAAAACTGAACCATGTATACCATTCAAAATAATAAAAAAGATTTTAAAAAAAGCGTGGCACCACCCCAGCCGGGACGAGCTCTAAGCTCCCGACTGATCTCCGGACAAGGGTGGTAGAGTGGTGCTTGTAAATGTGTGTGTAAAGAATGAGGATAGGGCAAGGAAGAGGCAGAAAATACTTCGGGAGATGGCGGTGATCTTCCCCCGCTGGAGGGCGAGATCCGGCGCCGACCTACCGTCGGCTAACGGGGTTTTCCCCTAACCAGGACTCTCCCACCAGCGGGCCACCGCCTCATCCAGAACAAGCTCTATGCTCCCAACCGATCTCCCGGAATATGTGGTAGTGTAGTGTATGTTACTGTAAGTGTGTATGTAAGTGTGTATGTATGTGTATGTAAGGAGAGAGGATAGATAGATAGATAGAAATTTATTCTACAATTGGGCAAATGATGCCCGGTGGCAGAATACAAAATAACAATTATAAATAAAATACTAATATATAAAAATAAATATAAACAAACAAATTGACTTTGTCATTTCCTATATATGCAGATGGCATTTACATTCCTATACTAAACATTAAAATGCATATACACTAACATATAAATGAATAAACTTACATATTACACAAATATACATACATACAAACATATACACGTGTATACATAGAGAGACGAAGGAACCCTCCCATACACAAAACAGAACTTATTCAGTCATATTCAGAAGAAATGAAATCACTTCACTTTACTTCACTGCATTGCGTATAACTTTATCTAAATATTAATTGTTCAGTTTTTACTGTAGACTACACATAATCGCACCTTTCACTTCACTTCACTATGTTTTCACCCTATTGACTAATTTCCTATATTTTTTTTTCTAAAACCTCGCGCTGAGCAAGGAAAGGGCTCAAAAACTGTCGCAGGCAAATCGTTCCAATCTACTATAGTTCTGTTTACAAAGGAGAATTTCCCTACGTCCGTTCTTTGTATTCTTGTTCTAATTTTATATTTGTGATCAAATCTATTTAAATAACCTGGTTTATCTAGGATATGACAAGGAAGATGATGAAAATATCGCATTCGGTCCCTGGCTCGTTTGTTATGGTCATGCTCCGGCATTCGCCTGGTGCTGACCGGAGAAACAGCGGAAAACTACCGATCAGAGCAGCCAGCCGCTAGAATTCTCCAGACTGCGGCTGAATTTGGCCTAGCTGTCTGACAAGTGTCGAAAACCGTTCCAATGTCGGGACTGGAACCCTAGAACCTCCTGGACGGAGACATCGCAGTGACATCAATTGACGCCCTGAGCCACCTTTGCCGGTGCAATGGCGTGAAATCTGTAGTGAATATCGAGTCAGTAGATTAGAATTGTAGAGTGGAGACTTTTCAATTTTTCATTTCATTATTTATTTATTTGTCGTTGCGTAGACATCAAAGTCATTAGCGACTAAACAGATAAATATATATTACAATTACAATATAAAATTTAGAATCAAATTTCAATATCATAAAAAGTAATAAAGTAATACACAACAATATAAATGTAGTAACGACTTCCTCTAAATGCCCTTGCAAATATTGATTGATTGATGATGAAATCAATAATTATCTTTTTAAATCTTTAGAATTAAGAATGTTATCTTGTCTATCTTCTATTTGATGTTTTTGCCTACTACTTTGGGACAGCGGGCAGTCAATTCATGTGTGTTTTACACTTAGAAGAACTTTACAATGGTCACATGTAGGAGGGCTTTTCCTGTTATTAGGTCAGTATGCGTTAGAATGTTAGAATGTTCAGTTAGAATGTTCTATTCTCAATCTTGAAATGACAACATGATATTTCCGAAATAATTATTTGCACAGTTTTAAAGACATAGTTTTGAAGATATTTTTCTGTTTTTCACTAGCCTTAATCGATTTCCATCTTTCGAACCAGTTATTTTGCAATTGCTAAATATATGGATCAAACAGTCCTCGAATGCGTTCGAAATTTCAAGAGCACCAGCAGCAGTTACAAGGGTGGTCATTCCTTCATCCAGAGAAGTTACGCAGTCAAACACCTTTGAGGGGTGTGATCCACGATAAAAGGATTTTTCCTGACTTTTAGACCGTAATACAGTTCTTGGATTAAAAGTACCATTTCATTCTTGGGATAGTTGCTGTTTATAGAACATTTTGATTCGAGGAAACTGGAGAAGACAATGAACATTTTGGAGTTAGGTTTTTGCAGTTAACCTTGAAGGCTACAAGCAGGGAGCATTATTCTGCTGTGGAGGTATTAGCATATGAATTTAGTTGGTGGTTTATTTGTATTTCTTTAGTAGTTACAATAGCAAATGTTGCTGTATTGTTTTTGATCCCCGTAGTATATATTTTATAGTTATCGGTGTATTTATTGATGAATTCTTGCACTTTTGGAGTGGAGGCTTTGTAATCGATAATGTCTTTCTAAAGTCTAACGACATAGTCTAATGTAATGTGTGTAATAGATGTTTGTAATAAAAGTGTTTTAAATAATAAAAATAAAAAAAAACTTTTTAGAAAAAATGGTAACTTTTAACATGAAATTTTACTCTGTCGTTCGGTTTAGCGTGTTTTTCCCCTGACGACTGTGCCTAAATCACGATCAGAAACAAGCAGGTGACAACTTTTCCCTGTGCTCTATCAAATAAAATTTACCGGAAAAATACAACTACCTGACGAAACCAATTTTCAGTTCCATCACGAAAATAAACGTAACCACAAAAAGGACAGAGGTAGCGAGAAAAGGCTCGGAAACAGTTCAGATGAAGCCAGAACTAATCTGGGTTAGTTTCATGAGACCGGCGAATACAAGGAACTTGATAAAGAAGTAAAAGAGTTTATAACTCTTTTACTCCTTTTTAAAATTTTTTGAATACTCATGAATAGAATACTGTAGAAGGGAAGTGGAATAAATAATCACGTTTTAGTGGAAGAGGGTGAAGTGCAAAAAAGACTAACCAACTCACCATTTATTTCATGCTAACGGGAGTGCAAATTCAAAGAAAATAGAAAGATAATGCAAGCCCTTATACTTAATAATAATGACCAAGTAGCAAGAGAATGGCTTGCGTCACCGAAAGGTTTAATAGCAAATTTTTGAATTGTTAAATGTACGGTTATGTACTAACATTCTCTACAGCCCCGAAGATGGCCAAAAATGGCCAAACATTAGTATTGTGGCAACAAAAGGGTAGGGATCTACTATCACAACCTTAAATTTTAAATAATATAACATAATAATTTTACTTACTAAGGATACTTGTCCTAGTGAAATAAAATGTATATCATAAATAAACCTCAGTAAATAATTTGGAATACTATCCCTTAATTTTCAAAATAAACTTACGAGTATTCTGCTTCTGATATATTTCAACATTTGCTTGCAGAGCTAGTCTTTCCCTTCTTCTGATCTCATCTCAAAGATCTATTTTATTTATGCACTTTCAAGAACTTATTAATTCGAAGTTTTCTCCCTTTCCAAATAAGAATTGCGAATTCATTTTTTATAGGAACTGTGAGTCAAAACCATTGTCCTACAATTTGTTGTCAAAATGATTGTCCTACATTGTCCTCAATTTCAACATATCGTTCTTCTTTTTTTCCTGTTCGGGCGAAGGATACAAATATTTTCACTACTAAAATGACACGTTGATAAGTAGGGTTTTCTTCGTGTATAGGCGGGCTTGAATCAGAGTGAGTTTATGATTAATGGATGAATTAGGGATATCACCATTAGAATTTTCTAACTTTGTTTCTGCTAGTTAAAGGAAGTCGTAAAAATGTTTCAATGTAATTTGTTTTATAAAAAATAAGTAATCATATCTTTGAAAGGTTAAATTTTGGAGCAACTGATTATATTCGAAAGTGTGAATGCTTATTAAAGGACCATTCCAAATAATTAAGCAGGATTTAATTTTATTTATTTTCGTAAGTAAACAGTAAGAACTGTCTGAGGAGTAGGGAAGTATAGTATGCGAACACACACGACACTCGAGACAATTTTTTCTACGTGGATTTCGTTCCATCTAATCTCAAATCTTCCTTATAATTACTTAGAAAGGTAATAATAATAATAATAATAATAATAATAATAATAATAATAATAATAATAATAATAATAATAATAATATAATAGCAATAATAGTAATATCTTTGTTATAAACATCACGTACGTCACGTGCACAAATTTACAAGGAACGAGTCTTAATGTAATCACAGATTTGCAAACTAACCTAAATTGCAAACATTTTTTTAATATAATTAAAAAACATTAAATTATAAACAATTCAAATGTAAATATACATACAATGAGATAAAAAGAAAATGCACGGGAAAACAAAAACCAACACAACGAAATAAAACTACATGAATAAAGCAAAATTTAAGTTCTACGAAGAAGTAAAAAGTTTAACTAAAATACCGTATTAAGACAAGAAAAAGTATGAATAAATTACAGGAAGAATGAAGAATGAATGCCAACAATTGACCATGAAACATTCAAAACGGCAACGGGATCAAACTATCAGGACGTGAAGCACAAAAGTAGTCTGGCAACCGATCAATGCGCTCGGTGAGGAGGATCTCTGACACGAAACTACAAAAAGTGACATGTTGGATCACTAGCGTCGGAGCAGATGTGTGGAATAATCAAGCGATTTCACACCAATCATAGGAACATCCGTAAACTTACTGAATATTTACGGCTGCCCGGAAATAATGCTACCCTAAAAATGGTATTCTCTCTTATAAGTTGTACATCAGCAATAAGCGCGGTCATAAGTAGGAGTGATGTAAGTGATGCTATCTTTTTATAGGTAACGCCACTAGTACATTGCAAATTTCCGATAAATCTTCGAGTGACTTAGCAACAAGGGAATTTGTCTGGGAATTTTTAATGCGCGAATGTTATTTAATAAGACTCACGAATGAAATTACTTCGAAAGAAAGAGTTTCAGAATGCACCAAATAATAATTGTATTGTGTTCCGCGCTCCAAGTGCTCATTACTATGATTGATGTTTCGTACTTTGCGTTGACGCATTGCATCGATGTGTTCAACGCTATTGGAGTTACGTTTACTAGTGGAATAGTCGAAGTAAATTTGTAGACTTCTCGCCAACAGTTTCGGTTTTATTTGAAATCAATATTTACTTCAACGAAACCTAGCTGAAGCAGTCACGAATGGTTCCAACAAAATTGGTTGTATATAGGAGGTGTTCGCTTAGAAAGGTTACAGAGTAACAGGAAGCGTAAATGACATTTAATTGTACTATTTACTCTGAAACGAAGTAAGTTGTTTTAACATTTCTCTTTTTAACATTTTAACTGTCGTGAATAGCAAAATAAAATTTAAACAAAGTATTTAGGATCATTTGACTTCTCTCGGTTATTTTTAAAATGCAGCCTTGATTTACCACTCATTTCTCGAGAAACTCACTTTGTGTTCCCGCCGAATCAAACAAGCTAACTAGATTTTAAGATGCCATTTTTAACGTGTAGAAACTACGGCAACGCCGTCTCACGAAGGAGGTAGAGAATGGTTTTCGGTTGGGATTCGCGCACGCGGCGTTGTGTGTGTGTGTGTGTGTGTGTGTGTGAGAGAGAGAGAGAGAGAGAGTGAGTGTTTGTGTGTGTGAAAGGGAGAATGTGTGAGTGTGAGGAAGAGTGAAAGTGTGAGAGTGTGTACGTGTATGAGAGAGTCCGAAAGTCCTCAACATATACCCGTAAAAGAGAAGCACTAATTAGCAATGAGAATGCTGCAATATGAGAGAAACGAAGACGACTTTTTTATTAAGAGATATTTATTCAAATCATCTATTGTCAGGTCAAATGGAGAGTAATTCCCCTGTGAGATAAGCGACTCCCATGGGGGAAAGATTTGCGGGAGTAACTCCGGCGCACGGATTTTTGCTCGTTGTGCGCAGCAGCAGTTTGCGCCACGAAGCACGTGGCAACTACACGGGCGCACTTCGTTTGAATAGCCAGACCAAACGCTGGCCGCCATGTTGCACGGAGAAAGTGTCGAGAAACAGTTTGAAAGCGGCATGAAGTGATAATTTTCAACGGAAACCAACCAAAAATAACACAAAAGTGTACAAGATGCAATATTTTAAAGAAATGCTTCATGTATCTTTTTCAATGATTCGTAACAAGGTGATAATTTTGGTATCTGGCTGCATTTAAAATCCCCGCTAATATTGTGACGCAAAGTGGTGCCTCAAGGTCGTTGGCTAAAGTTGGATAACATGCGCAAGAGTTCCCCTTGCGACTCCGGATATCCTTCCCTGAAGTTATCTGAAAATACGCCGCGTCGTAGATTGATTGATCGATTGATTGATTTTTTCGTGTTTCAACTGCTTTGGTCATTGGTCACGTAAGTACAGTTTATGTTTTCTCGAGAGATGGCGGTGATCTTCCTCCGCTGGATGGCGAGATACGGCGCCGACTTACCGTCGGCAAGTGGGGTTCCCCCTCACCAGGACTCTCCCACCAGCGGGGCACCAGCGGGGCAAAATCCTGCCGCTGTCAGGACTCGAACCTAGAACATGGGTGAGAAGAGGGTGTTCACGAGTAAAAGTGTATTTCCTCGTGTCTTACGGGGGAAAAATCGCATCCGCAAAAATGGCCGTTATTTGAGGCGACCGCTCAATTGAAGTGTCTGCTTGCGCATGTTTCGATGTGCACTAAGCAAGTCAAATGTTCAGGAACACATAAAATCTCATAAATTATGTTTTCACACGTATAGTCCTGTTCTTTACATTAACAAATAAAACTTCGGGAAAAGCAGGAATATTCTTTATACTTATTTATTTATTAGTGTAAAAAACATTTAAAAACTGTATCTGATTCATGAAGTGGAATCTGTGCAGGTTGCCTTGAGCCCAGGGATCCCCACCCTCGTTATTTAACCGTACGAAATTGAATTATGAATAAAGGTAGCGAGGAGTTGCCTAAAAAGAGTTGGGCCCTGTTTCGAGAGGGAGAAGGTGAGGGGGCGGGGGCGGGGGCGGGGGCGGGGGCGGGCCGGAGCGGCAACTGTTGCCTCTCCAAACCGCCTCGTTAGCGCAATCGATGCGGGCGATGGGCCGCCGCCAGCCGCGCGGCCGATAAGGCGCTAGATGACGCCGCGCACGCGAACGCGGCATTTGTTAGGCTCGTTGGGCGCCCGCGGGGCGCGTGCGGCGCGGCGTGCAGCCTGCCATCGCGCGCACGCACGCACACACGCGCACGCGCCCCACGCAGCGGAGCGGGGTGGCGGGAGGGTGGCGGCAAGGGCGGCGAGGAGGGCAGCGGGGAGGGCGGCGGGGAGGGCAGCGGCAAGAGCGGCGAGGAGGGCAGCGGGAAGGCCGGCGGGGAGGGCAGCGGGAAGGGCGGGGGGAGGGCAGCGGGAGGGTAGCGGGGAGGGCTGCGGGGAGGGCAGCCCGAAAAGGAAAGGAGGGGCGGCGGGGAGGGCAGCGGGAGGGTAGCGGGGAGGGCAGCGGGAGGGGGTGGCAGGGGAGGGCAGCGGGAGGGGGTAGCGGGGATGGCAGCCCCGAAGGGAGGGCAGCGGGAGGGAAGCGGGAGGGAAGCGGGGAGGGGGCAGCGGAGCTGGGCAGCGGGGGAGGGCAGCGGGGATGGCAGCGGGGAGGGCAGCGGGGTGGCGGGGGCAGGGGAGGGCAGCGGGGAGGGGGAGGAGTAGCGGGAGGAGGCAGCGGGAGGGCAGCGGGGAGGGGCAGCGGGGAGGGCAGCGGGGAGGGCAGCGGGGAGGGGGCAGCGGGGAGGGCAGCGGGGAGGGGGGGAGGGCAGCGGGAAGGGCAGCGGGGATGGCAGCGGGGAGGGCAGCGGGAGGGAAGCGGGGAGGGAAGCGGGGGGGAGGGCAGCGGGGGACAATGGGGTGAGTAGCGGGAGGGCAGCGGGGAGGGACAGCGGGGAGGGAAGCAGGGAAGGTAGTGGGGACGGCAGCTGAGTGGGCAGCGTGGAGCGAAAGGGGAATGCGGAGGGCAGAGGGAAGGGCAACTGAAATGGAAGCGGGGAATGCAACGGTGGCAGCGGGGGGAGCAACTGGAAGGGTAGCGGGAGAGCAGCGCGGAGAATAGCGGGTAGGGGCCGGAGGACAGCGGGTGGAGCGGGGATGGCAGCGAGGTAAATAGCAGGGAGAACATCTGGGAGGACAGCTGGGAAGGCGGACAAAGGTAACGGGGATGGTGGCGCGGAGGGTTGCGGGGAAAGTAGAGGGAGCGGAATCAACTACCGCGTCGAGTTGCAGTCAGGAAAGGGACTTTCGTGACCCGGCGATAACATCCAGCCGTTTATTTTTGTGACTTCGATGGATTTTTTTGCGTAAATCACACTTGGTTGAAGCACATGCACGAGCGTGGCGTTTCTATTATTAATTTATAATCGCTGTTTTTACATTACCGGTGCCCGGAATAAGACATGTTGTCAAGTTTATTTATTAACACAATTTTTCTCTAAAATCTCAGTTTACAAGTAGCACAGTATATACTAGCGTACATCTTCTCTCCTGAGCTTGCAGCATTCACTGATTTCAAATAACTATATTCCATGCGAATGTTTAATGCACAGCACCTCTGAATGCACTCTTACTCACGCGTTGGAATCCATTAGAATATTAAGATATGAAGAATTTGCATGATCAACTCATTGGATATTTGAATGATAAGAACATGTATGTAAGGTAATTATTTCGCCGGACAATGAATGGTGAACAAAATGTGTATTTAGAAAGATAATTTCATGTATGTCTTGCAAATCATTGACTTATTCTTCTAATTCCTGGTATGAACCCATGTGCCGATTTTTAGCACTATGAAACATTTCTGAGGTCACTATATTAATTCTCTCCGTACACTAGATCACCGTAGCTTTCCATGACGAATTAATGCTAGGGAAGTATTCCATTGAAATAAAATGTTTCATTTTCATATTTTCCTGCAAGATCACCAGTATCTGCCGACCTGGATAGCCGAGGTTTTTAATGTCGTAGAGCCTTAACCTGCTTCGAGTCGAAGGGACGCAGGTTCGAATCCCGCCTCGGGGATGGGTGTGTGCTCATGTTGTCCTTACGTGTCGGTTCATCCTACAGTTACCCTAAAGTACACAATCGAAGTTGACGTGACCTAGCTACGTGACCTAGTAGTTAATAGCTACCTTAAAAAACAGTTCTACTGTCTTGCCAGACTTAGGTCTGAGGCCTGTTCCGATCTCACCATCTCTTCATCGGTCTTCCCACACTTCTTTTTTCATATGGATTATGTTTCATTGTCTTAATCCGAGGATCGGGGTGATACGTCTAAGAAAGATTTTTTTATATGTACAGGTTTCCAGCCTATAGCAGAACCCCAATCTGGAGGACCAAGTGATTGTGATCAAGGATTTCTTCTCTAGCCTTTAACAATACAATGTCTATCTGCACGGCAGCAGGTATTTAAATTCGGGGTTTCCTCCCCTAGAAAGACTGGCTACTCCTGGAGAACTCCTTCCACCCTTTGTTCTCTGCCAGGACTTTCCTTTCCTTAGCCCAGAGTTCCCATTTATACGCACCGGAAACTCGCCCTCGCCCATCTCTCATTAGTTACTCTCTGTAACGATGTCACAGAGAGTGTCCAGGAACCATCACGACGAGGAGAGGGACTGGACGTGCTGACTGTATCTCCCTATTGACTGTTCTTATCTAACGCTCTTCAGTCAGAGTACTCCATTACAGGGAGACTTTTCTGGCATTTTATTGTATAGGTCTATGTGCTTCGGCCTATCCCACCGAAACCCTGGTTAGTTTTGGCCCCCAAAACTGTATCTCTTCTTTTGTACACTTTGTAAGCTCCGATCCGTAGTTTTTCATGGTTTCTCCGATCAATACCTGGCAAATGCCAGAGTAGTATCATAATAAGTGGATCAAGACACTCATCTTCCACTTACACACATACACACATTTACATGCCCTACACCACCACACATCTCAGGAGACAAGTCGAGCTCATACAGCATATACCTGCTGGGGCAGTGCCCTATTGGAGAAGATAACATGAGGGCGAAATTATCGTAAGGCGACATGCAGGTTTGCTTCGAATCTTACATTCTAGAGGGGAGGGGAACACATCCGCTTCCTGAGATATAACATGTACAACAAGTGCTGCCTAATATGTATCAGTCCAAGAACAAAATATATCTTTTTGACTAATGATATTCATACCATTAAGTGTAATTTTAAAAAGAATCATTGAATAGGAATCTCCGCTTTGTGCATTCAAGGACTGGTGTATTTTCATGTTTTTCATTCTCATGCATAGAGAATTAATTTTACCCCCTTTCTAATGTGCATTATTCTTATTGACGTCTACGGAATTGTTGAGCGTTTTTGCATTCTGGAGAGCTCACTTTCTCTAAACACTGGATCAATAAAGTGATTGAAAAAATGCGTGGATATTGCACATTAACGTATGTTGTGTCGTAACTGTAGCCTGAGAAAGTGATCACAAGGCTTTTAGTCATAATAAAATCTCCGAAATATACTCAAAATATGAAACTTTTCATTATTAACTGCAACTATTGTGAAGAGAATAAAGAGTTTGTATAGCATGCAACACCGCATAAATATTTTTCATTTTTCATTTGCCTCGACTGTTGTAGTGTTGATCATGATATGAGAAACACACTGTAACGTGTAGGTGGTGCAAGGTACACTCATCGAACTTCCAGCATTCGCACACATATTGACATACGTAGGCATTGACATCCTGAGTGCGAAGGCATCAAACACCGCTAGTACCGCTAGCTGGTCGTGTTTACGTCTACAATTTCGGCGCGTTCTTCTCTGCCATTCTTCTTTCTGCTCATCGTTTGAAACTTCTCTCTCTCTCTCTCTCTCTCTCTCTCTCTCTCTCTCTCTCTCTCTCTCTCCCCTGCCAATCTACGCTGTGTGTAAAGCCCATAAACCGTGGCTTCCATTAGCGGCACCTCCGCGGTCTGACCACATAGCATACGTTCTCACTACCTACTCAATCTTCAACGCTTTTTTGACCCTCACAGTCTCCTCACCTCTCAACCAGCCTCTTCTCACATACTGTTTCCACCCCTTACGACTGTGCCTTCTTCCTCCTCTTGGTCGCGTGTGATACCCAGTTGCAGCCGACGCTGTCTTCATTCACATCACCTACGCCATTCAGTTACCCGGCCAGCCGCCCTCGCTCTTGCTTCTAGGGCTCCACCCGCCCCTCCTAATCCCTCCCCGCTCCACTCGCCTCGGCACTCCCCTCCCCATTCTCCCAATCCCAACCTGCCCCTCCCCCCTGCTTTAAGCCCAAGCGACTGGGACAAACGGCGCCGCTGAATAGACTTATTTTTAGGAGGCCTCCGGCCGAAAGGTCTGCTCCAAATTCACGATACGGCCCGAGGGAAGGGTCGGTCCTCTCCTCAGGGACGGGCTCGTAATAGACCTCCCCCTCCCCCGCCCCTTCCCCTCCCCGCGCCCCTCCCCCACGCGGAATCGGCACGCGCACGTCTTCGCCGCCGCCGCCGCCGCTTCCGCCCCGCTTGAAATCATTCCGGGCCATATTTCACGCGGAGGGGACTTTTCCGTTCCCCTCAGTCGCGCACAGATGCGTTTCCGCGCCAACAGGTTAGGGACGACGTTGCAAATCAGGCGGTGCTCGATGGCCAGTCTCTGATATTCATAAGATTCGATGTTTTAATACCTTAAAGGAGACATGTGTGAACCGGAAAAAACAATACCTTTCATGTCCGCACCAAACAGGGACAGGTTCTAGCTCAATGGGCAGGCTATTGCAAGATTGGTTGCATGAACATGTACAAACATATGGAAAATTCAGATGTATCAGTATAGTTTTATAGGCATTTCACAATTCTCGAATGAAATAATTGGTTATTTAATCTATAATAATTTCGTAATTCGAAATCGAAATTGAGGGTCTAAGCCAGGGGTCGGCAACCTTTCGGGGGTTAAGAGCCATATTCCCCGATGTGTTTAATTATTTTTTAAAGAGCCAAATATAAGTAAATAATCGGTAATATGTATTAGAAAAAGTAATATAACCGTTATGTGCTGGGACCATGTATTTATTGTGAAATCAAAAATTCTATTTTGTGTTTTAACAGAACATAAGTCAGCGTATTAAAGAAGACGGAAACACTTTCTTTTTTATAAAAAAACACAAATAGTAAAAACGTAATTTAAGTAGTTTATATAGATTTGTTTAAAATAAAATTAAAATTAATAAGTAATATAAACCCAAATATGTAATTTTAGTGAGATTATTGGTATTAGGTATAGGCGAAAGTTTGGAGAATATTGAGAACGTTTTAATTTTATACAATTTTCCGAGTCCTTCACTAAGCGAACTTCTTATTTTTTTAATAATCGTCACATTTGAATATAATTGTTCACTGTAGTAAGTAGATTCGAAAATTGTCAAGATGATCCTAAAAATCAGGAAGACCATTCCATGATTCAAATATAATTTCTTCCCTCTTCCTACATTTTGAAACATCCGTCCACTGGTGTCTCACAGCCCGTTCTCCCTTCTCTATAGCAAACTTTTCGAGTTCTATCTGCCAAATTTGTGAACTTTTCTGTCCATAGATCTTTGTTTTTCAAATGTAACAACTGTAACTCAAATTGAACTCTATCAATAGTTGGGAACGGTGTAAAAATTAAACTCGCAAAACTTCGCCACTAGAGACTTTATTAAAAATTATTTCCATTATATTGCGGTTGGTTAAAAATACATTGCCGTTGGCAATGACGAATAGGCACCACTGATCCCGTCCGCGGGAGCAACATGCCATCCAAAATGACATTAATTTAACACATGCTGCCTAACATATCCATAATCACAACCTTGAAGCGGGGCAAATAAATGGCCAAAACGTTGGCATTGTAAAAAACAACTTGAATTTTATTGACCTACATTATCTTTATAATTTATTATTATATTAATTATATTATCTACATTATCTTTGTTAAAAATGATAGAGTAGGTTTTTCGGATCTAAAATTAAACTACTCAAGAGCCTCAAGTATTGTTCTTCTGAGCCGCAGGTTGCTGACCCCTGGACTAAGCAGTCGATGACCATGTGAGAGCGATCAATAGTTTCCTTTATTATCCTGGCTAATTTTTTCTAAAAAAATTGCAAATATTTGATTATGTTATTCAGCCTTTCCTGCAGCTGTTTTCTCAAATTCATTCTCAAACTTTGTGTGTCATTATTTAGGAGATTACTGACGGAATGCGAGATCAAGGCTCCAAATATAAAGCCATCCTCTATTAAATATTTGCTATTCACGTGTTACGTTATGAACAACTTTTCTGATATTATGTATGTGTAAAAACTGTTCTAATGGATATCCCAATTCAATCAAACCTCAAATGAATGTACATATAACAGAATTAAACACTAAATTAAGCTCATTATGTTATGCATTCAGAATTCTTTCTAATTCTGTCAGCCTTCATGTAGCTCGTTGCGTGTATTTTGCAAATGTACATTCCCGTCTGAGATATGGCTTAATATTGTGGGGAAGCTCATCCTTTA
The DNA here is from genome assembly GCA_011170035.1 of Teleogryllus occipitalis. Taxonomy (NCBI): domain Eukaryota; kingdom Metazoa; phylum Arthropoda; class Insecta; order Orthoptera; family Gryllidae; genus Teleogryllus; species Teleogryllus occipitalis. The sequence continues at coordinate 131,143 of BLKR01001699.1, read as the reverse complement.
GTGCCCACACATTTAGAATGCAAGAGAAAATTATCCGAATAATGAAAAAATCCCATCCACGTGATCCGTGCAAGCCTCTTTTCATTGAGCTGGGAATCTTACCATTGCCTTGCCTATTTATTTACGAGTCTGTAGTTTTTGTCAAAACTGACTTACTTAACGGTGGGATCTTATTTTCATGTAATACTGATACTTATAGTTACAACACTCGACGTAGAAATCATGTTCATCAAGTGTCAGTATCAACAGCTCACTACAAGAAATCCACATACAATACATGTACGTTACTTTACAACGCATTGCCAGATGAAATTAAACAATTAAAATTGGTACACAAATTTAAGTTAAAAGTAAAATCTTTTCTGCTGCAAAACTGTTTCTATACAATTAGAGACTATACTGATCGTCAAAAAGAAAAATAATGTTTACTTTAACAAAAACAAGATATAGTATAATGAATTAGTTTACATTTGCATTGTATAATTAAAAAAAGACTCAATATGCCTGTAACAAATAATGTACTTCCGGGTCAATGACCCCCATCTCGATCGGGTTTTTGTCCAGTTTCCCTGATCCATTGAGCAAATGCTGAGATGGCCCCTTGATTTGCTTCTGGACGTGAATGTAGCTTCACTATGTGCACGTTTTGTTGAACTTTCCTTTTGCTTGTAGTGGTAATAGAGCTTAGGGTGGGTTTCTATTTTGTTAACAATACAGAAAAATCAAATCTGTTTGTTCCTTAACCGTTAAAAATAAGTTTTCTATAATTTGGCAACGAAAATATCTAGTGTTTGAAATGTTAATTCCTCGCTTTTTTAAATTTGTTATTGTTATTATTATTATTATTATTATTATTATTATTATTATTATTATTTTTCATCTTTCAACTATTAATAGTTAAATTGTTGGGAAGGGATTCTGATACTCAAGAAAGCGTGCGTAGACGATTTTCTCCCCCATACGTCACATACAGTTTTTCACTGTTTTTGACTAAATAAATTAATAAATAAATACTCTATACGATGTTCCCGCTGTATTCCTGAATACTATTTTTGTAAAATATTTGATAAGCATGTATAATGTAATCTTTCTGCTAAGAGTGTATTTTATTTGTTGTTATTAAACAGTGCATGTGCTACTATTTGGCAAATAATTTTTGTGATTCTGTTCAATAACTTTTTTACTGTCGCAGGCCACTAGATTACTCTTCTTTCTATATTCAGTAACGGAATACGTACAATCGCTTTGGAATTTCAAAATTTTCATTCTGTTAAAATCTTTCAAGTTATTTTTTAAAAAATTCTTTAGAGATTTTTTCGAATCGGCGCCGGTCACCTTTCCACCCCATGTTTATTGATTGCACATTTGTTCCTCGGTCTAGATATCCAGTGAGTGCGACGTACTTTACGTGATTTTATTATGTTTGCCCTCTTTCTTTGCTATTTCAAAATTTCATAAGAACTAAAATAAAATGGTTTTGCTCATATTACTTTATAAATTCATTATAGTAAAAATATCCGACTTCAAAAGCAGCGGTGTAATACAATGTTTTCTCTATTTATTGCCTACACAGATAACAATCACAATACGTGTCTGGGAATAATTGGTGCGACAACAATTAAGGTAGCCATTCGTAAGAATATCCCCGCATATATTTGCCCAAATTGTATATTATTTTGAGTGGATAATACTCTAGAGAATAAGACAGATTTGAAGTCATTTGAGAGTTTACCGCAATTTTTAAAATTTAAGTAACGAAATAAAGAGCCCAAGAGCAATAAAGAGAAACATCATATCGTCAATGTGGCTTGACGTCATCATCATTAAAATGATCATCTGTGAACTTTGAACTTCATAAGAAAACCCATATTAAAAATTATTGGGAGTTTACGTGAAGGAGAGGTTCAATTGTTTTAACTAACGGAGTCTGGGGCCGAGGACATGTTGATGTGATCATTTCTCTTGTCTGTAGATATTAAATTATGCTTTTTTACCTTACAAATGTCAAGTAGCGAGTAGTTCTGCTTTTAACGTCACCGGAAACTAAAGACAACTTTAAGTTTTTATTTATCAAAAATGACAAGTGGCAAATAAATTTCAAAACAAAATTCCTTCAAAATATACCACTTATTCAAAACGCTTTTAACTGGAATGTATTTGAACAATTATCGTGTTGCCAAAAGAAAGGATTCCATTTTATTTGCTTAAATCCGACAGAATGCGTCCTATAAAAAGGACAGGCACTCTGACCGTTACTGAATTCGTGGCTGTAGAAACCAAACACGAGGGTTTCCTCCGGAGGATCAGCCACGCACGGCCTGCTCTTTTCCACCCGGCCCGACCCCGACCCCGACCTCAACCCTCCCAGCACCCCTCCCCCCTCCCGCTCGCGGGCGCAGCGTTTATTGTTCCTACTTTCGCTGGAACGTCTGGAGGAGCGGGCGCGGGCCGTGCCGCCGCGCACGTGAAGGAGTAACAGGGAGATAAAGCTCTTAGTACCCTACAAAACGTGCTCTGGCGTAGCGCTGCTGCAACGCGGAAAAGTTTGTTCGAAAGTCACTCCGCTCCCGCTCCGCTCCCGCTCCCGCTCCCGCTCCGCCCGGGCCAGGCGTGCAGTGGCCCTGGCCGTTCGCTCGCATGTGCTTTATTCACGCGAAGGGGAACAAAACATGTACTTTGTTGTTGGCTGTTAATAATCACGGTGGTTAGCGAGCGGAAAAAGTACACAAATTCTGCTCAACCTTCCTCGATAAAATTTTGAATTGCGTACCGCAAACGCTCGTATTACGGTGCAATGCACATGAAAGAAGTTAACGTTTATACTCAAAGAGTTCTACATTTTCAGTGGCAAAATTAATTTTTTTGTGACATTCTTGGATTGTGAACGTTAAAATAATTGTTCAAATGCTATGAATAAAGAATGAGGGCTTCCACGTAACCTTCCATTCTTACTTGGCTTGCAACATCTACTTCTAATTCATTTGAAGGAAAGTGCTTCTATAAACTTCCGACTGCGATGTTCGAAGTATTCCAGAGAGCTTCAATTACGCCGTCCGCTTGAATGTTTATACAGCGAAACCTTCTGAAACGACCATCTCTATTAAGCTGCCACCTTCATTAACCTCTTTTGAAAAAATGATTGTTTTTTACAGATGACACGTGAGAGCTCCTTTTTCAAGTTTTCACCGGTCCCCGTTCTCAAGGGCCAGGCACGTTTCCTAGAATATAATCTGTATTAAATTGTCACCACTTCCCAACAATTTCACAACTTTGATCTGAAGCTCTGTGAGAAGCGAAAAAGCGGTGAGGATAACTGTTTATTTAATATCTTCCTGCGACGGGACGCCTGTCAGATTCCTTAGAGAAGAAATAGCCAACATTCCTTAACTCTCGAGAGAATTATTTGGCTTGAGTTTTAAGAAAAATCGGTTTTACGAAAGAGAATCTCCTTGGTGCTGCAGCTTAAAGTCCTGGTACATAGTTATAGTTGGCGTTGAAGTCTAGGAATGGAGGGAACAAAAAGAAAACAGCGCAAACTCGGGAAATTAAATGCTGTACGCGATGAACTTAAATAAGTGCGCACCTACAAAGAAGATTCAATACTTATTTTTAGCTTATTGCTCGATTTATTCACTTTTTTAATAAACGATTCTAGTGTTTGAACGCGGGCATGCGCATTGTGGTTTCTGGAACAACAGAAGTAACCATAAACAGGCACGCGTTCGCTAAAACTTCAAAAGATATCGTCAGAATGAAAGGCTCTATATTGGGTCTTAGTGAAAACGAAGGCCATAATTTTAACATAAAATTTATGTATATTTCAAACATACTTAACTAAATTTCAACTAGCAAAATTTAATTTGATGTCCGCATGCCATTGCTCATGTACCGCTTGGTCCATGGAATTTACTCTCAATGAGGTTTATCGCTACACCGGGCAGTCGCTCGGCCGTACTCACTTTGGCTGCCGACACTTAAAAAAATAATCATTTCTTCCTTTATGTCCAACATGCAATTTTCGAAAATTCAGAGACTTCAACGAAAATCATACCTGCGCAATTTTTATGGATTCTTTGCTCTGTGAAAAACATGTAAAGAAAAATTTGAACTTTGAAAAAATGTTCTTTTTATGAATTGCATTATCATCAAGCAGATATTACGCAAAAGCACTAGCTTCTCAAAAATCATTACCTGATCCTTTTTAAAGATCCATTTTTTTATATTAAATTTCATAAAAAACAAAATTCTCATATATTCACTATCGTACATTTTCAATGTTAAAAGTTTGCAACTTTCGAAAATACAGAGGGTTCACGCAAAATGGGACCAACATTAGTTTGTTAACCATCTTTTGATACTTTGACAAAAAAATTTAAAGAAAACATTTGGAGCCGTTTTTGTGAATATAATTGTTTAAAAATTTCCTACATCACACAATATTTCGCGAAATTAATCATTTTCAAACAATTTTTATGACCTGCCTTCGAAGAACAAATTTTACTACAGTAGGAATATCTACCGTCGATATTGTGTTTGTGGGAAGACGCAAAATAAATATGAACTGCTGCAAACGTCGAAAAATCTGTAATAGTAACGAACATAAGATCCCTGCCATTATTTTAAGTGTTCCGCACGGTATCCAAGGGCAATGTTCAATCGAAATATTTGGAGCGATTTTTTAAAAAATGTTGAGGCTTCTTGTAAAGTACTCTGCATAATCGAAATATTCATTTCAAATTCGCAAGGCTTCAAGTTCCCTTAAATGGAACGAGGAATATCAGTTTTGGAGAAAATCGTCGGAATGGTTTTGCGGAAAGCGTTTACTACAGACAAACGCAACCACGTTTGTCGTCAATCAGCTTTTCGATATCAAGGACTAATAAAACATGGATTCAGGCTACAAATCGTGTTAGAGGAAGTAATCTTCTAAATATAGGAACGAGATTTATCCACTTTTTCGTTACCAGGGTCTGACTGTTGGGGGTTTACCAGGGGCTGATTAATAGTTATACTATCGGGAAAAAAAATTATATTTTTTATGATCCATCGGCAAATTTGTTTTTCGAAGCTCTCAATAATACAATTTACATTCCATGGATTTTCTTTGAACGTAATGATCACTTTAGGAACATGTTCATACAATCCGCAGTAATGCTTCCAGAAATCATAGCACTTGCTGCGTGAATCATGGGTCGCGCTTCACAAGACCGTTGATACAAACGATAAATTAATAATTCATTTTTCCACGGTTTCATTTACCTGTAACACGTGTTTTTCTCTTATAAAAACAAATACAAATTAATAATTTCACTGAAAAGCAATTTATGGATAACAGGAGGGATGAAACTATGTAGAACAAAACGAATGATTTTTTTAAATTTTTAAGCCTCATAACGTATATCATGATTTCCACCCCTACTTAAAAAAATCATTGTTAAGAAGAGTCAAAATCATGCAACGTGATCAGGATATTTTGAACTCAAATAAAAAAACAAAAGCAAAGTGGAACATAGTAAAATACAACCCCAACTAAAGATTTTCAAGAGAATGATGTTTTAAATATAAAGAAACTATATAGAAAATATGGAGAAGTGAACGATTTGGCAACAGTGGTTAGTCTCTTCAATCAACATTTTTTGAGAATCGCTGCTGATCTCACAATTGGTCATCAGCCATCATCAGATGTTCGCAAACAATTAATACACGATGATTATATCCGAAACTTCTTCCCATGAATGTCTCAAAATAATCGGTAAACTAAAAAGGAAATATTCGGCTAGTTTAGAAGAATTTCCGGATTGTTTATTCAAGACTTGTGCACTTGCAGTTATACACCCGTTAACTCGCATACTTAATGCATTCTTTTGCACCGGATCTTATCCATTTTTTAAAAACAGCTAAGATTAAGGCGCTCCATAAAAAAGGCAAAAAAAAGTTAAATTAAAAGTTATCGGTCAATTTATCTAAGTAATTTTTTCCAAAAATATTAGAGCTTTTTTACTTACGAATGGAAACTCAGTAAACATGATTGCAAATGATTTTAGATTGCAAACTTGGATTTAGAAAATCAAAATCTACGGAAATGGTCATATTTTCTTTTCTTAAAGATTACTTAATCTCAAATGTTCGGATATTGGCAGACGATTGCATAATATATCGCAGTATGAATTGGAAAGAAGATTAAGAAATGCTGCAACGGGATCTTCATGTGTTATATGACTGGGCGGTAATTAATGAACTGCCCATAAGTAGCTCTAAACGGAAATCCATCACTTGGCAGGTATCGTAATAACAGAGAAACAAATTACCGACTAAATGACGTTATTCTGCGAGTTTCCTCGTGCAAGTATCTGGGAATCCACTTCGATAGTAAATTAAGCTGGAAAAGTCACATTCTACGTGACTTTTCCACCTTAAATTTGTACTTGGTGCTTTTTGTAGGAGAATCCTGAAGATACCTTCACTTTAAAATGCTCATCTTAAAAAAGAGTGCGACAAACGCGAAGAAAATTTTGTATTTATCGCTTGTTCGTTCGATAATGGAATATGGTACAATTTGTTGGGAACCGCACAAAATTATACAGTGTAAAAGTTGGAAATGATTCTGCGTAAGGGAGCTAAATTTACTTTCCGGGACACCAAAATGGCAGGGTGGGATTTATTCGAAAACAGGCGATCAGTAGTATGACTACGCTTTGTATAAAGTTCATATCAGTCATCCAGGATGGAAAGAAATTAATCGATGGCTAAGTATTCCTACGTACATGAGTAAAGGGGGTTACTGGCACAAAATAAATTTAAGACCGCAGACAACGGATGTCGGGAAATTTTCTTTCACAACTCAAACGATAACGCAAAGGAATAGATTGCCAGTAAAAACCTTTGAATCCTTTCCTCGAAGCGTTCAAGAGGTTAAGAAATTAATTTAGGGAACTAAGTAAATGAGGGACTTCATTGAGAATAGTAAGTTATATAGGAATGCATAAGTGTTATATTGTGAAGTGAGGTGTCGTGGAGTTTAGAGCAGAGAAATAAAGAAGGAAGTGATCTAAGGGTGATAGTGAAGTGATGTGCAGTATAGTGTCTTAACTGTACAAATATTCAGTGCACAGTTACATTATAGAAGTTTCGCTTTCTTAATGTAACTTACTGTTAATGTTTTATGAATCATTCAGTTTTTATATTATTATTATTATTATTATTATTATTATTATTATTATTATTATTATTATTATTATTATTATTATTATTATTATTAATATTATTATTATTATTATTATTATTATTATTATTATTATTATTATTATTATTATTATTATTATTATTATCATTATATAACTTGTATGTTAGTTATATTACCTTACGTATGTAATTAGCTGCCACTGGATTATACCCAGTTGCAGCTGAAATAAACTTATCTTATCTTATCTTGATATGCCCTCGACAAATCGAAACGGAAGAACAGTGTCTTTGGGGATGATATGAATTTTCTTTGTAATAATGAAACCGTAAATAGTACAATATCAGATTTTCAAATTGATTCCGTAATTACAAAATAATAGTAAATCGTAAGAAAACAAGTTTCAATGCAGTTTTATATTTCATATAAAAATGTCTGTACTCCTTTGAAAATGAACTATGTGCTATTTACTGATGTGAAGATATCATTTTTAGGACTATCAATAGAAAAAACTCAAATGCAACGTCCATTTAAACGAATTGAACACGAAATTATGTTCATTATTCTGCACGTTCAGAATTCTTTCAAATTCAGTCAGCTTTCATACTTCTCGGTGTGGATATTTCGCAAATGTTCATTCCCGCCTGAGATATGGTTTAATATTCTGGGGAAATATATCTTATAGCTCCCAGACTTTTAGTTTAGAAAAAAGAATTGTACGAATAATAAGAAAATACCACACTCGAGATTCTTGTAAGCCTCGCTTTATGAATCTAGGAATTTTACCATTATTTTGTCTGTTGATTTACGAATCAGTAGTTTTTGTCAAATGACTTACTGAAGGGTGGGAATATATTTTCATGAAACGTCGATGTTGATAACTATAACATTCGAGTACTATAGTAATCGTATTCATCAGGCGTCTGTATCAACAGTTCACTGGTAATGGACGTTTGAGTTCCGAATAATTTTTTTCTGATGCTTAACTGTTTCTGTACAATTAGATACTACACCGAGCATATAAAAGGAAAGTAAAATTAATTTTAACAATGGTTTTTAATGTATTATTATTTTTGGACTGTATCCTTTCAAACAACTTGTAACAGTATTGTACCTCAGCTTCTGGGTCAATGTCCCCTTCTCGATCAGGGTTTTTGTCCAGTTTCCCTGATCTTTTGAGCAAATGCTGGGATGGACCCTTGATTTGCGTATGGACGTGATGTAACTTCACTATCTGTGCAGGTTTTCGAGAGTTGTCAAACACACACGTATAATTATCGTTCTCCATGGAGATGCGGCAAGAAGTCGATTCTTTTGAGGGTCTTCTTGCAAGACAGTTTTGAACATGCTTCTGTAAGCACCAAAGTAACATTTCAATAAAGAGAGCCCGTTTCTTTACTTCATTAATTTAAACAAAGTAGTGTGTTGGAACACTTTAACAATATTCAATTGGCACTTGAAAGTACAGAAAATGAGGTTACTTTCCTGGAGCAGGGAGCGACGAATTGTTTTTGGTTAATTTTAAAATTTTGAAACATGCGATCAATGAATGTGAGACAAATATAATTATTACAAGCGCAAATACCATTTTTGGTATCAATTTTGCCTGACCAAAATAACTATTCCTATTTTTACATGGAGTATTTCTAAGATATATCTCACAGGTTATTCATGATTGCATCAAAATATTGCACATCGTAGACAAACATGAGCATTGTTTTGCTTAGTGATACAGTTTGACACTGTATGTGTAATACAGGCATGAATACCCCCCCCCCACTTGTCCGACTGTGTGATCTGCTTTGCCTTCACTCAAAACGTTGAAGCTCTTCATGAAAAGGAATCTAAGATTTTGAATGTCAGTTTCAAGTTTGTAGTTAAAGACATGCAGTGAAGTAGGTCTCTATTTACATGGCAATAAATCATTTGACATTCTACGCGCAGCTCTGTTCACAAATGCCGCGTTAGGAGAGGCACATAAACCTACCGGGAGACTGTCTGCTAAAACATAAGTTGTGGCAAGTTTGTATTTGTAAAGCCCGTACATGTATTTCAAAAACATCACCAACAAGACAATTTGAAATTTTTCTTTTATAAGAAATGTTTGCGAATAAAATACCATGTACTTATTTTTCACCTTTATACGTGCTGATGGAGTCTGCTACACTGTCTGGAGTGGTTTATAATAGGAACCGTTACCAATAATTTTTGAAAACAATTTATAAACCTGTGAAAATAATTCATTTCTATTTGGATGAGGTAGGAAGAGACAAAAGTGAGTATATCGAGTATTCCAGACCCCGCTAGAACAAATATGTACTACGTTCTTTTTACATACATATTGCAGCGTATTAGTGATATTGCGTTACTTATTAGAATAATGTTAAAATATATTGCATCTCCTTGTCTGTTAAGAGCTTTAGGAAGACTCTTCTGAGCTGTACGTCAAACGTCACGCGTCACGAGAAATTAGTTTCCGAAAGCGGTGACCCTCAAGAATTACGTAATAAGATATATTTTACGAATCAACAGGTTTTTTAGTAAACGATCAAATATAGGATTTGAAATTGCTGATTTTATTACAACAATAGATACCTGCTTTAATTTTTTTTTAAAATTTCTATTCTATCTGAGGTCTCAAGAACAGTTACGTAAGTATTCTGAGAAGCACGATTAAACGATTACAGTGATTTAATTAAGAATTGTAAACGCATTCTGAAATTTACAAGAAACTTTGATTGATTGTTAGTTATCACGGGCGCGTCAACTACTACGGTCATTGTGCTTGTAAGTGAAGTACGTGTTTTTACTCGGGACTTCCCCGCTGGATTGGCAGATCTGGCGCCGACCTACCGTCACCTAACGGGTTTCCCCAACCAAGTATCTCCCACTAGCGGGGCACCACCCCAGCCGAGACAAGTTCGCCGTGTGTGGTAGTGTAGTGCATGTCGGTGTAAGTGTGTGTGTCAGCTGGAAAGCTAGTGTCGAAAATCCTACCGCCGTCGGGACTCGAACCTAGGACCTCCCGGTCAGAGGTGCTGCAGTGACATCTGATGATGCACTGAGCCACCGCTCCCGGTAAGGGACTTTGAGCCTCGTGTGTTAGAGTAAGCAGCAGTCGTGTTCCATGACCGTCTTCCAGCTGCTAGATTTTCCAATAGGCTGGGACGCACAGCGCACGAACAGGGGCCCGATACACCAGCGCTGTGCCTGTAATAATGCGTAGGGAGGAGAACCAGCAACACAACACGAGAACATCCTTGTACGGCACTGTAAGGCTGATTTATAGATAATTCAGAAAGCAATGTCACCAACCTTCCCGGCGAATAGCAAAGTACCATGTGTTTGGATCCGGGAACAGTTAGGTCTTGTTTCAATCCCCTACTCCAGCAGTTATTGATCTAGTCATGCGATGCTGGAGAGCCCTCGGTGCATAGCATACGAGAAGAGACAAGCTCCGTGGTAAACGAACCTGCCGTCCGCAATTAGCAATATCCTTTCCTTTGCCTCTTCTCCCTCATGCGTGCAGAATCTGATGATATATGCCCGAGTCAAATGAATAATTTAAATATACACTCACAGAATGAATGTTACAAACTTCTAGGGCACAGTGTCGAAAATAATCAATTTTTGCCGAATGAACATGTAGGGGAAAATTTCACAAATCGATTTATACATGTGGCGTATGCTCCTCATTGACAGATATTCTTATGCACGGGTGTTCGACGAACCACATTCTGTCACAGTCAAGGAGAATTCAAGTACCTGCACAATATCTGTATACACAGGGATGCCTAAAAATTGGGAGGAATTCTGTTTATGGAATTTCCTACTATACTACGGTTTTTGCAGAGCTGCCTCTCAAGGTCACTCAAGGCCCGTCACCACGGCTGCATTGTGGCCGGTATTTCGCGTCTTTCTTAGTCGTGCCGCTGTGCCGCATGCTCGCGACCGCTGCAGATGAAGTGACTATAGCGGCATTGTCCGGAATGCCACCGTGGTGACGGGCCATGAGTGACCTTGAGAGGCACCTCTGTAAAAAAAACGCAGTATATATGTTCATTGGCAAAAGGTGATTTCGGCCCCTCTTTATGCTCAGGAATTTTGTAACATTTATTCTGAGACATTTATTTTGAATTGGAATAAGGTAGTACACATTAACGTACAAATAAAGAAGTGAGCAACAATTAAAAACTATACGATGAAATAAAAATGAAGATTACTTAAAAATTAATTGATTGTTCTTTAAAATATAAGCTGATATCGAGAAAATTACGCTATAAACTGATAGACATGCAATGCAAGCATATTATTGGTAAAGTGATGTGTGTAGATAAACTCTCAATTGTAAACTTCGAGTCTCATGATTTTGGTAATTTAGTTTCACTTTTGATTCAGTATTACCTGCGATGGAATATTGATATTAACTATCGTGAGATTTGCTATAGTCTTGTTGTTTTGAAATTATCATGAATTAAAATTTAAAACGTGATATAGGCGGATATACTTCTCACAAAGAGTTATGCCACTCTTGTGACCGGGTGATACGGTAATTAACGTTCAGTATGTTTAATATATCCATTGAACATGTACTGAGTTTTCTTGTAAAGAAATGACGTTGAGCGCTTCTTTAAAATATTAATTTACGTAAGTAGAAGTAACTCTCGTCGCCTTAAAATACCATGAGTTTAATTTTTTTCATTTTGTGTTAGTTGGTAGCTGAGGAAAATGAGTCTTCTGATACGTTCACATTAACTATTTTTCTTTTCTTGACACGCTTTACATCATCGTTTTTCCGTATTTAGTATCATATACAATAATAATGGTAGTAATCTTTGTTCATTACTCGAGTTTAATAACCGTTTCGTATAATTGGAAAGATTTGGGTTCGAGGAACAGTTTAGTAGGATTACTCAACTTTGGCAGTAGTGAATTATTACTAAAAATAAAGGATTTCTTTCAGGAACTTATTATAATCGTATAATAACATAACCGTGTTTTGAAAACTTGTGTGAGAGCAGTTATTTCAATTTTGCACCTCGGTACAATAACGATCTTGAAGCATCAATTTCATCTCCCGTAAAAACAAGCCTTTTGAAGTTTCGTATCTGTTACAGCAAATGCGCGATATCTCTCACAACCGAAAAAAGTGCATTTTTGTTTCCCTCTCTTCATGCGGAATGGCTCGACCTTTGCATCGATGCAGTCCCCGCAAAGCTCCGCATATTCGCGCGTTCGTCACACCAGCATATCAAGCTGGCACGGTGCCCCCTGGATAAAGGCCGGCTTCCGCATATCGAACTCGGCTTTTCGGTGAATTTTCTGCGCGACTGATAGTTTTATTGTGATGCTGGATTGGGTACAACTGTTATTAGTTGTGGTCTAACATGGACGTGTTCCATACGAAATAAGAGATACACATGTTAATTAACGTGTATCATTATGTGTTAATTTGATTGTCCCCCTGACACGAATCGTAATTGAAAATGTAGATATTTCATTTTAATGTTCTCGGTTCTATTTACTTATTAGCCTCCATGACGCTGTAAAAACTGTATTAGACATATGTATGAAAAGAATCTAAATGAATAAACATACCTATGCCATTTGACGGTAAATACTTAAATGATCCGTGTAAATTTTTCAACGGGAGAGGAATTTCCACACCCATTCGCGAGTCAATCGGCGATGAATTTATATTTCCGAGTTAAAAAGCACTACTACATTTATTACGGTAATTTATTTGTAAAACGAATCAGAGTGATCAACATGATCATTCATACCTAGGAAATTGATAATATTTCTTGTCTTATGGCACCATATTTTACGTTCAGTATGTTCATACACAAATTTACTATATTGGAGTCGTATGCTTAAAAAGGCATATGACATGCGTGTTTCTTCCTAATTGCTCTAATGTGATAGATACTTCACACCTATAAACAATTTTACATTATCTCCTATCTAAGAAATTCACGTTTCTTGTTAATCTCCATGAATGCACATTTTCCTTCGTTCCCCATGTGAGTACTTACTCTCCTTCGTGGCAACATCTGGGACCGCGCTCTCGACTATGTGAACGCTCGCTCCAGCCTCATCACATTCTCTACTGTGTTTACTGCAGAGGTAGCTCAGCGGGTTTTTCCATTCGTTAAAATGACGCTCCGCACCGCTGAGCCGGTATCGATTAGATACAAACCCTCGAAGGCTATTTGGACGAAGTGTAGGTCAGACGCAGAAGCACGCAACTCTTGAGCCACACCGGCAGAGTTAGTTCAGAGACAGCATTGCCGCTGTCTCTGCAACGATTCTCACCAGAAGAGCGGGTTCCGGTCCCGACGGTAAGAGGATTTTCGATACTAGCTACAAAGATAGGTTGAATTCAGCAGCTGTCTGGGGGATAATACAAGAGGGCGGCTGCTCTAATCGGTAGGAATCCGTAGATGAGTACCAGGCGTAGTGTAGTATCCAAAGTATGCAGTATCCGAAGAAACGCGGCACGGATCGCGCGCGATCTTTTCATCCTCTCCTCTTAGAAACACGATACTCTCCCGTCGACACACATGCATGCACTAAACTACCACACATAACGGTAGACCAGTCCTGAGCTGAGATCTTCTGCCTGGTAGACAGTGCCTCAATAGGGGAGATACCTCCGAGGACAAACCCGGAAAGCCGACGTGAAGTTCGGCGCCGCATGTCACCAACCAGCGGGGAAGGAACACCGCCATCTCTCGAGATAAAAATATTTACGGAACTATTTTCCATCGAAGATGACGAGTCCGGAAACATGAAACTTGAACCACTTTGCTCCGCAGTGTGCATCTCAACTTTCTGGCGGTGGACACGCCCTCGCTGCGTCCGCCACGCCACAGGCGCACTGGCAGAGCACCTTTAACCCGCAGCCTATCACGAAGCGAGCGCCTGTCCTGCTAAATGCGCCGACGCGCCAAGTTATTGCCTGTGTCGCTTCCAGCGGCATCGCCGGCTGCATCTCCCTCGCGTTGAAGCCCCGCGTGTATATTTATCCTCTTTCTACTCCGCAGCTGAGGTCCGCCCGGCAGGGCGCCGCATTTGAGTAAGGGGCGGAGCGGGGCGGAGCGGGGCGGAGCGGGGCGGAGCGGGGCGGAGCGGGGCGGAGCGGGGCGGAGCGGGGCGGAGCGGGGCGGGGTGGAGCATGAGCGGGGCGGAGCGGGGTGGGGCGGGGCGGAGCATTCTTTCACGCCTGCACCGCAGATGCCTGGCGGAGTACCGTTCCACGTTTACGCGCACTTTGTGGAGCGTAAAATTCGAAGACGCCCCGATCTACTCCCCGGATTCCGCGCGGTGTCCGCCTCGTCCCATCCTGTCCTGTCACGCCTGGTCCCTTCCTGTCCCTCCGCGCCTCACCACGCTCACGAACTCCCGCACCACCCCAATCCAACCCACCATTCTAATCGCTGGGCCCCTCCGCCATCGTGCCCGCCGCTGCACCAAGCGTCCTGCCGATCTGCCCATCCCCGCCCCGCGCTCTCACCTGCCCGCCCTGACCCCTGTTCCACTACCCCGCGCCGCTACCTCGCCGACCCTTCTCCCGACCGATCTCCCAACCACACGCCCTCCCCTGTCCTCTTCGCCCGCCGCTGCGTCAACCACCCATCCCCGAGGATGGAGGGAGGAGGCTTCCATCGCGCTCGGGATTCAAATGATGTGAGCGGCGGGAAGCAGCGGCGAAAGGGCAACGGGCCACCCAGATAGATAGATTGATTGATTGATAGATTGATTTTCAGTGATTCCGGCCGTTTACGCTACTAAGATCATTAGTCCCGTTAGTATATTGTATGTGTTTTTCGGATGATGGCGGTGGTCTTCCCTCGCTGAATGGTGATATCCGGTTGAAGTGTTTAGCATGTAGTTAGCTTATTAGTGTGAGTGTGTATAAGGGGAGAGAATAGTACAAAGAAGTGGTAGGAGATATTGCGCGTGGTCCATGTTCCGTTTGTTAGGGTACTGCTCTGGCATTTGCATGGTTTTGATCGGAGAAACCACGGAAAACTATCAATTAGGACAGCCGGCCGCTAGAATTATCCTCCAGACGGCGACTGAATTCGACCTAGCTGACAAACTAGTGTCGAAAATCCGGTCACCGTCGGGACTCGAACCTCGGACCTCCCAGTCATGGGGAATGCAGTGACATCAGTTGATGCCCTGAACATTCTCTCCAGGTGGGATCACACCGATACACTCAGTTCGCATAAATACGAAGATTAATTTGTAGCGAATGTAAAGGGAGATCTGAATTCGCTCTACTCCCTCATCAAAAAACTTTTCATTTCGTGTATGATATTAATTCAATTCAGTAAATCATATATATTAAAATTTTCCTTTATTCAAAAAAAGGGTGCGACGATCCCTTTAGCTGTTCCGGAAATTAAACCCTGGATGCACGTTTTATTTTACAGAACAATATTACAGCATGGAACACGTAAAAATCGGCAATTAAAACACAAAACATTTTACAAAGAATGAAACAAACACAGAGAGCAAATAAATGAAAATAAACGTGAGATGTAATAAACGTCAATGATCAAATGATGAAAGTAGTCATGGGGGCTCTGGAGAGGCTTTGTTTGGCTTTGCGCCTGGAAAATTGCTAACGGGCCATTCCGCCAGGATGCTGCTGCAGTCTGCTGTAGGCACCACGGTGACAGCCTGGCGAGGACGAGACTCGCCATTTGCAGAGCTGGAGTCGAAGACTGTTGAGTTTTACTCGAAATGTGTTTTGATGACTTTACGCTTACGAACACCGACATCGAAGTCTTGAAACAGAGATGCTCCAGACCTCTAATTATTCGAATTTCAATTATTCGCATCACAAGTATCCAAAACGATTTTGGGAGGACGTGTGCCGATTGCGACGTTGTGGAGCTTCTGGACGTGAACAGTCTGTGGGACTCGATACGGAAACGCGTTTATTCTTAATAGCAATGCATTATTTTCGATAGGTTTCATGTCACCTATATACTTATTGATACAAACTCACAACTTTTTTGATGAATGGTCAAAAGGACTTAAGTCCCTTTCTGTCTATTTTTCCTTTTTCGCGCAATATTGACGAAAAACCGCAAGCTTTCTTTTGGAATGCGAATGCTTCACGTGTTATATTCACATCATTTTAAATTACAATATACAATAGAATTAAAATAAATTAACGAAATGCCCTTGATGCGTACCTTGACGATACAAAAAGGTCTAGAGAATCGGTAACAAAATTTGTGCACATTTCATGAAGAGCGCTACGTGGCGTGGGGATTGACCATATCTGGCCATCATGGTTTGTTGAACTGATGGCATTCCCTGGGAACTGCAAAATTCATTTTTTCTGACTTCACCATTCTTCTGGTCTCCGGTCGTTGGAATTCACTCCCCATCCATTGGGGTGCAGTCCCCCGCATTCAAAAGTATTTTCACAGAATGCATGAAAGGATTCATTCCCGAAGAATTTCGTTCTTTATTGTGAAAATTATTAACTAATCATTTTTAGTTCTTACCATAAAGAAACAGTCGTCGAACACACAAGTATCATCACCCTCGCGTCATCACCTGTTGCGTGATTTTCTAGCATAAATTTAGTCATATAATCATCCACACGATGAGAAATATTCAAATCCTTTCATACAAAGACTTTCGAGGGTGAAATATTTTTGTGAGCAAATTGTATGTTTGTAGTTAGATTTTAATTCTCTATTATATCAAAATCTCACGGAGAAATTCTCCGAGACTTTGTAAAGATAATAATGACAAATTGCATTACATAACACAAAATACCATGAGTAGGGCCAAACGTTTTGGATTTAGAACACATGTATTTTGAATGTGGTCACAAATGATGCATTATATGATACCGATACCGATATTGTAATTTTCTCAATGAAAAAATCTGTGAAAATCAAACAAGCTGGGTTGAAAATGTAATTTTAAAGATAGATAGCAAAGGTCTTGGTCTATATTTTTCGCTTTCCGATTTCCTCTGAGGAAGCTCCGTCCCGGCATGAAGCCTCGTGTTCCATCGGGCCGCACATGCACCACGTCTAAGGCAAGGAGGACAAGCGGGTTAGTGGCAAAGAGGAGGCGGGAGCGGAATCTGGCTAGTGAGAGGGGGCGGGGCGTGTTTGCGATGTGGATCGAAGCAAAGCCTCGGCTGTGGAGGCTGGGAGAGGCGCGCCGACACAGTTGTGCGGTTACGCCTTGCAATTCCAAAGCAATTCCTCAATACGTGGATTTCGAGATCAATTCCTTCTTTAATCCTACAAGCGAAATGGAACATTCCTCCCAAGGAACATTTTAAATCGGTCTTAGAAGGGTGTCTTTTATGGAAAGCAATGTATCCGTTCGTTTGAGCGCATACTCTACGATCGGAAAATTCTCACTTGCATATGGACTCCTTTCTACATTTGTTTTACTTTAGAAGTGAAGTAAGTTAAGACATCTACAGCGTGTTTCGTGAGTAAATGATGATGCGGAATGATGAAGTATTAGAAATTTGTTTCGCAAATGTGAAGAGTACATACGGCATAACGCTGTTCTGGGAGTGAAGATGGCCTCATCAGCTATTCAGGAGTATATTAATGTTCTTTTACTGTCGTATTCTGTGAAGATCATGAGCTGACATGTCAGATTACTGTTCTTGCTTAAAATACGTGGTTTACTATTATTTTCTTGAATACTGCAATTCGGAATAGCAGTTAGAAAATACAAGGAGACTAAACGTCAAATAAATCCTACGTATGTTAATTGAGAGCCCGTGTGCCAATCGGTTCGTTACTATCGTTTAGACTTTTTTTTCTTCACCATTCAGAGCAAATGAGGTGTCATACGACGAGACTCGTCTCAGTATCTTCCAGAACATTCTAGGATCATTTTTCTAAAAAAATCGTTTTGCCGTTTTCAAGGTTCCTATCGTGATGTAACGCTGTAGAATACGACGTTCACACGTTTCTGGCGTAACGTGAATCGATACGACGTGAATAATCAGGTTGACAATAATTAGACTTTTGTGTGTAACAATTGTTTTTTAAAAGTATAATATTTCTATCGATATTTTTAACATGTGATACATGTAATTTCCTGTGCGCAAGGACAGACGAGCTACTGTTGGGCTAACAAATGTTTGTATTAGCCGGCATTGTGCAGTATTAATTTTTAAATATGAAAATATT
Source organism: Teleogryllus occipitalis (assembly GCA_011170035.1). NCBI lineage: Eukaryota > Metazoa > Arthropoda > Insecta > Orthoptera > Gryllidae > Teleogryllus > Teleogryllus occipitalis. The sequence goes on along the minus strand of BLKR01001699.1, from coordinate 112,765 downwards.
ACCCTGGGAGCGCCAGAAAAATCTGGTGTTTACTCTATTGAGCGTAGTTCTTTTGCAGAAATGGATTTGTTTTACAAAATTAGAGCGCAAATTTTTCTCTACAAGATAAGAAGATGATGTAGAAAAGCGAAGAAGACATCATCGTCCTTTGAGGTATGCCCCATCAGAGCAATTAGTAGTTGTGCACGTAGTATGTTATCCCTTTCATCTGGGGATATACATGACGGAATGTGGGGATAGGAATTCTGAAGCACAAGAAATCGTGCACAAATTATACTTTTCGCCCGCATGACACAAACAGTTTTTACTATTTCTTCTTTTTTTACGAATAAACACATCAATATTAAACACTGCCTTAGTGATTTTGAGAAACATTTATTTTTCAAAGTAAGGTGGCGATTATCAGCAAATATATAGTTTATTTATCAAAGAACCACAGTTTGCACGCATAGTTTTTGCAACAAGAAAATAATTAATATTTTGCCTTATTTTAAATCCCATTTAACTGCGAAGGAACTTGTTTTAGTATGAATTCTCTAAGTAAAGTCTCTGCAATAGTATTGACGATCTGATCATATGACATTTCATTTTGGAGAATATTCCAATGCAAGAACATGTTAATAACTACTTTCAGTATAACAGAGTACCTGCTCACGGATAGATACCCCATGGAACATCTTAACAACCCTCTATCTCTTTGGTTTGATGGTGAAGGACAACATTATCAGAGATAATATCCGAGAACCTCAAAATTTTGTAATGTGGTTATTTTCTGGGTGTACATGAAATCGTTCGTCTATACAGAAAATAACAGAATAGAGATATGTCAACACAACGAATTTGCAAGAGATATTGAAAAGGAATACTGAATATACTACAGCGTTCAGCAGGGATCATCGCAAACGAATCGAGGGTTGTTGTTTTTTTGTGTTATTTTTTGAAAGAATATTCATGTCATTAGCAAAGGGAATTCTTCTTCCACTTCAAATGCACAAGGGAATATTGTTTACATTTAAAAGAAAGAGGACGGAACCATAGATCGAACCCTGCGGGACCTCATGTTTCATTGGCAAAAAACAGTGAAAAAAGGGGACATAATGTTCTTTCTTCCCAGTACGGTATTTGTACTCTCTAGAAAACAAGTTTAAGGAACGAAGATATCCAATCTAAAAATGACCATAATCTCATATGAAGGTATATTTGAAAGCAAAGTGTTATGATGAATGACGCAAAAAGTTTTCAGAAAATATAAAAACATTCCAATAGGTGCTTCATTTTTCGCATTGATGAATGAACATCTTCAAAATTTGGCAACTCTAATTTTTTTATTAATGTTTAGAATTAGCAACCACTTCGGTTTTTTCGAAATGTGTACATTCGTAGTTACGTAAATCTTGCTAATATTTCTGAGAAAAATATTTCTGAGAAAACTGACTCCAGAAATTGACAAATTATATTTAATTTCATTTTGTTGCCTCATTTAAAGTTTTGCTGTTTTTGTTGTTTTAAAACTATGTAAATGTATTCCTCTGCTTAAATCAGCATTTGAATACGTGAGTTAACGAGTGTATAAAGGCACAGGCTTTTTTAAATAAAGAACTCGGAAATTAATCTAAACCAGACGAATATTTATTTCTAGTGTACTGACTTCTGATTTCATGGGAAGAAATTTCGGAAACAAAAATCGTGCCGGAAATGTTTTGGAAACGTTGCTTTAGTTCCTTCGTGAAATCAACTACATTTCTCCAAAAGTGTTGGAGAGACTTGCAACTTTCGCCGGTGTCTATTACCTGTCTGTCAGAACCGCGTAAACAACATTCTCTACAAAGCTTCGAAATAATGTGATCGTATTTTTGCCATATTCTATTCAATGTTTGCTGGGATGCCCGGAAAGACCTACAATGAAGCTTTTTCCTTACGGTCTCTGCCCTTACAATTGCGATAGAATGCATAATTTCCGTTTCCGGACGTCAAGCTGTGAAAGAGATGATAAATATTCCGAGAGGCCTCTCTTTTCTCTAATCCTCTGATAGGATTTTTCTCTTTATACATGAAATTATATTTTCAAATATCATATCATGAAAACGAACTGCAATATTGTTCCGCTTTTGGGGATTTCATTAATTCTACGTATTGGTTTTTTTATCAACATACTTGATTCCACTTTGTAAGACCATTACACTTAAGAGCGTGGATTTTGTTCTTTGATGCTGGCCGTATGCTCCTAAACCACGTGTATGTCAACATTTTCAAAATTATCATTGTATTTTGTACAAAAACAACTGGGTTTTAGCATGCATTATCGAAAACAGTTAAAAATGTATTCCAGAGAAACCGAATTCAATGTGTAAATGTTGACTGAGAAGGAAGACGATTAATTATACTTTTTAAATTTAGTCATGACAACCAACCCATTTTATATACGATTCTTTAAGTCTTCCACTAAAATTACAGCAGCTCAGGTCAAATTGTTGTATTAGAACAAGTACTTAATATTATCATAAAGCAACACTAATACTGAACCAAACCAATATTCCGTATATTTGTTGGACATGTTACACTATGAATACATCTCGTACAGATGTTATCAAGACATTTCTCAACGATTATAGAAATGTGCCAATGTAATAACAAAAATATTAGTGATTTTTGGACAACTTTGATGATATTTTACAAAATATACTAAGTGGCGTAGCGTGAATGAAGAGAAGGTAGACATCTGCCCATTGAAGAAAAAATACATGGAAACAGCATTGGAATCTAGTGTTTATATTTCTGTACAATATATGAGACATTCCGGGCAGGAAGGCCGAACTCAAAAATCACAAGATTCGAGAAAAGTGTATTTTCACATATTCTGCAGAAGACGAATCAAAATGTTGATATGAGAAAGAGGGGCTAACATGTAATACTACATAACATATCTTTTGGAATGAGCGTAATTGGTGAACTTCACAAGATATATTTAAAAAAATAACCGAATTTATTTCCTCACAATCCTGGGAGGGTCATATAAGTTTTCAATTATGAGTTTGTTTCCTGATTGGAATGCAGAAATGATCGCGTTGCGCCAAGGACAGACAAAACAAGGAGACGAGAAACCGCAGTGAGTATGCAGGAGAAGGGGGCAAACGAGGCATATTCTCATCCTTCTTCCGATGTTGAATTTTTCGTAAGGATATTTGCCGCAATGATGCGGTCATCCAGTGAAGCTGACAAAGGAAGACAGAAACTCGAGTGAAGGGCCGTCTAACGGGTGAAAGAAATTTCTTCAACGGCTGAGGTCGACATGTCTTTCTCATCCGAAAGCATTTCATTTCGCTGAGATACGTCACAAAGCTTGAGTGTACTTCCTCTTACTTCAACTTATTGAATAATAAATGTTTTGAGTTATTCAATGGAATTAGTTTGTTAGTATGTATTTATACCTGCAAATACCTGTCAGAAATTACGGAACAAAATTAAACTCTCACATTAGGAATGAATAAAAACAGAATAACTTCTGTAATAGATTAAATGAACTTAAAAATGTATTTTTCTGAAACTGTTCTATGGTTAATGTATAAACGAAAGGACAAAACAATAAAATGATCCTATTCTACAGTGTCTACATTTATAAATCATGTATAAATGAATATAACTAGTAATGCTACAGAAAGGCAGAGACTTTCTCGTATTCGTTTTCTATTTTCTTTGGCTAGCTATCCGGACATGTCACATAGTCTCGCCAGCTGCCATCTATTGACACCCAAAGTAGATTTGTTTTAAGTTTCTCAATTTTTCGGTCTCTTAACAGTGGAACTAATATATTACTTAAAGAATATTAAAGAGTAAAACCTCGTCCTAAATAGCAATTCTAATTGAAAAATTTGGAGCTGTTTTTAAGAAAACGGCGTTTGATGAAAGTACTAATTATGAAGAACAAATTTCATTGGAAAGAAAAATCTCTATCTAAAATATATCTAAAAATATTATGTAGTAGCATGAAGACGCAGAAAAAAGTTCAAACTTTTGCAATTTTCGAAAATTCAGAGTTAAAAGTAAAAAACGGACTTATGCCATAATCATAAGTGTATGTTACTCTATTCTTTCAAAAAATTTAGAGAAAAGATTTTGAGCCATTTTGGAGAATATTTTGAAAATGTTCCAGGAGCTTCATGTAAAGTACCCGCAAATTTTAAAGAAAGTTTTCCAAAATCGCAGCACCTGGAGTCGAGCCAGATCGACCGGGGAATATTCGTTTTGGAAAAATATCCTACGTATGGTTTAGACCCCAGGGGATCCCAAAACGTGTATTTCCGTTGACATCTCGAAATAGGTTTTCCTCAGCATTACGTAAATTTCCCTATACTACGTATATTATATCAATTTTTACCTACGCATAGGAGAAAGTAAAACTGAATACTTAATATTTTAAGTTTTTGCTCCACATAAAATCAAGAGAGCCGCCAATCAAAATTAATTTAGTTTTATCTACCGTGCTGTATTTTCAAATTCCAAACTCACTCTTAACAACCTCCCATAACATGAAACTCACTGCAATCACCGAATTGTACAGCCAAATGACGTTACAATAGTCAAAATTCTCCCTTCAATTTGTAGCCACCCTGTTTTATTAGAGGCAGGTTTTATCCGAAAAATCTTTCTTGGAACTATTCCCTTAAACTTTAAGTAATAACATGCATAAAAGTTTCTGTTTGAATTCAGGTGCCCAAACTTCAATTGAATTTACAATCGTGGAGACTCAGGGAATTATCTTATAGATATTATAACTACGGGATAGCAATAATAGAGAATCATCACTTGAAAAATCCCTGCCATCCTGTCGTCTAGCCGTTTGATTGGCCTCGCTACGTCAGTGCTTGACGCATTCCCGTTTGGAACACTCCGAAGCGACAGGGAGCTGCGGCCACGTCGCAGGCCGTGAGTGTCGACGCCACAGGCTGCGCCCATTTCAAAAGCGCATCGCAGCTGGGGCTGGGGAGTCGCGGGTGGGGGAGGGGCGTTTCACGGCGCTGCGCTGACGGGTAGAGGCGGCGGGGAAAAAGCTCCCGAGCAAGTTTCTGAAACTAATGGAGCCGTCTCCAAGATATTATGGTTTAGGAGTCATTAACGTCAATACAGTATAATTGGGGACGGATAGACGCGTGGAGGGGACGAAGGGGAGGGTCGGGAATGGGCGTGTGGAGCTGGGCGGGGAAGTGGAAGAAGGAGCTCAGCCATGCGAACGACCTCGCACGGTGGTCGCCTTTTGTCGGACAGGGTACAAATCGAGTTTCCTGATACCGTACATCTCTTCATGAAATGATTGACAAATTTGCAGACCAAAACCCCAAACGATATTAATCGAATTCGCTTCTCTCGCATGAACTCCTAAACAATGAGTTCGAAACTAGATAACGAAAACAAAACCTCTTTACATTTTCCTTCTAAAAGCTCAGTTACTTATAAAATGTTTTAGTTTTTTAAGTCATAGTCCATTTAATATAAGTATAAAACACATTTCATTTCAAAATGCGTCACAGAAACACAAATACAAAGGATATTGGGCACCTTTTTTAAATTTCGGAACAAGCTGTACGGGGACCACGCTGAGTTAAGGATGGCCAAACTGGACTAAGCTAGATTTCCAGCCGAGATCCACTGCAAGGGATCGACAAGGGAAGACCGAGATCTGCAGATGATGCAAATAGATAGAGGACCTTTTTCTCTTACCCTTGACTCCTATAAACTAGACATTTTGTCGATGTGCATCTCAAGAAAATGAAGCTTGAAGATGTGCATCTCAAGAAAACGAAATTCTCTTGAAGCGTCGAACACAATGTACCGCTTCAACTTAGGATTCGGCGACTTCCTACCTTTTCTAAATTAACAGATATAGCATGTAAATAATTGTAGTCATTGCATAACTGAAGTCATTGCATAATAGTTTATGCTGGAGAAACATATCACCCACTCTATGGGAAACACGTACGTATTTACGTGTACGTATTTACGTAAAGTCTTCCGGCAATAGGTTGCTCAGTAACGTCTATCATAGTCTTTGTTCTGGGCTTCAACACCAAAACATTCACCCAAAAATTCTTTGCGGTTATGATTTTCGGAAAACATTAATAAAAAATGCGGCTATTGTCAGGGTGAACAGATGCATTTAACGCTCAGTAAAGTGACATGACACCACCCACCTTCGTTGGAGGAAAGAAAAACTTGTGGGACTACTACTCTACGTACTTTTTCGCATCAGTAACGGTTACGTAAAATTAAAACCGCTATTTCTGATGTATGTCATTCATTCATGTAAATCATCAACAAAAATCGATGGTACGGTAAAGAGGTTACGGATTTGAACACTACTTTCACCCACCCCCCAGAAAATCAAACGATAGTAATCCTAAAAAATGCGGCAAATGATTGAAACAATTCCTTCTATAACCGCCAAATATTACATTCAAATATAGTCTGAAAATATTTGTAGTTGTAAAATGTTATATTTAAATAAAAAATGTCATTAATAGGGGGGGTCTCAAAAATGTTGGCTCCCCTCTGGCTTTAGGCTGCCCACGTGTATGCTAGATATCGGCAGAAACACAACAATTTCGATTGCAAATATACAATTATGCACAACTGTGCTATTGTCTCTTAAATAGACGATAGCATTGGTAGATAATAGTGAATTCTACAACCCTGCGCAATACATATATTAAACTCCACATTGACTCAAGTATCGGAGATAGAAACGGCGGGAACTGCTTTGTGCCGAACCAAGAGTTCTAGGTTTAAGTGAATACAAACCCCTCGAAGGAAAATAATCACATGATAAGTACGCACTGAGAAACATGTTGAATAAAACCCAGTGCAACGTCTACATTGCTCTACCCGTCCAATAACCGTTATATTGCTCGGGTATGGGATGTGGATTCTAAGCAAGGCTTGGTTGTAGACCTCTTGTAATGGTGTGGAAAACAAAACTAAATTACCACGAATCTCAAACATCAATTATACTATGATGTTATTGTATTATAATTACTCGGAATCCCACATATATCGCTAAACATTGGTCACCTGTCACCAGTGACTAATGTATTTTTATCAAACAGCAATGAAAATGTACGTGACCTATTAGGAAGACGTTCTTTGTTGCCCCTTTCTTGACATCCAAACATTGTTCCCAACTTTTTAACCATAAGTAGTTTAATGATGAAAAATCGTGCCAATAAAGCGAGGTTAGTAAGATTTGAAAATTTTCGCTCTTGAGTTACAGAAAATTCATATGCATTGGTGAAAAAACTACATATTGCTAACAAAATAGTAACACATACGCTCGACTCTACTTCTACCACAACTAGCAAAAAGGGAACAAAACATCGTCGTAGACAAGCTACATTTAAATGGAAAAAGGATACATTAAGAAATAGGATGAGAGCGTCTGGGGAAGAAGAGGAGTCGTGAGATTAAAATAAGAAATGGAGAAAAATTAATAATAGTATTAATAACAAGAATAATATTAATAATAATGAACTTCTTTACTTCGTACTCGAGTTTCCGGACCATATCGAAGTGTGTATGACAATGAGGTGAGAATGAGGCTGTAGGGCCCTCGCCCATTGAGAAGCTGTGCTCTCTCGCCGGGTAACCACCCCGTCTCCCTGCACCCCTTCTGCTCCTTCATCCACCTCCGCAACGCTTCGCCCTCTCCACCCCACCGCCTTCCACTTGGCCTTCTCCGCGTCCCTCCACTCCCCCAACCTTCACCCTCCTGCGGACGCCTCCGCCCCCTCCCCCTCGTATCTGTGTCATCGCGAACCCGCCGCCGAGCAGCCTTTTACGCTCAGACGTTTTATAGTTTCCGAGGAGGAGCAACTCGAAGTGAATCGGCGGCGTGCGCGCGGAGCGGGGCCGCGGAGCGGGGTCGCGCGCCGGTCGCCACCTGCGGCTCTCCACCTCGCACTCGCGAGGGCGGGCGAGGGCGGGCGAGGGCGGGCGAGGGCGGGCGAGGGCGGGCGACGGCGGGCGAGGGCGGGCGTGGGCGGGCGAGGGCGGGCGTGGGCGGGCGAGGGCGGGCGAGCAAGGGCGGGTGGGGGCGGGGCGGGGGGCGACGGGGGTGGTAGGCTAGGACGGGTGGGCGGGTGGGTCGGGGTGGGCGGGGGCTGGCGGGCTGGCAGGCTGGCGGGTTGGCGGGCGGGCGGGCGGGCGCGCCCCGGCCACCGGGCGGGGGAGGGCGGTGGTGAGGCCGGGGGGGGGGGGGCTTGGGCGGCGGTGGCGATGGCGAGGACGGGTGGGTGCGGGGAATTGTGCTGTCGGTACCAAACATTGATGAGACAGTCCACTCCCGACTCCTGCACTGGAGCTGTTACTCGCAGAGACCACGTACGAAGATCCAAGTAGTAGTCCACATCATTACGCACCATGGCTCTGCAAAGGTCCCGAAAGAAGAACGGAGTCTTCGTGGAAAGGGGTAGTCCGAGATAGCTCTATTTCGATTCACGTTCATTACAGGAAGTGGCATATGTTAATTTTATAGGGGTCACGTGGAATGTATTCCAATTCCCTCTAATTTAACTAAAACTTTATGCCTAATGTTTCCTCAACGAAAGGAAATCCACCATCGATTTCTTGAACTGTGTATCGAATTATATTGCTTATTTTTCAAATCATTATAAGTATATTATAATTAATGATAATGGTATATTACTAATAATTAGAACTATTTTGTATTATATATATATATATATGGATGATTATTATATATATATATATGGATATATATATATATATATATATATATATATATATATATATATATATATATATATATATATATATATATATGGATGATTATTGTCATATTAATTTTGAGAAACGTATTCGTCATAGTGAGAGAAGAAAAATGTTCATCACAGTGTGGGTCCTAAAATGCCTCATTACAAAGGTATCATAAGGCTTATTGTTGCGTGTTTTCCGGGTTTTATTTAGTTAGTGCATTACTTGATATTTGGGCTAAAAGTACAGACTTCAGTTACAACTGTTACATTGAAAATCATTTACGAATAAAACTGACGGCATCAATATCTCTTAGCATCCGCACATAATATCCCGCACTCTGAAGACATTTGTATTTGTTAGATTTATTAGTCTGGCGTTTGTCTCTTTTTTCAATGGACAGTTAGTCTTTTTTCTGTGGTTTTCAGTCTACTGTATTGGATACACAAACAAAGAAAGTTTGCACGCATTACATGCACGTTTTGGTGGATGGACAAGTATTGAGAGCATCTCACTTGTGTTTGGAGTGATATCCAACATGAAAATTGCCCGACCAAAATATAATTAAGAAAATCGATATAGTTTTCCACGCCATAAAATCCCGGGGGACGTAAATGTTTGGTGTATTTGACTCTAGATAATGAACAAATATTCGACGATAACGAGCTGTGAAAGACATTACGCACTGCTCCCAGTATTTTTGTGTATGTTTGGCTCTCAATGCCAAGGCAGGTCGATGTCACTTTGAACATTTCTTGCTATGCGTAAACAGAGTGGCCCAACAACTAAGTCTGATTATTTCGTGTTTCCGGGCGCATTAACTGCTACGGTCATTAGTTTCTTACGAGCAATGCATGTTTTTATCTCGTCGGTGGTTTTTCCTATATCTTCCTTATCCTATCTTCACCCCTCACTTACACATACTTACACTTGCATGTACATATGCCTGGAGACCAATCGGGAGTTCAGAGTTCGTCCCGCCTGCGGAAGGGGGAAGATACATGTTGACTTGTAGGAGTTAAGGTACCAGGAAACATCAATTATGGGATATACGGAAACTAGAGATGAACCTTGTTCTAAAGGTAATGTATTTCATGGCATTTGGACATGGCAGAAAATAAATGTACGTTTGGAATTCGATTTGGTTGCGCTGTGAGACAATTGTCCTCAAAATAGTTTTTCGTTTATAACACTGTGTTTATAATAGTTGCACTTGAGTGGATGGTAGTTGTGTCACTCCGGAACTGAAAACAACTCAACAACTCTCAAACAACACCCTATGCAGAGAAGTAATTGAACGACCTAAATATGATTTTGACGATTCAATTAACTTCTGGTTTGCAGTTGGTTTGGTGTATATTGGTGGACATTGCAAATGTTACAAGATTATCAAGAGGAAATTACTGCCTATGCATCGCAAATGCGTATTATTGACCCCAGCCTATTCCACAAAATGACTGCTAAAATTTAGCGGCGGACTGATTTCTGGCCACTCAATGTTTTGCAGAGCGCCTTTCACACGTGTGGCAACGACCAGAAATTAATTTGTGATCTTTGGTGCGCCCCACCGATTGAGTAAACCGCTACTACGATTGTTTCGTTCGACAATTCCAGTCATCGGTCCATTTGAAGTAATGGTGGGGTCTGCGGCCACTAATTTGTGATCCTGGAAGCCTTCCGAATATTCTAGAGAAAGTAATTTCGTAAATACTAATGAATATTAAAATGTAACAGAGTATGCTAAAAGTAATGAGTCATCATTACAATATTTTCCTGCCCTGTATATTATATTCACAGTGTCATAACATTTTCATATATGTATTAAAGTATTAACAAAACAAGTGTTAGGGAACTATTTTTTGCTTTTTTCAGACAATATTCAAATAGCGTAGATCACACTTGAAAGATCTGTGGAAGAGGACCACAAGAGATAAGAAAGATGTCATTATAAATATCACGAGCTCTTTATAAAAACTTTATAATTCTTTCACTAACTACACAACATTTACCAATACTGAATATATTATTTAATTAATAACGCTGCAACAAGTTCGTGTAAAAGTCATTACACGTAATTCAAATACGTACTCAAATTTGTAGTGTCGTTGATTTGATTAATAAACCTTTATTCCCATCGCCACCAAGGAGATTTCGGAACACCAAAGAATTAAAATGCAATCGGTTCTCAACCGCTTGAAACGATTGAAAGTGCGGGAAAAATCGGTTCAATTGTCCAATCACCGTTCGAGTGGGCGGCTTTGACTCAGCCGTGTGGCAGTTGCCGACGCTGGATGACTCCAGGTAGTGTGGGTTCATGGCCGCCCATTGTAGGGAGCGAGCACCCATTGCCTTTTACGATCATTATGCTATGCAATTTGAATTGATGCACTTTTATGTTTCGTGAAATTAGGGAAAGTCGGAGGTATTGCAACAACAACAATAACAAGAATGAATTCATAATACAGGCACACAATGGCAGAGTAGTCATCAAATACTTTAAAAAATCAGTATTCCAAAATTCAGCAATTAAATCCTCTGGATGCTAAACCACCGCAATACAAAGTCTGAGAAAAATGCCGAAACTGTGAGCAATACAAATATCGTAGGAATATTGGAGTGCTAATTACAAAGTTTCGTTACTTGTGCTGCCCACGTCCACGTCAGCAACTACATCATGATGACCAACATCCGCCTGTCTCTGTGTCGGGGCAACGTTACTCCCTCCTCGCGCCTAGTGGACCTCTACACCAAGAAATTTTGGTGCCCCTCGGGGAGGGGGAGATACCTCGATCAACATCTTTAAATATGCAATCATTTCCAAAAGCTGCAAATGGATGGCTAACTTTTAAAGGTTGGTTGTTAGTGATTACGAGCATGTCAACTACCGAGGTCACTAGTCCTGTAAGTGTGGTGCATGTTTTTCATCGGGAGGTGGCGGTGATCTTCCCCCGCTGGACGGCGAGACCTACCGTCGAGTAGTGTGGTTGACCTCCCACCAGCGGAGTACCGCCCCAGCCGGGACAAAATCTAAGCTCCCGACCATTTCTCTCGGCTTGTGTGGCAGTGTCATTCAAGCTGACTTTTAAGAACACGCATCTCAAAATTTGGCGGATATGAACGTCACCCGAAAGATAAAATCTACCGATTTCTAACGACACGTATCACTAGAAATTAACTGGAAATCTGGTAAAATTAAGGAAAATTTTAGCATTTTAATTAACCTGAAATCAGACTTTGCAACATTTCCTTTCTCCTGAAAACTTTCAATTTGCTATTGAAATTTACTTTTTTCCCGTAAATCCTTGATAATAAATGCTTAATAACGGCTGGAGGATGGGCATCCTGAAAAGACTTGCAAACTTTAAATTATTGGTCGGTTATAAGAACCAGAGTTCAGGACGCAGAGGCACCGGATAGGCCTTCATCTGAGGTTGAAGGGGATTCCCACCAACCAACCGAAAGAGATACAAAACAGTTGAGTCCCCTGTCGCTAAGAAACGGCGGAGCCGATACACAGAAGGAGCTGCGTGATACTCTAACGAAGGTTAGGAGCACAGCTGCTACATGAGCACCAACAGTCAGAGGTGAGTTGAAAACAAGATCTTTGGATCTTTGACATAAGGTAAAATTCTGAAAACCAATTATTTAAGAACTACTAGTTTACATCAGCGTAATAAATATTGAGTACTGAAGGAGTTGTCAGTGATACCTGTCTGGTAACGTAATCGCTTGCTGCTGTTTTATTGTATTTCGTGTGTGTTAAATGTTACCAGAGATCGCCCGCCAAAACCGAGACGCACTGCCAACGTAAAAATCTAACTTTCAATGCAGCCAAGACGCGTATTGTTGGTTAGCTTTCTAAACGAGCGAGGCACGATGCCACAAAACTGCTCGGTTTCTAGATCTTCAAACAATGCGATCTCATTGCGTCTTATATGGAAAGAGGTAGGATTCCGCGAAGTTGCGAAATGTGCAATCTTGTGTATTCTGGTCTCGTGGTGTCTGGTCTGTGGTGCACTCTCACGGCCTTCTTGGAAAGCAGTTCAAAATTTGAAAGCAGTTCAGTCGTTCCAAAGAATTTTATTCGTAAAATGAATTCCCTTTCTCTCTGGAAGTCAGCGCGCCGTTTTTAGAGCAAAATGAAGAAAGCGGGATGTTTGAAATGTACACCCTTTCCTGTTAATTAGTTAATGAATTGCTATAAATGATTGAATTTCAAGGAAGGCGCCAAATTTGAATGAAGTTTGGCCACTTATGTGCCAGCAGTCGGAGAGCGCTGCCTCTGATGTACACGACGTGTGCAGTGTTCAGAGCGCTAGCCTTCTACTCGCCTTCCGCTCTTCGGACAGGGCGTGAAATCCAGGTCACTGCAAATGGAATTTGCGGTAAAACAATGGGCTACGGTAAGTTCTCTTGTGGTTCTCCCGTTTTCCTGGTCTCGCATTTCTCCATAGCTCCACATACTTCACATGTCAATATCATCACCTCTCACCGAACTCTCAATCCATTCATACCGAGTGCGGCCGACAAGGAAATACACCAGAGCTCTGCATTCGGACGAGAACAGTGGATTGACTGTCATGCACCTACCTTGCACTTGTACTTTACCAGGGGGCATTCACTCTGTGATGGGCCCCTGGACGTTAGCCCCTATTTGCAACCCCCGCAGGCGCACAAGTACGCCCTTGGGCTGGTATCTGGGTCCCGCCAGAACGCAGCTGACCCTCACGGCAACCTCCCCATACAATGCCTGAATTGGGGCGCCCTGCTAACTCCTAGCTATCCAGGCTAGTGCCGGAGTCAAGAGAATGCGCTACTCAAATGCGCCGGGAACAAGTTCCTCCTCTTTGCCCAGAGTATCGGGCCACTGCCACGACGAAGCCGAAAGTCCAACTGGGCGCCACCCGAACTATGGTTCGAGCGGCTCGGGTCTCCCCACGGCCTACACCTTTCGGCTAACGACGTGGGTTTCGCCGGACAACCTGACGAATGGGATCAATTTTCCCGCCGGACTTTCATATGTAGGATTCAGAGTAGTCCAAACAGCGTCCTTGACCCTATTCTGCCCGAAGGTTGACGCGCCAGGGGCCCAACTGGTGGGTAACCGGGCGAGTCCGGCTACCAGGAGCTTAGCATCGCCTTCTCACTGTCTGCACCTTCAAGCTAACGACGTGAGCAACGCCACGAGACTCAGGGGCCGGGTGGTCGTCTACGACACTCCACCAGACACCACGACAACCTGCGCCATCGTCATTCGCCTGCGGGGCCGCACGAGGACACGTTCGAGTATCGCGGAGCTGGACGGCGACGCTTCGCGGAGGGAGCGCCTTCGCTTGGTCGGGAGGAGGCCCCTGTCGAAGGGCTATTTCGACCGGCCGCCTTCCGGCTCTCGGTTCTGTGCAGAACAGCCGAGCGTCGCCGGGCGCTCAATAATGGAATAGAACAACAATAAAAACTAAAATAATTTTCAACTTTTCCTTTTACCTTTTTAATTATTATACAGTATTGAAATGCAAAGTGCAAATACAGATAATAATGTAAACAGGCCTACAGAATAGTTTTAAGTGAGCAAACAACATAATAAGGCATATGTATAAAAAACGCGTTAGGAAAAAATAATGTTTCTTCCCAATGGTAATATCATTTAGTTTTCTTAGAAACACTAATAAAAGCCATTAATTAAATATCATTGTTAATTAATTAATTGTTAATTAATTGATTGATAGTTCATTAATTAATTGTTAATTAAATATCATTTATTATTGACCTTAAGTAAAAGATCATGCAAGAAAAAATGGTGAAAAATGGGATGGGAGATATTTCCGTTCTAAAGTGACATTTTTTTCGTGATTACTATTACTTTCTAAATACAGTAGGAGAAAATAAATTTAAAGAAAAAGGATTTTAAAAGTTATATGTGCATAAAAATACATTTATATTAAAAACACACAAATAAAAATTGATCAGAGTTCCTAAATCTTAAAATCTATAAACATGTGAATACCATTTCTTTCAATTCATGGAAGAATTTCATTAGTTCCAAAAACTTCACATTCTCTAATGCGTCGAGTAGCCGAAATGAATTTTGCAGTTGTAAATAATATTAAAATACATTATATTTAATTTAAAATAAACTTTTGAAATTTGGAAATATGGAAATTGCTGGAAATTGAAAATTGTACCTAAAATCCCGCATTGGTTGAGTTATTTACTGCGAAGTAGCAACTCAACTGAGTCCTGCCACGCGCAATACGCCGAAATGGAGCCCGTGGGCTACTGGTGACCGACCGAGCTCGCACCGGTCTCGGCCGGTCGCCGGCGACCGGGAGCGCGCAACAGCGCATGGTCTCAAGAGAAAGAGGGGCGAGCGAGAGCTAGCCAGTCAAATCACGGTCAATGCAGGCCTCTACTAGATATTGGCTATCAATAAAGATAGCTTCTTGTGCTGCTGGATGTCTGTACAAGACCTTTATACTGCTAGATATACCGGCGTATATTTCTCGTTTCCCTCTGGATCGCCACGGAGCAAAATCTCCGAATCCGCTGGATCTTGGCGTGTCACGCGCCGAAACGCTGATCACGCGAATTAGAGGCAACAGCCCCTGGCCAGCGGCGCGGCGCCTCGCTTGCTCTCCGTCTCTCTCGGCCCAAACGCGACCCGCGTCCTCGCAGGGCTGTTTCTGTCCTTGTCTGTGTCCGCGGCGCCGCACATCGCGCCCTCGCCGACAACACGGATTCGCACGTTCTCCCAGCCTCCTGGCCGCCCGGCAGCGGGGCGCTCAAAGGAAAAAGCGCTGCGCCAGGCGAGCGCACGGCGGCAGAGGCGGGGCGGGGTGGGGCGGGGGGAGGGAGCTTTTGACAGCCCCCGCGCGCCGCCGCCGGCCTCAAAGCGCTTCCGCCCCCGCCCCCGCCCCCGCCCCCGCCGCCCGGCGCGCGCGTGCGAGAGATGCCACCTGCCCCTTTGCGAGTGGAGGTGCGGCCAGGGGGGCGGGGCGGTTGGGGCGGGGAGTGTTAGGGCGAGGCGCGGCGGGGCGGGCTAAGAGGGTAGGGAGGGATGGCGTCGGCGGCGAGCCGTGTGGCGGGGTACAGTGAGAGGAGGCGGGGACGAATTAGGCGAGGATGGACGAGATGAGACGAAGGGCATCGAGGCCGTGTGTGGCAGCGACGAGGCGAAGGGCGGCCGGCCGAAGCGGGGCGGGGCGGGGCGGAGCGGGGAGGATCGCCGGTGGCGGGCGGGGCCGGATGGACGAGGAAGCGGGGGCGGGGCGGGGCGGCCGACGGGAATCTTGGGAGTTGAAGGCGGCTGAATGTTAAAGGAGGCGGATCGGCCGCGCACAATGCTCCAGCTGCAAAGGGCTCGGGTCTGCGTCGGGGCCTGGCCCGGGGCTTGGGCTTGGGCTTAGGCTTGGGCTGGGGCGTGGGCCGCGCGCCGGCCGACGAAGAGACGCTGTCTGGGCCTTTATTGAACCGCCCTTCAAGCTGCCTCCAATCAATAAGGTAGCAGGTGCACCTCTCTTACCTGATTTCGTTCCGTAGCTTTTAATAGGACGTGCACGAAGTTTCCATACGCGCAAGCAATGCAGATAAAAGCACGTGGTTCAAACTTAAAATACTATCGGAGTTAGTTTGAGAGAGTAAAACAAATGAAATGAAATTTCTTTACAAATCCTGAATTAGCATAAAAATATTTTCTATTCGTATTTGTGAAATAGTGTTCTTAGTGTGAAATAGTGTTCCCTCGAATTCGAGTGAACCCTCATTGTTTAGATCTACGAGAACAATAACGATGATTTTTTGTAATCAAAGTGATATTAAGCGTGTAGTTATTGCATGTTTCTACTTTTCTCCTTTCAGAGATTTTTTGTAATCAAAGTGATATTAAGCGTGTAGTTATTGCATGTTTCTACTTTTCTCCTTTCAGAGATTTTTTGTAATCAAAGTGATATTAAGCGTGTAGTTATTGCATGTTTCTACTTTTCTCCTTTCAGAGATTTTTTGTAATCAAAGTGATATTAAGCGTGTAGTTAGTGCATGTTTCTACTTTTCTCCTTTCAGAGATTTTTTGTAATCAAAGTGATATTAAGCGTGTAGTTATTGCATGTTTCTACTTTTCTCCTTTCAGAGATTTTTTGTAATCAAAGTGATATTAAGCGTGTAGTTATTGCATGTTTCTACTTTTCTCCTTTCAGAGATTTTTTGTAATCAAAGTGATATTAAGCGTGTAGTTATTGCATGTTTCTACTTTTCTCCTTTCAGAGATTTTTTGTAATCAAAGTGATATTAAGCGTGTAGTTAGTGCATGTTTCTACTTTTCTCCTTTCAGAGATTTTTTGTAATCAAAGTGATATTAAGCGTGTAGTTATTGCATGTTTCTACTTTTCTCCTTTCAGAGATTTTTTGTAATCAAAGTGATATTAAGCGTGTAGTTATTGCATGTTTCTACTTTTCTCCTTTCAGAGATTTTTTGTAATCAAAGTGATATTAAGCGTGTAGTTATTGCATGTTTCTACTTTTCTCCTTTCAGAGACTATGGTCCGTTCCGGCTAACTACATCAATTCATCTGTCGGAAGGTCCATCTCCTGCAACTTCCACAGAGGGAGTCTGCAAGACATTTAGGGTATGTGTCCTGGCATTATTTCTATGCTCTAACCACTTGTGTTGTAACAGGCCGTTTAATGATACATTTTATAGATTTCCTCTAATTCCTTATTTCACTCATTTCTTCATTTCTAGTGGTACCTTCTGCGTACATGTCTTCACTCATCGCAGTAATCTCTATTTTGTGGTTTGTATCCTGGTTACCTCTCCTATAGTATCAAATTTCCAAATCCTTATGGCCGCGTGAGTACACATTTTACTTGTGTTTTTTGGAGGGTTCAATCCTCAAGTTTTCCAGTAAAATATGTTAAAGATCATTATATTTTCACGAGGTATTTTTCCGTCAAACGTAATAAAGTTCAAAATTTGAAGATTATTAGGGAACACTAATTTAATTCCAGTTTGTTGCTTCATCGAGGTATCTGTCGTACGTATGTATCTGCTAGTACCGAAATAATCCACTTTCCGATATCACAGTCATCCGCTGTGGACCGGCTGAGTTACCTC
The DNA here is from genome assembly GCA_011170035.1 of Teleogryllus occipitalis. NCBI lineage: Eukaryota > Metazoa > Arthropoda > Insecta > Orthoptera > Gryllidae > Teleogryllus > Teleogryllus occipitalis. Next base: position 94,899 of record BLKR01001699.1, on the reverse strand, counting down.
GGAGTCAGCACTGCCACTGTTTCTGCAACGACCGTGACAGGTAGGTCCTAGGGTTCGAGTTCCGACGATGGCGAATTTTTGACACTAGCTATATATCTAGGACGAAGTCAGCCGCGATCTGAAGAATTATAGCTATTGTCTGTAGTTAGATCCAGGCGACTGCTGGAACAGTACCCTAACAAACGGACCAGAGACGTGCGTGATCTTCGCTTCCTCTTCCTTGTCCTATACTGTCCCCAATTATATCTGCATGCATTCTCTATACCGCACTCGTCGGAAGGTTAAATTTTGATAAATTTGGAACTTGGCGAGACTCGTAATTTAGGAAAATTAACAATTGAAGTTCGAAGTTACGGTCGCCAGCTGTTTAAAAACAGCACAAATTAACTTTTAAATATAACCTTGCCTTAAAACAAATATAAGGCGAGGTGACTATGCGATTACCTAATGAAATATTTTCGGGGCTAACACAGAAAACCCCTAAGCCATCGGAATCGTGAAGATTGTCGTCACAATCGAAACCTTTCGAAAGGACGCTCCAGATTCGGAAAGAAACAGGAACATAGATCCTAAAGGATCTCAGAGAATGGAGATATAACAATCCAAATAACGTACAAGTGTTACATTTATTGTAAACCATGAAAACATACAAAATAATTTTTTCTTGCTGTACAGAAAAAGGAATTGCTGCAAGAAAAACAATACAGAATTACGAAAAGAATTACAAGGCTGACAGACGGAGAAATGCCATCTCAATACAAAAATGCTGTGAAAAACACAGGAACACAATTTAAAGGCGCTTCCAACAATACACCTGAACTTTATACAGAATTACTGTATTCGAAACATTCCCGTCAAAGTCCACTTTAGGACGAGGAAGTTGAATACTCAATTAACAATTTGACAAAGAAGCCGACCTCGGCTATCTTTCAATACAAAAATGATAAACAGTAACTATTGCAAAACGAGCCATTCAAAAGTTAAAACCAAGTTTTGTATGAGTGCGCATTAATACAAAGTTGCATGGAAATGGATCTTTTACCAAGCTTACACCTTGTTACCAAAATAGTCGAACTGGCAGGAATACTCTGTAACGTAAGCCGGGCGGCCAGAGCCGATGCCCTGGTCTCGTTACGGTGATCGTAACCCTGACGAGAACCGGTCACCTATCCACGTCGGCTTCGCAGAGCTAGACAGCAGCCGGCTTCTTGCCCGAGCGACAAAGAAATCGCTCACGGGGTGAGAGAGGCGCAGTCGAAATGGAGCACGGCCTCTGCCGTTCGGACCCAGCTGACGCCTATTAACGAAGCTCCACTATGTCGAATGCGACCGATGTCGTCTTACTCACGACGGGAGCAGGAAACTGTAACATCAATACAAACAAATTAGTAATGCACAGCCTTATTTGGCACACCACACAAATTTCGGGGGCGAACAAATGCCCAAACGCTGCCAAACAACTGCAACGTGGGCTACAGAAACGAACAAAGAGAGTAAACCTGCAATATAACAAAGGCGAGTTCACATAACCATTACAAAACCACAAGAAACACCAAAATTCAGATCCAATTCCATACCAATAAAACCAACATTGCCTAAATCAGGCTGAAAGCACTCATACACATACATAAAAATACAACATTACGACTCTGAAGGAGCCGGGCCTTTTAAAACATGAATAATGGCTCGTGACATGGCTATGAAAAATCGCGCGCTCAGCACGAACAACCAAACAAAACAAATGTGGCTTACGGAAGGCGAGGTGTGCCGGTCGCGCACCGGCTTATATAGGCCTCCCAGAAGGGGACGGGGGTCACTGAGGCGTTGGCGGGGCGTAGCGGGGAAATATCGATTCATTTACAGAGCAGTACAAACTCCTTGCCTACAAAAGTTACGTTTGCCCCTTAGAATGTAGGCAACGTGCGAGGCATACACAGGAAGCTGGGCAGGAGGGGCGATCCGCTGGTGGAGCCTCCTGGCAGTGATGCCAGAACTAATGGCTGCTGGATATAAAATAATTTTTATTTTGCCATAAAAACCTTAATTTTGTAGCTACAAAGGCAAACAAGGTGTCTGTACAACCCCAAATTTACTCTAAACTTCAGATTTTGTTGGTAGAACCCGCTACAACCAGTCGTTCTCTTATAATAAATAAAAACCTGTTTTGAAATCAATAAGAAATATTGCACAAAGTACCAATTTTTTCTCAGAGTCAAACCAACCGAAAAATTAGATGTTTATAACAAAATCTCAGGTTTTTGAAACCCCTCTCATGGCCATTAGATCACAGTTTGAATTTTCCAATTTTCCATTTTTGAGAAAATTGATGACAAAAAATTACTCATATGTTAACATGCTTAACTTAATTAAAGAATAAATTCTTAAAAACTATGAGTATAAAATCTTCTCAGATTGACTTCTCAGATGAATATTGGCTTCAAGATGTTGATGTAGCACAAGAATTCAGTAACTATGATCACTTAAATTTTCAAATTTAACAAAGTTGCCCTGGCTTTGGTGCCGATGGGGAAACCTCCACCATCTGGAAAGGGAAACCTCCACCATCCGACTAAGTCAGCGCCGAATCTCACCATCCAGCGGGGAAGGTGCCACCCGCCACCTCCCGGGAAAAAAAATTCACCTCACTGATGGCCATTGCGGCTGTCGTGCCCTAAAACATCAATCAATCAATCAATCAATTATTCTCTTTGGGAACGAGTGTAAAGAAACGAGGGACCGCCATCGATGATGCACATGTCCTTCATGTGCATCGTATATTCTTGTGGCGGTGCCTGGATATCGACGCTGGTGACAGCGCCGTTGTAATGACGCACGCGACAAGCCACGTGACCGATAGGCGCGTTGTTCAGATTTCCCTTGCGGCCATCCGCCCCCGTCCAGCGGAGTCGCTGCCCCTTGCCACTCAATATTTTCCAAGGGGCGCGTGTTGGCTCGTGTCGGCGCGGAGGAAAATCTGACCAAACGAACGGCAGGCGGAAGAAAAGAGCGAGAGAGCGCGCACACACACACCGGCGCTTCGCGAGGAGCAAGCCTACAATTTACGTTCTTCCGTGCCCTTCTCCATTCATCCACCACTACTCATGGTATTTTACATTAATTTATGTTATTGAGGTTTTAAGGCCCTCTCAACTTCTAAGGTCGTCGAGAGGACGTTGAGATGAGTGATGATCTATTAAGTGGATGATATCCCTAATGATGCGAAAGACGATGGAGAAATTGTGGTGTGGGTATCTCGTGTGTCCTTCAGCGTCCACAACTATGGACATTAGTCCCGTGAGAGTAGTGCATGTTATAGCTTGGAGATACAGTGTTGCTTCTGTCTCGGAAAGTGAGATTCAGCGCTTACCGCCAGCGGGACACTGCCCAGACAGAACAAGCTCTAAGCTTCCGGCATGTGTAGTAGTGTCGTGTATGTAAGTAAAATTTTGTGTAAGGGGAAGGGAATGTGTCAAGGATGAAGAAGGGAAGATCGCGTGCGGTCCTTGCCCCAATCTCTGCCAGCAAGAGAGAAATAGTGGAGTGAGAGTCAGCGGAAAGGGAGAATCCGAGAAAATAGACCAGAGCTCCCTTCGTCCAGCACGAACTACGCGGACTCACCGGGAGCGAACCTGGTCTACAACTAACTGCTCTCCATGCAATCGCTAGCCAAAACGCTTCCGCTTCGCACATCACAATCTCAGGCGCATTTTGTTAAAGCTTCATTGGGAGGTTAACTGCAGCACTAAGGCGAGTAACTGGTAGAATTCTTGCCTTCTGTCTCCACGCAAAAAGCCTTCATACTAGACCGAATGGATATTTTTGTTGCTATTTTTGACGTAATTGATTTGACATGATGCTTTGCTCAGGTTAGTTTTCTGTAAATGGCGTAGACTGAAGATCAAAGCATCGCCACCAAGTAATAAATACTTAATCTTAAAAGTATTTTGATATAAAAACGCCTTGGAATTCGTGTTAGCCAGACTTTTTAAAAATTTAAATTGCGTCAACTGAAGGCTGGAAACTCGCCGCAGACTGGGAATTGTCTGAGGCTTGACTAAACATGCTAGATTAGGAGCTGCACTTGTTCATGTTTTAAAGATTCGATGCAATCTCGCAAGGCACATACATGGGCAGGAAAAAATTCCAGAAGTTTTTTCTCAACGGTTCTATACGTTTTTGAGGGTGCTGAATTCGAATTTGATGTTTGTCACCTCAAAAAAGTTGACTTCACAGAGAAAATTACAAAACATATGTAAAACGTTCGCCCTGTTTTTTGTTTTGTCCTTATATCTTCAAAACTAGGCGTTTTATCGAAACAACTGTTACTACCCAGTACAAATGACGATCAATTACTTCTTTGAACCCGATGTGCATGAGTTTGATAGACACCATGACATTATCATACGCATAGAAATGATTTACATTATCAAATGTCATCTATGCTTTCAAATTCTCTCAGGGTGTTGAGATTAGGTACCCCGTATTTCTGTTTAATGTATATCCATACCCACGATCCTCTGAATGCAGGTAAGTTATGCAGTGTATATCAATGCTTCGCATCGAAGGTAATATCAAGAAACAACGTATCAGTTAAAAAATAAACAATATTTTCATCTAATTGAACAAAGGTGGTGTAGGTGGTGCTTTTATATGACGACGCATCCTGTAAAATACTTCCTTTCTTTCTTTACACTTTTCCATTAATCTTCATATTTTCTTCCCTTTCACTAGTGTCACGGCCCTTAGCCGCCATCCTGATTGAGGTTTTCCTGGATTTACTCAATCGCTTAAGGCATATGCCAGGATGGTCCCTAGTCTTGCACCCCAGATATAAACGTAAAATCTGCCCTCCTTTTTCTTTAAATTTGTTCACAATTGAGGCATTCGGGTATACGAGAATTTCTGACATTTTACGAAAGTAAAATTATAGACTTACCACGCCTTTCTTGTAAATAAGAAATTGGGGTAAATAAGAATGTGGGGCCTCTTTATATCATGTTAGCTTTAGAATCCAGAAAATTGACAATAAAATACATTAACACTTTATGTATCATTAGTTATGTGTAGCACACTTCTATTAGCTAATACGATCGTTGCAATTTCGTAGGTAACGTGAAATGTCCGTTATCACTATTTCCACCCGAATGCCTCAATTGGAATTGTGTAAATGCAAATATTTAAGAGGTTAGGCGGAAGAGCAGGCCTTAGGACCTGAGCCTCGCCAGTAATAAACATTATTATTATTATTATTATTATTATTATTATTATTATTATTATTATTATTATTATTATTATTATTATTATAGTGTTGACATGAGATGTCTTCCATCAAACTCTATTCCTCCTCCTTCCCCATGAACGGAGACCGCCAGCCGCGCCGGCAGCCCCGCCGGCCGGATCGCTCTTTTGATCTTGCGCCTTCCCGGGCCCCGGCGCGGGCGCGGGTTGGGGGGCGGGAGGCGGTGGGGGAGCTAAGCGCGGGCTGTCGGCGTCGCTCGTGATCACGTCCTCCGTCGCGTTTTTCTAGAACAACCCCCTCCCCCCTCGCCCCGTGCATTTTTGTCTCGCTCTTGCCCGCTCGTCTCCACGTTTTTTCGTACGTCATTATCGTGAAGCATAATGGGCATGCCTGTCTCTGTTTAACGATCTGTTTTGGAAAGAAGATGTCGCCTTTGGAGAAACCTTCTTCCCACGTCGCGCCGAGGTCAGTGCGTCGCCGCTCAGACGAAAAAGGCGGCGGGAGGCGCTCCCTGGCTGTCGGGCAACGTTTAACGCAATGAAGTTGTCGTCTGGTCTCCTAAATGTAGTATCTGCCACACTATTCCTTGTCTGGATGTAAGGTGCGTGGAGGTAGAAAGAAATGTTCGGATGATTTTTTTACTGGCAATGAGAAATTTCAATGCACCAACAGACTAGTTTTATATTCTGAAGTAATTTCATGAAGTGTCTACTTTTTTAGACGAGCCGCAAATTTTTTGCATCGAGATTAATTCTTATAGCATGTTTTTTTTCAATTTATTGGTTTTGATGGTAGGTACATAGATTAGTTGTTAACAAGTTTACATATGTATTGATTTCTTATTAACTAACTTAAAATTAACTTATAATTAACTTACAATTAACTTACAACTATTACAATAGGAGAGGAATCCCTAAGTGGGTCCTCTAATCAGGTTCCAATTCGGCGAATTTGATGAGAAATGAATGGTAGGGGTATTTATTTGTAATTCTGGTTTGATGGATGGGATTTTTACCGAGTCTGAAAGGCGCCAGGGAGGGGATTTGATTTAAGCTGGAGTAAAAGTTGGGGGAGAGATAAGCTATATGCTGTGATAACGGTTCGAGGTTAAATTCCTTATGAAGTTGGAGGTTGGATACGAACCATGGGGCGTTGGCAATTGTTCTAAGAAATTGATTCTGTATTACTTGAATTCTGTTAATGTTGGTTTTGGAGGCGTTGATCCATATGGGGCAGGCGTACAGTAGTAGAGGTTCTATGACTGTTTTGAATATTAATATGGAGGAATTGAATGGTACCGAACTATTTCTGTGAATTAATGGTTTTAGCTGCAGTAATATAATTTTGGCTTGAATTAGTTTGTTATCTATGTGTAGCTTCCAGTTTAGTTTGGTGTCTAGTTGAAGTCCGAAATATTTAACCGGTTTGTTGGGGGGTAACCATTCTATTGTGTTATTGTTCAGTGTCGTAGGAATGGGTGGAGTGTAAGGTCTTAGTGTGAATATTTTGGTGGAAGTTTTACTTGGATTTAACTGTATCTTGAGTTTGGAAGCCCAGTTATCCAATATGTGAAGGTATAATTGCATTCTGTTTCTAATTAGATTCATAGATGTGTCTGAAGAGAATATGGCCGTATCATCCGCAAATTGAGCTGTTTGAATAATATGTAGTTTAGGAAGATCAGCGACATAAAAGTTCAATAAGGTCGGAAAAAGTGGGGAACCTGGAGGGAGTCCGGCGTTTATTAATCTCGGATTTGAAAGATGGTTGTTAACATTTACCGAAAATGTTCTATTGTCAAGAATCTTATTGCATGTAAGTGGAATCTTTACGTGTTGACTATTCCCAAGTGTTTTCTTACCTTTTCGTTAATACAGAGAAAGAAACGTAATGCTGCAAAAAATCAACTTGAATATTGTAAAGTTTTGTGTGTTCCTGCTATTAAAAAATGTTTTATTAAAACCTCTGTCCCCACTACCAATCTAAGTGCTGAGTGATAGAGCGATTTTTCATCTTCATGATCCATCTTCCATGATTTTGAAAGACACTTTTAATACCGCGGGTACTTGGCTTTAAGACAAGATTCAAATTGGACTGTAGGCCCATGAGAAATATTGATGAAAAATACAAATCATTTGATTAATGCTGACAAACAGTTCATAATAAATCTTTCTCATTTTTGTGATCCATACTTTTCCATGGCTTTTTCGAAATGAATAACGCATACAGATAACATGGCTTTTTCGAAACGAAAAGTTTGTCAACTACATTCAAGTAAATATGTAGAATGACGAGCCAAATTTCTCCCCTACTCCGTTCTCAACGCCCTTCGATTTTCCTTTGCAAAATAACCCCAAGGAGATGTTATTGGTCTCGTCCCTGACTACAGGGCCGAAATAATGCATTATTTGCAATATATTATTTCATTATCATCTTAGGATGGAAAATGTTCAGTGTGTCATGTAAATGAGGAGCAACTAATCAAAACGCATATCGTCCACTGCTGAAAAAAAAAAATGAATTTGACATGAAATCGTGTAGTTTTTAATACGCTCTACACCTTCCAGCTTTCAGACTTCTTCAAAACGCATTTAACTGAATGTGTTTAAATGCGTTTTGAAGAAATCTGAAAACAGGAGCATGTAGAGCGTATTAAAAACTTCACAATTTCATATCAAACTCAATTTTTACCCCCGGTGGACAATGCGCTTTGATTAGTTGAATCGCAAATAATCTCAACAAATTCACTGGTGTTCGTGTAGGCTGGTTGGGATACAATATTTAATTTACTTCTAGGTTACATGAGATAATTTTGTTTGTTTTTGAGCAATGTGCTGAATTATTTAACAACGTCCAGAAACAGTTAAAAACTGTGACGTACTATGGGGAGAAGTGCAATCTGTGGATGGTTCCTTGAGCTTTGGGGTTTCTGCTGTAAGTCACATACATATTGTTGAATGGCAACGAGAGTTTTGACAAGAATTAGTATGAAAATATTCGCTCCCGTGTAACAAAAAACTATTATCAATGGGAAGTCAGCTGCAATTTTGACTACTATCCCTGCTGTTGACCTACGCGACGCAATCGACTTACTGCCGACAGCCATGGAGAACGATTATTTGAATAACTATCTTTCCCACAGAGTTCAATAAAACATACACAGTTGGTGAAGCTACATTATCTCTAGGAGCAAAAAAATGGTCCATCTCAACATTTGCTGCTAACGGGGTTTTCCCCAACCAGGTATCTCCCACCAGTGGGGCACCGCCTCAGCCGGGACAAGTTGAGTCCCCCCCGACCGACTCCCAGCATGTGTGGTAGTGTATTACATGTTAGTGTAAGTGTGTGTGTGTGTGTGTGTGTGTGTGTAAGGGGTGAGGATAGGACAAGGAGGAGGAAGGAAAGATCGCCAGCAGTCCGTGGCGCGTTTGTTACGGTAGTGCTCAGGCATTTTCTATGTATTTTTTGCTGTTGGTAGCAATCACCTGATTTTGGATGGCGTGGATAAATCCTTCAGTCTCCCCAAACACAGACTCATCGTGAAGCCAATGAATCGAGGCGCCTTTAGTTGCATTTTCTAGGGAATGGCGAAACCTACCGCGAAGACATTATTATTATTATTATTATTATTATTATTATTATTATTATTATTATTATTATTATTATTATTATTATTATTATTATTATTGATAGCGATTCCGGGCGCGTCAAATATGGTCATTATTCCCGTAAGTGTAGTGTGTTTTTTGCCTCGGGAAGTGTCGGTGGTCTTCCCCCGCTGGATGGCCAGATCCGACGCCGACCTACCTTCGGCTAACGGGGTTTACAGCGGGGCACCATCACAACCGGGACAAGTTCTAAGTCCCCGACCGGTCTCCCGGCATGTGTGAGAGTATAGTGCATGTTAGTGTAGGTGTGTATGTAAGGGGTGAGGATAGGGCAAGGAAGAGATACGAAAGTGATCGGAGAAACCACGGAAAACTACCGATCAGAGCAGCCGGCCGCTAGAATTCTCCACCAGAAAGCGATGGAATTGGACCTAGCTTGAAAACTATCATCGAAAATCGTGCCGCCCACAGGACTGGAACCTAAGACCGCCCTGTCAGAGGCGCTGCAGTGACATCAGTTGATGCACTGAGCCAGCGCCCCCGATTTTATTATTATTATTATTATTATTATTATTATTATTATTATTATTATTATTATTATTATTATTATTATTATTATTGATTGTCTTGTTATTCCTTGGAGGGGCGAGGCTGCAATTGCAGTCGGCCCAGGGCGTTCGGGGCCGGCGGCGCGGCGATAACTCGATTCCAACTTGGCAGCTGCTCCGTCTTGAAGATCGCAATGGAATTAATTTGGCACCGCCGACGCGGCGACAACAGCGCAACCCCCTGCACTCCAAACCCCCGCCTCGAGGCTGAATTATTCGTTCGCCCGCGGCCCGCGACCGCCGCCCCGCCAGTGCCCGGCTTCCAACTGCTTCCCAACGGCGGTTCTTGCAGGAATATCCGGATTTCGGTTATTCCGTTTTCACTTTTTCGGTGGACAGATTTATTGAATTATTTTTGGGTTCGGGCACGTGAATTGCTATGGTCGTTACTCTCATTACTGTTAATGACAGTTATATCCTGGGTAGTGGAAGTGTTCTAATGCAAGAATGTGATATCGCCGACCGTGTCGTCGACTTGCCGGAGTTTCCTCCATCAGGTATCTCTGCCAGCGAGACACCGCCCCACCAGGGCAAACTCTTGTGTGTGTGTGTGTGTGTGTGTGTGTGTGCGCGCGTGTGTGCGTGTGCTGGCGTGTGCGGGCGTGTGTGTGTGATGTACGTATGTATGTGTGTGTGGCGCGCGCATAAGGAAAAATGATGGATAAGGGACAAGAATGAGAAGAGAATATCGCGCACTGTTATGACTTCTTCGGCATTCGCCTGGAATTGACCTCAGAAACTACAGAAACATGCTGATTAGAGCAGCGGACCGCTGCAATTCCCCTCCAGAGAGTGTGGTTCGACCTAGCTTGGGTCTCCCGGTCTGATTCACTTCATTTGGCGAAATTTGTTGCCCGAAATATTTGAGACGCTTCTCTCAATTTCGGCTGTATCTGCACTGGCAGTTTCAACCACTGAAGGTAATTGGATATTGAAATAATAGGTTTATCTTTTTTGGGTTGAAAATATCAATTTAGGTCAAATATTATTTACAGTTCAACCTGCTCAAACGGCCGTCTCCATTATGCGGTCGACACCGTTAACGGCTATTTTGGGGAGAAAGGATTGACTTCTTCATAAGGCACGTAATTATTCCCTTTCTCAAGCTGTCTCCTGAATCTATCCACAGCAAGCACTCGTGCTTCGTAGATTTCACATTCAGCGGCCCCCTTTAGTGATTTTCAGCTACAGTAGAATAAAAGGCAGAAAAGAGGTGAAAATTACTGTTGGTCACAGTATGAATCTGCCACATTATCTCATTACGTATAATAGCTACTCCGAGACTTGCATATCTTGCAGGAAAATTAATTTGCTCCGACAACAGATGATAATAATAATATATGTCTGTTTATGAAATAAAAACATGCCCAAGTTGCAGAATTCTCTTGACGTTTACTAATTCCTAAATTTTCGAGCTGAGTGCGTAAAACCGATCATCCGCGAGCTCTTCCGTCTGACAGAAAACAGCTGAGATCAAGGGGTGTGGAGAGTCGGAATTTTGCTTGTGTTCTGCTGTTTGTTGCTGTTGACAAGGAACCGAATAAAGCGGCATTGCATGCCTTTTCACGGACATTTTCTGAGACATCGAAGGACACAAGTGGCGGTTGGTGGGTTTAGAATTACAAAGGACGGCATGTGTGTTCGAACAACCGCACATACAAGTAAACTTTTTTCTTTTACAATATTTTTCGAAAGAGGTGTGAGAGATTTTCAAGCAAAGTAATTTTAATTCCTGCCTTGTTAACGAAAATAAAGATTTAGAAGAATGTTTCCAGAAAATATAAAACAGCAATTTTATTGAAAAAAATAAAGGGACGATGTTCTTAGCTTAGGTAATAGCCGCTGACTTTGCCTTTGCAATTGTCCTAGAAAGATGCGGCCCCAACCCAACACAACCCCAGCATCCTCACCCGTCCACATGAATCCCTTTTCTAGCATGCACCAGCAACGCCGAATTCCGCAGATATTGGCAATTCTAAGAATATTACGCTTACGCGAGCGCATGGTATTATGTTCGTTCTCAAAACAAAAACCCTAGTAGTTTGCACAAATTCAAAGAGTGGAACGTACCATTCATACGTTCTACATAATTCCCATGATTGGTTTTTCTGGAGAGGGCACCGCCCTTAAGGAGCTGCCGTTACTGAAGGAAAGGTAGATGGTACTCTCACATAGAGGATCACTGTTGCTGTTGTTGTTGTTGTTGTTACTGACAAGTTAGTCAGTACTCTCTCCGTAGTAGGAGCAGTCGCCGTTAGTAAATCTCATATGTATATTTTTGTAATTATATCCTCTACATCTTTCATGTATTTAAGTTCACCATGTTATCAAGAACTATTGACATTTTGTAATGTTTCTTCCATTCTAAATCCATCACATGAAATAAGTTGTCAACAGGATACCAACTATTAAGGTCAATTTTATAATGTTATCTCATCGAATTCCTTGTAAATTGACATATTGTTAAAGGCCTGATGATGGAGGCAAAACTCAGAGGGGGACCTCTGAAACGTTGCCACTCTATTTTTGTTCAAGATACTAATTTGAATATAATAATCATGTTTTAATAAATGTAGTTTGGACTGTCTATAAAAAAAATTATTGGAATTTTTATTAAGAAAAAACTTAGTAGCAGACCGCGTATGTTTCATCTTTATATGTGTACTGTATTGAGAGCTTCTGGAACTTGAAGCTGAGATAATACTTCGCTCCAAGTCACATTCACTTTCACGATAAATTCTGGTGCTTGTTTAAGTGTGCCTATTGTCAGCATACTTTTTGGATTCAAAACAACGCTATCTGACGGTGTGTCAGTGTATCATTTAATTTGAAACGGATATTTACAAGTGACTGATTAGTAATTCCGGGTGTGCTAATGTAACTTTTCCCGAAAATGCAGTGCATTTACTTGCTCCTTTTTTCCGTCAGCTAGCTGGGATTTCCTCAACCAGGCATCTCCCACCAACGGGCACATCCCAGCCGGGACAAGCACTAAGCTTCCGATTGGTCTCCGGCATGTATGGTAGTGTAGTGTGTGGAAGTGCAGTCCGCGGTCAGTGGCCCTTTTGTTAGGGAACTCCTCTGGCATTCGCCTGGTATTCATTAGCTGGTATTGACAGCTGACGTTCCTATCGAAATGCTTAGATCAGGCAATTTTTCACAAGGTAAACTAATAACAAGGCTGTTATTCTTGTAAGGATGTGGCGAGTGGTCCAAATGAAAGTAAACTTTAGATTGTTATTCACTCCTATAATATTATAATTACTTTATCTTTTAAAATATCATAGTGTTGTGTTAAAATTATAAATTACATGATTCTGGAAATGATTTTGGTACCAATTCAGATAAATAGAATTGTTATTACTTTTCTTCAAGTTGGTTCCTTACCGCTAGTATTAGGCCGGCAGAATATTTGATTTAATTTATTTAGTCATTTTTTTAATACTGCTAACAATATTAAATGTGGGTAGCGTTGTAGCTTCATCATTGTCACTCTGTTGCCGTGTTTATATTTATTGGTTTAAAGTGCTTAGTAAACTCAAATCGCATATTAATTCAATACGGTGTTTTTAAAATTAATATCGTACGTACCCTAGTTTGTATTAAGCAGGTTAGAGATTAAGATTTCAACTATGTATAACAAAAGGGCGTGGAAGACATTCTGTATCTCAAGAAGTGTGCAATTATAACTCTCCTTTATATGACACGTACACTTTCGAGTACTCTTCTTTGAGGAAAATAAATCAAATCAACATACTTTGATGAACACCAATTTCAATTGTTTTTACGTATTGACCTAATAGGCCAACATTGGATGTATTCTGAAGTGGAGTCTTCTGATAATATATTGTCTAAAAATTCCTGTCTTGGATAGCAATCCACCAATTTTTTAACAAAATTTAGATTAGTTCATTCATAACAACAAGAAACAATCAAAAAACTGTATTTAGCGTATAGGGGAGAAGTGCAATCTGCACATGTTTTCTGGAGTTCGGGTATCCCTATCCCCTCTCCGTAACCACTTCGTTGGATCATGAAGAAAGGCAGCAAAGAAGGATTTGGGAAACGTGATATGTAATATAGTATATGTAATTATTATACTGAAGAATATTTACCCTCCCTTACGTATTTTGAAAGCGAACGTCTCCTAATGTTGACGTTGCAGTAGGTGAAGGTAGAAGCCGCGTGTCCAAAGGAAGCGAAAACGACGTACGAGTCCAGTGATACGCGACGACGTGAAAGATTTTTACGCCATTTCATTCCGGCTCGAATGACCTTTTAACCGGTTTTCGATCTCAGGTGGCTCCACACGTGGATGCGCACCTCCCGGCTTCACTTCCGTCGTGCGTGCGCGAGTTACGTGGCAAATTGCGTTGCCTGTTAACGAGTATTTGACACATGGAGCGCGCCCGCTCTCCCGGTCATATGCGTCGCGCAACATCCAGTTAATAGTCCTCCCGCTGTAGCCATTGCTCATGATTAGTGCAGACGCAAATCGCGTGTCGCCTGTCGCACGACAGCCGTAAGCACGCGATTCGCCGGGCGCCCAACGCTAACTACGAGTTTACTCTTCGGATCACGACGTAAAAGTCCCCGCAAAAATGGGACCTATGAGGTGATAAAAATAAATGGCATCGAAAAATAAAAAAGTAAACATAGATCTGAACTAAGTTAAAGTCGAGCGGTACTATCGGTTTGGGTGGTGTGCATGGAAAAATATTGTATGCTAATGTGTGACTATTTAAAGTTACTACTAGTGTGACATCTTTGTGTTCCTTTGTGTCGTACATTGCGGAACTACATTCAGGCGTATCCGCATCTTTATCCTCTTGGAGTATTCATTAGAATTCGAATATGTTGTAAAACACTCCGTGAATGAATGTTGTGAAGCCTTGATATTTTGGGCAGGTCTTTTTTTCGCGGGATCTCTGGATTACTTCTCAAAGAACGAGATGAGTTTTACATTTTATTCGAGGACTTTTCTTACAAACTGAGGAATACATGTACGGGTAATTACTAAAAGGAGGTAACTGAGCTCTTGTTACTTATGAAGAAATCTATACACCTCACCCAAGAGACGAAATGGCGTCTTCGAAGCGAAACTTTTAAAGTCCGATTATCCTTCGCCATCCTTGTGGATTTGTGAAGCGGCTCCGGATTTTAGTCTCCGCTTTAACGTTGAGTCTGAGCAACGCTACGTTTCCAACACTTTTCTGTCAGTTACTTTGTTTTCGGATATCGGGGTGCTCTGCTTTCCTTCTGCAATCTGGAGGCGTACAGAGAATATTTGTTCGGGAGGGAGGGTTAATGGATAATAGTGGGTATTCTATATGGATGTCAATTTTATGTTTTGGTAATTCAAGACGCTGGGCTTATCCTTCGTCGCCGAGGAGTGAGTGTCAAGAAGTGAAATGAACTTGCTCTGTTGGAGGTTTGTTCCTGAGAATTCGCATTCGCATTGCATCATAATGCAACGTGTGCTAAGGATGCTGCTGGAACATAGGCAGCAAAACTTAATTAAAATTTGACGCCGTACTTGGAATTCAATCATTTATAGCAATTCTTTGGCGCTAATTAACAGCAAAGGAAGCATTTTAAACGTCCCGCGTTGAAATAAATAATTTTTTTCTACAAAAACCGCGGGCCGGATTTCAGACAGAAAGATAATACGTTTTTCGTATGAAATTCTTTGGAACGACTGAGCTGCTTTGATATGTTGAACTTCTTTCTATGAAAGGCGGCAGAGCGCGCCACGGAATGGACACCAAGTAACGAGCAGAGAGATAGCATTTTATATTGTCGCAATTCGAGGAATCTTTGCCTCCTTCTACTTGCGACGCGACGCGATCGCATTGTTTGAAGATCGAGAAGCCGAGTGGTCGCGAGTCACCGCGCCGCGCTCGTGAAAAGAGCGAAGGAATTGAAAGTTGGAATTTTACGTTGGTAGTGGTCTAGTCATAGCATTGCAGACTCAGTGAACAGCGTTTTGACGCGGAGTTTTTCCGTAACCTTTTATCACGCCCAAATTACAGCAGAAAACGATTTTCCTTTTCCCCAGACAAGGTAATATTGACAGCTTCTTCAATACTCAATAATTCTTACGCTGAGGTAAACTAATAGTTCTTAAATAATTGGCTTTCAGAATTTTCCCGTGTGTCAAGGGAGTAAAAAGGCAGTAGGAGTCTGGTTTTCAACACCAAACATCTTCAAATGCCCTCCCAAAAAACTCAAGCTATTTTGGAGCCTCAACAGATGCTCTATCAAGGTTTCCATCAATAACATGCGTCATCGAACAAAGATTTTATTGACTCCAATCTTCATGCACACTCCTTGGATGATGTTGCTCCCGAGAATGTCCAGCGAAATAACCTTCATGAATATGAGTGTCATTTGTATTGTTGCTAAGCATCTTTATTTGGTTTCGTTTGGAAGAAATATTACAATTTATGGATGAAGGTTTTAGATTCGTTGCGTTTTTAATAATTACCTGCACGCTGCAAACAACACGAAATATGGATCGAAATTTTTGTTGGATTGGGATGAATAATTAGCGCTGTCATCACGGTTGTCGACTTGTAAATAAAATTAAACAAATCAGCGACATGTTGTCGTTGTTTGGGTAATTATATAAACAATAAGAAAGCTTTTAAACTATTAAAATTCAGAGTGTCTATGGACTTTTAAAATTCATCATACGTAGAATTCACGAATCAGTGGCGGTTTTGATTTAAAAATTGTCAACTAAAAACAAGATTCCTATTTATGCGTAAATAATTTCTCCGCTCGCTTATTCCGCTCGCCCACTTCCAAATCTATTAATTGTTCCTTGAGAAAACGCATTCGGGTCCATTGGAAAAATATTTTCGCTTTTTGGAGGCACTTTTTTCCCCGCATCCTTCCACCGCAGTGCGCTTCTCAGGCGTCGTTTTATTTTTACGCGCGACTCTTCGCCGGAGGAGATGGTAATTTATGGGGACGGTCGCACTCGGCGGGGGCGGCGGCGGTGGCGGCGGCGGAGGAGGCGGAGGCGGCGGCGGGAGCGGGGGCGGGGACGGCGGGGGGGGGCGCCTAGAGTACCTCCGGGCACGTCCCACCCGTATTCTTAGTCCCAACACTTCCCCCGTTTCATTCACAATCTTGAGATACGGGGCTGCTGATAAAAGTAATTGTAGCGCCTCCGGGAGATCTGCTGGCCCGCTCAACAGCCACTGCACGTCGCGTCGTATCGTTAATAGAGCGAATGAGCGGATTGGGGCTGGGAGACCGGGGGGGGGGGGTAGGAGCGTAGAGGCAGGGGCGCCGGACCGGCTCGCGGCAAGTTATGGCTCTGATCACGAGCTATTGGAAAAATAAATTTGGTTTTGTGCGCTGCGCCCTTCCGTGCTTTGTATACATCTTCGTTATGGATGATTCGTGAAGATACTATCGTTGCTTTTGCCCGGCGAATGGAGCATGCCGACCATTTTTGTTGCGGTGTATTTATCAGCGTAGCATTCTGCAGGATGATATAACACGCTTGATTTACACTAATATTTACACTACACTTGATTTACTTCGATATTGACTTTTTCGCAACGCCAGTGTTCTTTGTTGGAAGGTGCTAGCTACACTTTTTAATAATTCTGTTGTATATTTCACATGCAGTTGAATGGGCATAGTTTATAAATAGTGGTCAAAGTCTTGTAGAAGAACGGGTGGCAAATAAATTAGAATTAACTGTCATTCGTATTGTAAAACAAACTATTTTCTTCTCGCAAAGAAAATTATAGCTGTAGAGAGGCTGAATGATAAAGACTTGAGAATAAATATCTTCTATAAGGGAATGAAACGAACGAATTGAGAGTGAAAAGGATGAAATCCTGAATAAATACTAATATCTTGAAAAAATCTCTATCAACTTCCTCAAGTATAGATATAAAAATTATGATTCAGATCATAAGACCAGATCGTAACCTATACCAATTTCTACTGATTGAAAAATATACAGAAATGGCTGAAGTTTCGATGGGAAGTCCACTTTAAAAATATATTTACTAATATTTTAAACTTTTGCAGGTATTGATAATGTTTACTCTGTTTTGGCGTTTTCGTACATTATATAACCATGAATTTCTTCATGTCAATATTTTATTTTATGAGATTAATTTTTTAAAAGTCGCATAACCGTACTCTGATAATATTAACTCATTAAAATTCCGTAAATAGATTCTGGCCGGAAGCTACGGCAATAAAAGAATAAAATGTTAAAAAAGAAACGATAATTTGTAATTTTATTGTAAATTTTAATTACATTAGTTCAATGTAACATTACTCATTATTGCATTGTAGAAGTTTAAATATTAGACACGTTTATTGTATTGAATATTTAGTGAACAAATTGTGCAAACTATACATGCAAATTTCTCTGTAAAAATTACAGTGATTATATGGAACTTCTCCACTATACATCATACACAGTTTTCGACTCTTTTTTGGCGTTAAATAAACACATAATGAATTATCTCTCTTCTACTGTTCAAACATGCTGGGCGACCGCTCGGAAGCTTAGAGCTTGTCCTTGTCGGGGCGGTGTCCCGCTAATGGAAGATACCTGGTTGAGGGAAATCTCGCCAGCTGAGAAGTAGGTCGGCGCCGGACCTCATTATTCAGCACGGGAAGATCAGCGCCATCTCCCGAAGAAAACATGCACTACACCTCCCGGACTAATGACCTTATCTGTTGACGCACCTGGAGTCATATCTACTCAATCATATTCTACTGTGACGAGGAATACTATCCAGAAACAATCAACTTCGTGTACAATTTTTGACATTTCTAAATTTCTCTTCGGTTGAATACTTGTAATCAAGTTGCAGTAACTGCGTATTGTGGTTTACCATCTGTACCAAAAGTCCCATTTCTCTGGAGCTTTCTATTTCAATGAATGAGAAACATGTTAATAGAGCCCACGAATAATAGTATTCATCACATCATAAAAGATTAGATAAAAGATAGTATTCATCATAAAAGATCAGTACCTTATTACATTCGCGACCGACCATTCTGGCGTGAACGACCTTCACGAGTCGCGCAGCGAAAATGTGGCGAAACTGAATGCTTGTTTGGAGCACTGACTGTGAGTCAACATTGTATTGTTTTGAGGTGTCGAAGGCGTCTGCGGCTAGTGTCATGTCAATGTTCTCAGCAGTCCATGTGACGGCGTGGCTGTAATCTCCACATCACAGGCTCTGCATCCTCTGTACAACAAAAGTGTGGTTGGAAAAATTCGAATTCGAAAATTTCTTTGACGGGAACCTCAAAAAGGTTGCCAATTACTGTATAAATTATACGGATATTCGACATGATTCAGACCGTGAGGATAATGTTAAGGTTAGCCTCAACAGTTATAATATTGCAATTTGCGTCTAAAAAAGACCGATATTTGCAACAAAAAACTGATAACGATGTTCTAAAAGAGTGTTTTTTTTAGTTTCGTCGAGAATGCTCCTGACTCCAATTTTATCATTATAACTTGTTTAACAAACGTACTACAAACCGGAAGATATATTGAATTTTCGTCATCAGACGCGGAAATTCGCGTTACTCTAAATGAAAAATATATGTTCTATTATTTTTGGTTTTATTTGGTATCAAATAGTTCAAGTAATACTCATTTCAATATTAATCGAATCCAGGAGCATAAATATAATTGAAGAGAGGAGATGAAGAAAATATTGACATACGAATGAGTTATTTATTGTAATAAAGCAATTAATAAATACGAATTAGGAACGTGTTCTTTTTTAATTTGTTGCGTCCTTAATCATCTTTAATTATTCGTTATCGACGCAACGCGTCTCTTCGCCCCTGGTCGCGTGTTGAGCGCGGAGTAATCCTCCATTAATATCTGTATTCCAGAGGGCGCTGTATATATGCATGTCTCGTGTCGTGTCGAGAGTCGTCTCGTCTGTCTCTACTTATCTGATTCTGTAGAAAATTTGCATCCTTTAAACTTGTTTTGCCGTGGCAATAGGAAAATCTGATAGTTTTCATAGATGACGCCACAATCGCCCCCGTGAGACGGGTAAAGGTCGAGTCAGATGCAATGCGAGTACACCTGACAGAACGCATCAACCTTTGCATTAGGACAAGATCCACAAACGTTGGCAGTCAATCGGTTTCTAATATATGAGGCTTACAAAGTGCTGAGTTGCTACCGCCGAAGTGTTTGTGATTGTGACAGCTACGCTCACTGTGCTAAGTACTGTGTTCTTTCGTTGAATACTGAAGTTAGCTAAGAACTGGTACTTCTTCCCGACGGTACGAAACGCAATTGCGAAACGCATTCTGCATTGGGGTGGGAAATTGCTATCACATATCTATACTAATGAAAGTAAATTCAAGGACATGTAACCGACATCGATACTGAATTGTACGAAATGAGATGGAGGCAGAGGTTTCATCATGAACAGTTCATTCTGATTAATAGACGTTACAATCAAATTTCTCTTCCTGAGAATACGATAAATACTTCTGAAGTTCCACTCGCCCGAAGGAATATACCAAGTCCACAGTTGCGTTTCGTACCGTCGTAAGACGTACCAGTTCTTAAGTAACTTCAGTATTCAACGAAACAACACAGAACTTAGCACAGTGGGCGTAGCTGTCACAATCACAGACACTTCGGCGGTAGCAACTCAGTTCCGATCTCTTCCGACGTTCCGTGTGCTGAGCCGCCCGTTATAACGGTATCAGAGGCTGCCCCAGACTCGCTCCCGAAGCTCCATGTTTGCTGGAGCGGTTAGCGTGCTGGTGTTCAGTGCCTTTTAGTACAGAGCGCGCGCTGTCTCGTGCGCGCGCATTCTTCAAAGTTGGCTGCGTACACAGCGGATACCACGAAAAGTATATCATGTATACCACGAAAAGTATTCATTATGTATTAACTAACCATGAGGAGCATAGAGAAGAAACATTGGATGAGAGGCATAGAGAAAGAGGTCGTTTATCACAATATCACTTCATACAATCGCACCTTTACCCACCTATCTACAAAATCGAAATAGCCGATTACCATTGCGTTGGGTGAACAAATCCGTTAGTGAACGATTTCGCTGTTACAGACTCTTGAGCTTTCTGTACGAAAAATTTGGAACATGCTCAAAAGTTGTTATGCAGAAATCGTGATGTCAGGACTGCACGTATTCTGTACGTTCTATATGCACGCAAACTCCATCGTGTATACCGGCCTTAATAAAAAAAAACTGTATCCGTTCCTTCACAAACATGCGCTTACTGTAACCAAGTTCCATAAGACAGAAATGCGTAAACGGCAATGCGGTTCGCTGTGACCCCCAAAAATCAACCTAACCGAATCTGCCTAATGGCCTGCTCTTTATTTAACAGAGCGGTATCAAATCAGACACAATGAGGAAAAATACGCCACCCACTGAGTGAGCCGTTTTATTTGTCTATTTTCTACACTTAGTCTTGCCTGGTTATTTGGATTTTTAAATAAAGAACTGTTGTAATTGGGATAGTGAACTACCGTTGTGGTGTACCTCCGCAACCACTTCTGCAGTCCATGGGGCAAAGTGCACCGGAAGGTTCGTAATTTCTAACCAGGAAGTACTTAACTCATCCAATAGGGAGCACCTGCCTTTCCGCCTTATCCAGAGATCCCTCAGGTTGCACTAGGCGCCGTTTCCTCAGTTGAACCAGAGTGGGGACGTTCTGCCAGATCAGACCTCCCAGTTTTCCAGGTTGGGACGAGTCGAATTACGGATCACTCGCAATGTGTCGGAAAAGTCATACTGAATCTGCGGTGAGAGAAGGGACGTAGAAGAAGAATCCAACGCCCAACTGGGGCTCACACGACGCGAGGCCCCGTTACGAAGGACTATCGCCGGAAATCAAGGCACCCGCGAGGGGGATTTCAATTCCTCACCAGGACTTGGAGATTACGGTTAAGGATTACGACCCAGGACCGCAGACCCAATCCGGACCGTGGGGCAGAGACATAACCGAAAAAATGGTGAACCAAATAAAAAGCGATTTTCGGTTATGACCGGTCGGGTTTTCCCCATGCGCAGTAGCCTGTCGCCGCGCGGGGAAGCGAAGCAGAAGCGGGCCGTGGGGGGGGCGGGGGGGGCGGGGGGGGGCGCCCGCCCGCGCCTTTTATGGGCCATAAGTCAAATCGGCGGCGGCCAGAAAAACGGGCTTTTGGCAGATTAGTTGCGCGCCTCGTCCGAAGTCGCTTAGCGGCCAGTCGCTCCCGAGGCCGTAAATCGCCGCCGCCTTAGCCGCAGCCCTCGCTGCCGCGGCCGCTAAGCACTAGGCCCTTCCATGCAAAAGCACATTCTCGCCCTGGGGCCCGAAAATAGGAGGATGTCTACTTGGTATTTGTAATCCTTTAAATTGTCAATCCTTTATAGAAGATTTTTCGGAGCACCTAATGCATATGTTTGCCTTTTTCTTTAACTCTAGAAAAAACACGCTTCAATATGTCCGGTACATTACGAAGGGCGGGTGACTGCGGAGCCCACTGTGAACAATATCAGTTTATTGATTTTTTGACGATTTTGCGTAATTAACAAATTGAAATAATCAATAATGCATTAATTTAAGCAAAAAACATTATTCAGTGTCTGGTTCTGTAATTGAAAGAAATATCGACATATTCGTACTACTACTAACTTCCAAAGCACGCAGAAATTAAAAGAATCTGTGTCAAGCCATGTGAGAAATGTCTAAGGTTTCGTTAGATCCCCGAAAACTCCGATAAAATCCCCAAAACAGTGAAACAATTTCGATTTAGACTGAAAAAGACAAATTTTCGATTTTTTATCACACGTATTCTTATACTCAGTGCGTCGCGGCTTATGACGGAGTTGACGTTACGCGACGACAAGGCTCCAAGGAAGATGCCGCCCACCATGAACACGAAACAAGCCTGACGGAAATTAACCAAACCTCTAAAATTCTCAAATTATTTTAATCGTTCGTGTGAAGTAATGGCTTATCCTAATGATAGCCCCGTACAATAAAACGTAAACAGTCATTTACCATTCTTTCGTAACAATTAAGCTGATGTAAGTAAAGAACAAGGTCACTGCTTTCATCAAGATATAAAAATGATGGACAAATGTTATCGGGATCGCTGGAACACCAACATGATGGGAGAATACTGTTGGTCACTTCACCAAGAGAGACGGCAAAGTTGTAGTAGTAATGTTGCATTAACATTGTAGAAAGTAATGTTAAGAATATAAAGCCATATTGTTGTATAAATGAAGTTCTGTTGGTATTTCAAAAGTCGCTTACTTTTCCTTTTTATTGCATATTTAGCATATTTTCCCATATCGTACTAGATCAAATTGTGACTAAACTGTGGCTGATGGAAAAAGAGTTCAGATGCGGATTCTGCACCCAAAAAACTATAAAAATCGGCTATCAAGATTTAAAAAGTTTTTTGAAACCTTTTTTTTGTTGGTCAGTGTAATAGTTCCCTGTAGTTTCTATCCGTCACTTGCGAATTATTTTTTGAGCTATAATGTTCGATCATGAAAATATTGAATTTATAAGAACTGGCGCTGCTGCAAGTTTACTTTTGGGCAGGTCTAGTCTAACAGCATTAGACAACCCGATGAAAGATGATACACGAATTAGCATCTAGATTATCTTCAATCCAGATGTGGTAATTGCTCCCTCATGAAGATTAGCGTGTCCAACCCTCCTACACATACTCACACACACACAAAATACTTGGGGGAGCAGTGGGTATTTAATAATTTCTAATTAGAAATAAACCTGAGGGACTGATATGACGCCCTTCCTCTTTCCACAAGGAATTTCGATGAGGCCTGTTTTCTCCAATCAGGCTCTTCGATGCTCTGTGGAACATGGACGTCACAGCAAATGGCTTTGAGAACCCTGCATAGAGTTCTCGCCTTCTGTAGTGTATTCGGGCCTTTGATTTCCTGTTTCATAGGCGAGGTAATCGGTGCCACCCTCCGATTCGTGAAACCATGTCATGACTTAATTGGCTGCACTCTGGTGAAAATTTCTGTTTGCTTGCTTCTCTTGCGTTACGGGTAGCCCCTATGAACATCGAATGCGAGTCGGTTTTTGAATAGTGAGCAGGTTGAAATGTCTGCCGGCGTCACGATGCCTCGACGCGCCCGAGCATCAGCGTCATGCCTGGTGGCATAGTGTGCTAGCGACCGGCAGTGACGGCACAACGCGCTCATTTGCGCATGAGACCGGCGCAGTCTTATGGAAGTAATGTGTAATCCCATGCAACAGGAATTTCCCCCTCTTCCTTTACTCTTTTCCATCTACATCCTATTATTACACTATTTTCCGGTCAGTCATCACTTATCTGGCATATTGTGGCAATTTCTCACGGTTAATCACTCCATATAGGATTGGTTGAATGAGCTCCCAGACGTATACTGCAAAGATACCCGAATGCACTTGTCGGCCTGTGGCTCCCAAAATTGAACTGGCGAAAGCATTACACGGAACTGCGCACCCAGAGGCCATTAATAAACTCAATATTTCAATGAAGGAACGTTTTAGCTGCAAGACACTATTACTGTGTCATGATATTAAGGACAGTGCTTGTTCCATAGCACCATATTTTGTAGCGGAACTGTCGGTTTTTAATTCATTATTGCTTATGGAGACGTATCCGAAATATGTTTTTTGGCCGTATGTACTTAAACCATACGTAATAATACAAAAAAAAATGCAAAATAAAACAAACAAGTTTCCATCTTCCTTCAGTTGCTCAAATTCTACGATACATTTTTGTGGATACAGGAAATTATATTAGAGATTATTTATTGTTTTACTCAATCATCTGCACATTTTCATTCTGATTTTTTGTATCCCAACGGAAATTGAATAAAAATACTGGTTTTTGTTGTTTCAGTCAGATTCTCGGAGATTGTAGATCGTCAATACTTGCTTATTTTCTACATTCTTAGGTCATAAAAATGCAGGCCGCACTCGTGTTGTTCGGCCTCACCAGCACGAAGAAGATGCGATTTTCACCGTAAGACACGATTTTCTCAGGGGGCGAGAGGGTGGCGGGCGTGACGGGATCGAACGGTGGCGCCGGGGGGCGGGAGGGGGTCGTGAGGAGGGGCTTGAGGAGGGACGTGAGGAGGGGCGTGAGGGGGGGGAGGATGGGCGTGAGATGGGTGTGAGGATGGGCGAGGATGGGCGTGAGGATGGGCGTGAGGAGGGGCGTGAGGAGGGGCGTGAGGATGGGCGTGAGGATGGGCGTGAGGATGGGCGTGAGGAGGGGCGCGAGGGGAGGCGTGAGGGATGGGCGTGAGGATGGGCGTGAGGATGGGCGTGAGGATGGGCGTGAGGGAGGGCGGAGGGATGGGCGTGAGGATGGGCGTGAGGATGGGCGTGAGGATGGGCGTGAGGATGGGCGTGAGGATGGGCGTGAGGATGGGCGTGAGGAGGGGCGTGAGGAGGGGCGTAAGGACAGGGGCGTGAGGAGGGGCGTGAGGAGGGGCGTGAGGAGGGGCGTGAGGGGGCGTGTGGGGAAGCGTGAGGGGGGCGTGAGGAGGGCGGGACGAATGGGAGGGGGCGTGAGGGAGCGTGAGGGGGCGTGAGGGGGGCGAGGAGGCGAGAGGGGGCGGGGGGGAGGCGGCGAGGGCGTCTCTCGCGAGAGTGTGTGAGTCTCCCTGGAAGTCCCGTGTCTCGTAATTGGACGCCGCAAAGCTTGCAGTTTGTTGATGATGTCACCGCTGACTGACGTTTATGTTGATTACACGTCATACGCGCGTTGTTTGCGACGGCGACGGCAGGCGACCAGCGAGGGCGCGGGGCGGGGCGGGGCGGGGCGGGGGGAGGGGCGGAGGAGGGGAGCTGACGGTTGCGAGATCCGCTGCACGGGAGCTGTGGCCAACGCCTTCAGATTAACTCGCGAGGTCACACAGGGAATTCATGCATTGATGTCGACCGCCGGGCCTGGATTACCGAACCAATACCGAAGGGTAATTGCATTTCAGGTTGCATGAGTAATACAACAAATGAGATTTTTACTATGCACATTCTCCGAAAACATTGATGTGTGATTTATTGAAGACGGGCACGTAGGTAAAGGAGGGATACACAACTAAAACTCATTCAGAAAAAATAGACCCGTATTGAATATTGCAATCATGATTAGTTAGTATAACCACAGATGCCATGTTAAATAAACTAATTTTACATTTACTGCGAAAAATGCCATAAACGCCGGATCGGCGTTAAGTAGGTATTATTATTATTATTATTATTATTATTATTATTATTATTATTATTATTATTATTATTATTATTATTATTATTATTATTATTATTATTATTATCATTATCATTATTATTATAAGTTGACCGACCTGGATGACCGAGGTAGCTAAGAGCGTGTGCTCACAGCGCTTCGGTCCGAGTGTCGCCCGCCTTGGGCATGGTTTCCCTTGTCTCTCAAGTATGATTGCCGCGGAGGGCCACGCGTTCAGCCCACCCGAGAGTAGAGGAGTTCGCACGTGTGTACAAAGAATAAGACTGCATTACAATAGTTAACCACCCGACCACTACAACGAATATCAGAGGAACAAAATTCCGTTCCTTCATGGAACGTACCAACCTGTGCCAACAATCACAAAGAAACAAAATTCCACCTGGCTCTACAGACCCTCCCTAAAATTGCTTCGCACTCCCGTAGAGGACCAAGTGTCAAGTGTCATAGTTAATATCACATTATCACCTTACCATATGGTCCTAGATTAAATAATTTCCTCCAGAAAGCGTTTTCTAGCTCAATATTTGACATTCAAATAAGCAATAAAATAGCCCTTAAACAAACTTTGGTTAGAAATGTCCAGGATAGAATCTTTTCAACTAAAAAAGAAAATGTACTTTATTGCCCATTTGTCTCGATTGCTCTGTCTCTTATGTGGGACAGACAAAACGTGCTCCCACACAAAGAATAAAAGCACATGTTAATAACATGAAGGAAATTGGCATCAAATTGACCTCAATTTCTCGGCTTTGCCATGATTTTGCCCATTCTTTTAATTTCGGCAGCTCTAGAATTTTGGATAATGAAACCACAAAATACTGAAGATTAATATCAGAAAAAGTAATATATAGACACATGTTCACGCAACCATATATTTACCATTGTCTGACACCAGACTGCCTGGGTAATAACTACAAATTAAATCTTTACTTGTATCACGCTGAATTGCATAAACTAAAAGTAGTCGGCTGGCAGTGGACCTCCGCGACCTCTGTGGTTCGTCAGCACCACTTGGCCTGCACACGTTTCTAACTTCCGACCGCCACATGAAGGTATGATCCAGACAAAGCTTCTCATCGGTAGGAACTTGCGTTCTGAATAGCTTGATTCATTTATCTTTTATTTATCCCTGAACTCTATTTATGTATATTTATCTGTCCAAAACCAACAGTTCTAAATCACTGTAAAACACAATTTACGCCCTTAGTAGTAAAATAGTTCACCCATTGCCTTTCTCTCACTTCCGAGGAGGATTATTATGCACTCGCCCGTTCTTCGTCTGCTGCCGTGTGTGGACTGACCTGCGCTGATTTCGAGTAACGTGTCGTTTATTCTCACAAAAGACATTCAAAACTCGCAATGTATGTTGCACGTTTGATTATTAACAAACATTTGTGAGATACTGAACTGTAATGTGAGTGAATAATGTGTAGACATTGTTTTCACAATGGAGTCTTGCGATTAAACGCTCTGGAAGGCACTCGAACTCTTGAAGTAAAACGAAACGTTTATTGTCACGTAAGACACTCAAAACTCGCAATGTGCGGTGAAGGTTTGATCGTTGATATTTATTTATTTATTTATTTATTTATTTTAGGTCAAAAAACAGTTAAAACTGCGTATGATGTGCTATGGGGAAAAGTGAATTGTGTGCACATTTTTAAAATTCTCTGATCCCTACACTAAGTCATATACTACTGGAATTAAAAAAAAAGAAAAAGAAAGAAAAAGCTGAAAAAAAAACGAAAAAAAGAAGCTATGATAAACAATTGTGTGATGCTGAATTGTAATCTGTGTTGAATGTCTGGATGGCTGGACTTCCCAGCAGAATTTTTTGATAGTATTACGCTCTCAGCGGGCTGGCACACGGCTTCATTCGTCATTCCGTGTTTGAACGTCGCATCCTGATGGACAGTCAGAATACAAGAAGTGTTGGATTCTGCGCCGCAAAGTGTGAATGCTATGACAACGTGTGGAACGCAATTCATAACAACAGCTCTGGCCATGAGCTCATAATGATTTTTTTTATTATTAAACAATATAAAGAAAGCAATTTTTTAAATGATCCTAACTGCATACCTATTACTTTCCTAGGACAAGAGCTCCTTCAACTGCAATTATCCTCTTAGCAACGTAGGAATGCTAGAGATCATTTTCAGTTCATTGCCTAACAATACCCCCAACAACACATAATACTGTAAATACAATCTTGCAATAAATTTTATTCACAAACAATTATGACAATGTTCTGTATAAAATAAGAATACTCTAACATACTTTGATACTTTGGGGTATGTTCCGTTCGCCTTTATTTTTATAAGCGTACTTATGACTTGATCTGTTCTTTACCCCTTCCACTTTTGATGTTTATTTACACGTGTTCATTGTTTTCCATTTCAAATTATAACGACTAATTTTTTAACTTTAATCTGCTCTCTCTCTCTCTCTCTCCCTCTCTCTCTCTCTCTCTCTCTCTCTCTCTCTTGCCTCCTTCTCCTCAAAGAGCGGATGAACATATTTACAACGGTAATTTCTTTTTTTAATTGTGTTTTTTGGATTTATCCTCTTAATTTTTTATGTTTTATAATAAAATGCATTTTTGTTTAATTTAACTTGTTTTGGTATGTTCTCACCCGTCTACTTACATATTTTGTACATATCACGTAATTTTTACTTATACTTATTTTTCCGTAATTTCATCTCTGATATATATATATATATATATATATATATATATATATATATATATATATATATATATATATATAATTTTCAATTATTTTATTTCAAACAATATCAAAATTTCATTGAATTTTTTTATTTTCATACATGAACATATTATTATTATTATTATTATTATTATTATTATTATTATTATTATTATTATTATTATTACCTGACGATGCACGTAAATATCACGCGAAACGTCGTGTCTCAGCGTCAAATGGACAATATAAACTTTTTTTGAAAAATTGTTTATTGATTATTAGAAAATGGAAAACGTATACCTGTGTCTAATTATTAATTGTGAGAATTGCTAACGTTGCTTGGAAAAGATCCTGGACAAATAGCAACGGAGCAATATTTGTGAATAAATTGGATGTATAATATGTACATGAACCAAGATATGTGAACTAACTACATGTATTATCATGTGTACGTAATGCATCCAAGGTGCGTAAGCCAATTAGACGTAATTTCTGTTTAGTGGCTTAGTAATTGTTAGATGTAAAAACAGCCAGTAATCCCATATCAAAGTTCACACAGTTTTTACCTAATTGTCGAAATAATAATCTCTGGAAAATGTATTTAATAGCTCTTTGTTAAAGCTTTTATACAAAGTGTTTTATTATTTTCTTGGTATAGATTAAGGTATACGTATAACTTAAAATGACACAAAACTCCAGGAAGGTACCTGTTCTCTCACTGCTATTCCAGGAACACCTGCTCCACGCGAATGTTCTTTAGCTCCAAAATTCGTCGGGGATGCATCTGTTCGAAATCAACCGAGAATTACGTGAATGTCGTGATGCATATCTCAAACACAATTTTCGCCATTTATATTTCGCGAATGATGATACTAGTATCCATATCTGACAATGTTTTGAGTTTTTGGAGACGTTACGACTCCAGTCAAATTTCAGTATTCGTTTTTAAAATCCGGCCTGTACTTTGCAAAACAGCAACATCAATCTTTTTCTTCTGATACCTCTAATTCCTGTAATTAAGAACAGTAATTTCATGAAACCAAACTGTTTTCGACTTATCCTTTTTATAGGTCATACTCTTTTGGACATTCTTGAATATTACTAATTTTTTGCTAGATATTTTGAATTGAAAAATCAGATTTATTTATTACATTTGTTTCATTTGAACACATTAAACTTTTTAAATAAATAACTTTAATTTAAAGTAATACATGATCTTAAATTATGTTTTTTATTAAACCTAGTAATGTAAATCATTTTGAGACGCAGTGTCGCCTGATCATCAGGTACATCTTGAGATCCAAAGAAAACTGAAGAGAACTCACATCACATTTAGGAATCATATAACTATAATTTCAAAATCATTATTAGTGAACATCCCATATTATATGAAAACCGTTCGAGAGACAATGCTGGGATGGCCGGAGCTCGTGTGTTACTTTAGATAATGTATTACTTTAAATTAAACTCAATTTAATTTAATTGAAAAAGCTAAGTCTGTCAAAATTAAAGAGGTTTAATAAATCTGATTTTACAATTAAAAAGACAGACAATATCCAAAATAATTTAAAATTTTGAATTGCAGTTTGTGACCTGGAGCCCAACCACAGGCCTGCTCAAATTGCAGCAAAAATTCTTTTGCAGCAAAAATTCTGAAATGAATCTTATTTTTATAAAATACTTACAAAGACCATTTACAGCTTGCAAATAACACATACGCAGTTACATTTTAAAATACCAAGGGGACGGATTTACTGTAGGGAGTGAACTTGAATAATAAATTCAATTACTTCACGCAAACTTCAATATGCCATTAAAAATTCCTTGATTTTATTAAACAAGAACACATTCAATGAAATATCATTGCAATTGAACCTTTCTTCAAATGAAGAGTGTGTGAAAAATCAGGGTTTGGACGGCCCATGGAATTCTTCAAACCCTATTACATATATTCTAATACCTGTTATTTCAGTAAAAGAAGTCTCAACACTTGAAATTTAATAGAATTTTTAACTCAGACACACTTTTTGACGGTAGTTAGCCATCTTTTAATATTAGTAAATAAAAATGTTATAATTTAAAGAACGCAGACATCGTTAAAATTATATTCGATCTATTACTTTTGATGGAATTGATATTAAAATAAAATTGCTTTCCTAAAATATCTCCAAACTTTTACCCACTTTTACCGTAACTTAACTTCGTATGAAAATTCAACATCATAACATTAACGCTTGAGAAATTATATAAACACGGTGAATCACGAAAAGAATACTTCTACGGTATTGTTAGAAATATATAGAAGGTTACATGTACATAGTAAACTCGAATTTAATAGAACTTGAAATTTTGACCGCATTAGAAGGCTCATCGCATCAACAGTTGTGCACCTTACTGGGAGGTACTGGGGTTCGAGTCCTGTGGGAGGTAGGATTTTCGACCCTAGTTGCATAGCTTTTTTATCTAGGGCTTTTATCCAGCCAACAGCCAGTTACCCTTTACGCCCCGATGGGACGCATATTCGACCATACACTAGACACCAACACACTTGCGGGCTCCTCTGATCTGGGGTCAGCAGAATGTGAGGCTCTCCGCGACAACACACACACAAAGTCAAGGGACAAACAGCCATGCCCAAGGCGGGACTAGAACCCGCGACCCTTCGGACCCAAGCGCTGAGTCGGTAGTCGCTCTTAGCCACCTCGGCCATCCAGGTCGGCAGTTGCATAGCTACGTCGAATTTAATCGCGGTGTCGAGAAGAATTCTACCGGCCGGCTGCTCTGATCCGTGGTTTCTTCGATCAACACCAAACGAATGCCGGAGCAGTACCCGAAGAAAAATGCCGCGTGCTATTAATCCTTTCTCTTCCTTGTCCTATCCTCACTCTTTATATACCTCACACATACATGCATTACACTATCAGACGTGTCGGAAGGCCAGTCTGGAATGAAGAGCTTGTCCCGGCTGGGCGGTGCCTTTCTGGTGAGAGATACGAGGTTGAAGAAAATCTCGCAATATTGACTGTAGGTTGGCGCTGGATCTCGCCATTCAGTGGGTGAATTTCAAGTGCTGATACTGCTTTAACTGAAACCTGTAACCTGCCGTGGTAAACAAGCACTACACATACGGGACTAATGCACTTAGCCGTTGCCGGACCCTGAAACACCAATCAATGATTTGAAATTTTGAAGTTGTGCCCCCTGAATGTTGCCGAGCGCAGCATGCGGCGTCGGGCGCGTGTGGGAGGGGGGGGGGGGCGTCGGGGCAGGCGCCGCCGCTGCCGTGGCAGTTCCGCTGCCGCCGCGCTTCAACGAGCGCCGTCACTCACGTGTCACTCCAAACGCTAATCTTCGTCAAATCGAGTAAGCAGCGTGATGTTTCACGCACAAATATTGAATTTTGTCGCAGCCGCATTTGCTATACTCTCTGCACAGCGCTGCGGAAATGTGCAACGATTCTGGGTGTACTACATCACTCGTGACACTGCACGAAAGTGCGCGATTTCTAAATCAAAGAAATTCAAAGCGAAGGAAGAATCAAACTAAGGATGAAAAGATGCAATAAATAATGTAAATAAAAAAGAATGGAGAAATGTGCATTGAATATTTCAAGCAGGGCAGCCGTGGAATACCACACACCTTCAATTTTCCACAATTACATCAACAATGATGCACACGTTTCGGATGGTACATCACATACATAACAATCCATATCTCTAAATTAGATGCCATGAGCTCCTATTCGCTGAATGCACCACATTCCTCGGGATGACGCTTGATAAAACACGTGGGGTGCCCTCATCTGTAGTCTGCAATACAGATGGGTCTCTCCTTCATACGTATGTACATCTTGGAGAGCCCAGCCTACTGTGGTTATTAGGAACACCCATCTGCTCACTTCTAATTTACGGTAATTTTGTCTGTGGATAAGTAACTTCCTCCATTTTGAGACTCCTTCAAAGTATCCACAACACCAGTTTTCCCATGTCGACTGGTGTTTACTGTACCAGCAGAATCGACTGCTTTCTAATAGACAATGGCGAGCCATCTCTAAATCAAGACAGCATATCCTTTTAGGGTCATATGCTGCTAAGATTTGAGGGATTTCGAAACATCTATTCCTCTGGATTATAATCCATTTTAGTTATCAGATCCCATATGTTATCCACAACTCGCTCCCTCAGCCTACAGGTATTTGGTTCCAAAGTCGTCTGGGGAACTTGATATCTGCTTTTCTAGTCCCGTGAAACCCCACAGAAACCTCATTCCTTCTTGGAAAATCTTTAGTCCTAATATTAATTCAAACTCGCCAACCTTCCGAAACAGACTACGTGTTCTACTCTTGTATACCAGATCAAATTTCACGGAATGTGGGTAGTTTATCCCAATCATGTATTCATACACACTGGTGGCTCATCTTCCAATGATGCAGTGGTATTTAGTTTTCATTGTCTTAGGCTCACCTAATTATTTCGAAGTTAGTCTCCATGCAATATATTTACTGCTGAGATGTATGTAATTTTGAAAACCTTTACTTACCGTAACAAGGTCATTACAGCAAGTCATTTCATCTCTGCTCTGATTCTCTGAGCTGTCTTGAAGCTATCCTCTTCCTCCTCCAGACTACTCAATGCCAATAATACAACACCTGATTCATGGTTTATTGTGCCGCAACTATGTTCTAATGCCTTGCTGGATACCAGGTGTGAGAGTCAAAGGAATGAATTAGCTGCGAAATCAGCGTCACGGAAGTTTCACATTGACATTCCCACTATATCTTTTTTAAAGGATTTCTAAAACGCAACACTCAGTGCATGCCAGAGTGGCACCACGCCTTCTTTAAATGAAGGGTGATTAAGGATGGTGTAAAATCTTAGTCTTCCTCCCCCCCATGCTGTTACACATGAGGAAGTAATTTCAACGCGTCTTCACATGGGCCGCTACTACTTTCCGCATGGTTTCCTGCTGCAAAGTGTAAGTGTAACATGTCATTCTATATTATGTGACGTTTAATGGCGGCCGTCGCAGAAAGTTTAGGCAGCTTCGGTCGCTCGGCAACGACTTGGCGCTCTGAAACTTCTTTTTTCTCTCTGGGTAAAGTGATCTTTAAGTTTTGGATTGAAAGATACGAATTATGAATTTTTCTACTTTACTTGGGCTCTATGTAGCCAAGTTTCATCTTATGCGGCCTTGGAGTCTTAATTTCAAATTACCTCTCTAGTTTTATTTACCGTGATAGTTCCATTCAAGCACTGAAATGAATAGGATTTATTTTTTTGGAAGGGAGCTGTTTGTCTTGTTAAAAAAAGAGTGAAAATTGCAAGAGAATAATCAGAATATTTTATTTGCAATTTGTCTGTGAATATTCATACACCTCACGTGATTACTGATTGTAACATGTAACAAACCGAGAATAATTTTATAAATAGTTCAAAAATCCTGAACTCTATCGTATTCTGGGAAAAATCATATTATCTGTAACGTAAGAGAAATTGATTTAGAATACTGTCCTCAAATATGAGGGATTATTTCCGAAACTACAATATTTAATCATGAAAATAAAAACAAAATGCGGTGTAAGAAAAATTACAAAAAATGTTTACATACCTGAATTAAGTCCTCTAGCGACTAGTAGAAGGAGAACATAATGTTGTGGTAATCGCAATAGCTTGTATACCATATCTACCGAAATTTTAAAGAGGAACGAAAAACGCTCTCTACCTCTCCGTCTTGACAGTACTTTTCACAAATCTAAAATCATTATATTCCGTTTTTCATTAGTACGTCGATTTTCGACACCTATTGCAACTGCTAGTTTTCTAAATTGATTACCATTGTGAAATAAACAAATAAGTGATTTTTGACATGTGACCTACTGTGGTTACCATGACGATAAGCTTTTGATTCGACATATCTATTGTTTAAATGGAACATCTGGTTGATAATGTGCCGTAATATGAATGAATGAATGAATGAATGAATGCAGTGGCAGCCTATTGTGAACTATTAATTAAAATAAGCTAACAATAACATGATAATAGGAAACTCTCGACGAATACAGGATAAGGAGTTTGACAGAAGTTGGAAATGAAGTGATGAAGAGAAGAAAACAAGAGAAATAAACAAAAAAAATATTACAAAACGAGAGCGGAAGATTAACATTTCAACTATTTCAATTATAAAATACAGATATCTTAAAGGGAAGGGAAAGGAACGACGGCCCAACTAAACATTGTTCCTCACGCCCCCACAGAAAGGAAGTACGAGGAGAAGTAAAAAAGATAAATGTTCCAACTTCAATTTCTTTCAAATTAACTAATGCTTACGGCAATTTGATTCAAGAAACTTGAAGAAAGAGAACTGACTGTGACTGAACCAACTGTATGGCGACAACATCGTTGATGACGCGCCGGGTAGCCTGCCTTGCAAGAATAGAAGTCGTTGTTTTCGTAGAAAGAAGAGACGGGGAGAAAGAACAAGCTTCACTTTCTCATAGGACACTCGGCCCTTTGTCTTCGCACAAGCAAAGTTCGGTCTTTCGAGAATAAGGGTGTGCCAGAGGTAATCAACAGGAAAGAAAACGTATAAAAGCAGATGACATAAAAAAAATTAGTGTAAAATACCAGAAAGGTTAATAACTATTTGGAAGCAAACATTTTGGAATTGCCAAATGTAATAAAATTTCTCCATCCTTTGTGGTTTCTTCAGTTCATTAGACGATTTTTTTATACATTCTACAACAGTTAAGCATCGCTGAATGCAACATTTCTCTGCGAAATATTTTCTTCCTCCAGCTCGATGACGGGATCATCCGCTGTTAGTGCCTCTATGTGCCAGTTCAGTGCGAGTAGTCAGAGGTTAAAATTAATTTTCAGTTGAGGCTCTTCAGTTGATTGGGCGAGCAACTTTGTATCAGCAAAGCGTGAAGGGGGTAATTTCGTGTTACCTCCCTGGTAATGATTATAACTTCAACCAAATTTATTGCGAGGAAATTTTGTTAGAGTGTAATGATAGGGATTGGAAAGGAGATACTATGGGACGGACAGGTAAATGCAAGAAATGTTCTTACCTTATCTAATGTCAGAGAGATATTGAAGGAAAATGTGGAATGGAAGTCTGTTTCTTAGTCGGGAGAGTGGGGGTTGATCAGTTCCTATTTCGTAGGTGACTGCATCTTGCACATGACTTAGATTATTGAAGAAATTATGTGCCAGCTTCGTAATAAAGGAAGTAATTGGTTCTATTGCAAGATCGTTGTGAAGGGTCTTGTTGCTGACAAACCAGGGGGCGTTTACTGTTATTCTTAACATTTTGTTTTGGAAGATTTGTTATTTCTTTAATGTGGATGGAGCAGCTGAAATCCAAACAGGGCATGCGTAAGTTAATATAGGGCGAAGAATGGATTTGTAAATGGTTAAAGCGGAATGAATTTTTAAAGAAGAGTTACGGTTGAGAATGGGACGTAGAATAGCTAACCTATTGGTTTCGATCTAAGTATTGCTACAGACCATGTAGAAAAGCAGATAAAAATCCGTATGCAGGTGAATTAAATCGTAACACGGAAGCATAAAGAAAGGATACACATTTTAAAGCGCCTGCGTCGTTGACGCTTTTAATTCAACAGGCAATGCAGTAAATATGAATGAGAATTTTACACGTAAATGATTTTTTTAAAATTCGTTTCGTCTACAACTTGACGCAACGCGTCTCCAAGCCCCTTAAGGAGCGTTGAGCGCTTTACGCTTGGGAATAATTCTCCATTAATATGCGTTATTGCGGAGTAATCCACCATTACAAATATGTCATGTAACGTCACGTCGCAGTCAGTTGTCAAGAGGACCGCCAGGTAGCATCTGCGCGTACGCGCCTCCCACCACGCGCTCCTGCGTCACTACCCAGCGGCCAGAATTGGGAAGGAATTTTTCTTCTGAATGGAAGTTGTAAAGTGATTTTTTCGTGCATTGAACTTAATTGCTTCTATGCTAAACGAAGCATATTCTCCAGTAAACGGAATGATAAAAGTAATAGGAAGAACAGCGCAAGATAACCAGCGTTTGTGGAAAAATGCGAATTATTTCTACCTATTATATACCGACCACACCCCTCAATTTGGTGTGCCATCAATTCAAATTGTCATCAAGGCGATGGAACACTGGATCATCAGTACAGATTGCGTATGATTTAAGCACAGTTTGGTAGACTAAAACGTTATCAACCTTTCCACACTTGAGAAACACTGGAGTGAACTATTTTCAGGTATTGTTAAATTATCATTTATTTAATATAATTTATCTCATATAGTAATATCTACAGGCGCAGGCGCCTCAGAGTAGATGTTATCAAAGTCTGGGTGTTGCAGGCTAATCGAAAGTGACCAATTTTTGCCAATGAATGTATAGTGAGAAATTTCTAATAACGGAGTTATGCATTTGGCATTTGCCTTTGATTATTAGTCCTCCATGTATGCACAGATTTTCCGCAGAAACATGAAACCTCCTGAGACAATTTCAGAACGTCATTTGCGAAATACCTGTACATGAAATGTTGCCTGACAATCAGGAGCATCTATCATATGTGTAACTTCGTTTCATGACATTTCCTATTGTGATTATCATTGACAAAAGTGATTATATTCGATCCCTCCAAAATCTCCAAAATTTGTGGGGAGCTGTGACTTCCGCCCTCGCCTCCGCCCTCGCCACCGCCCGCGCCTCCGCCCGCGCCTCCGCCCTCGCCTCCGCCCGCGCCTCCGCCCTCGCCTCCGCCCTCGCCTCCGCCCGCGCCTCCACCCTCGCCCCCGCCCGCGCCTCCGCCCGCGCCTGCGCCCGCGTCTCCGCCCTCGATCCGCCATCGCCTCCGCCTACGTTGTCCATGCTGCCGCCCTCGCCTGCCCCTCACATCACCTCCGTTTCCTCTATCATCGCTTCCTCCAGCGCCGCCGGCCACAGCATGCAGCGCGCCAGAACGCGGGCGGCGGCGAAGGTGGCACTAATCTGCCTCGTCATAAACCTGCGCGGAGCGGAGCCTGAATTTAGTTACCGCGAATGACTTCGTTAGTTTTACGGCGCTGGGAACGTAGCGCATAGCGCGGAAGGAGGCGTGGTCGGGGCGGAGCGGGGCGGGAGGAGCAGTGCGGCCGACCTGCAGAAGCCGCGAAGAGGAAGGAATAGAACAGGTGAAATGTCGAATTAGTGGGTAGTCAGTCGCGAATGCGGCAGATGGCAGGATGAGATTCTAGACAAACGGGAGCTTTGTGTAACGACACCCAGGGATCACAGTTTGTCAACAGAACGTTGAGAATGGCCTGGCATAAAACGCTGCCAGACGTGAGGAGACTGCAAAGGTGAAATGCAGAACGGCTGGATGAAGAAGAACGACTTCGACATCGACGAACGTATCTGAATGGAACATTCTTCTCTAGGGAAATAAAATTAATATCAGAAAATTTGGGGCGCTTACCAGCCTTTCTGACAGGAATGTTCTCTACATGACGTTCTTTACAAAAGTTCAAGAGCACAAAAGAGAGATATAGAGTATATTAATTCTTTGGAAGAGAAATTTTGGTGGAATATTGACTGAGTGTTCAGTTGGATAATACTCCACAGATGGTCTGTGATTTGAATCCTAGTTCAGTTAAGTGGACAGCTTCGGGAGAGATTTACTCCGGATAATCCGCTTCCTCATTCGAATGTATTTCTCAATTCCTCATTATGTTTCTCACGTCACTCTCTCATTCATGACTCCCACTCATTGCAGATTACACAGCGTGCCCGTTCAACGACCATCCTTCTCTTTGATCTCTTTGTAAATGTTGCTACCCCAGAAAAAGAAATACGTTAGATATACACTAAACCCTCGAAATATATGGATAGTTTTGCCACATTCGCCTCATCGTACAATGGTTGGTCCCGCTACTCCCCAATCGTGGACCCCCTCCAGTCTTCTCCTCACCCTTGCTCTTACCTCCACTCCCCGCTCTCCCTCACTCGACAGAACCAGCCCCTCCCCTTTCTCCCCAACACCTCCCCTCCTCGCCCGATCCCTCCCTTCTCTATTCCACCCAGCATTGCATCACCCCACGCGCTCTGCCCGTCTCCGCGCCCACCCCTCTAGCATGGCTCACGCCCCACCCATCGAGGGTGAGGGCGTAGCCGCAGACGGATCGCCTCTGTGCTCGCCAACGTCACCGCTACCGCCTCTGTTCCCGCCACCGTCACCGCTACTACCCTTGTTCCCGGTAACCGTTACCTCTATCGCCTCTGCTCCCGCCACCGTCACCGCTGCCGCCTCTGTTCTTGCTACCTGTGTTCCACCTCCGCCACGGACACCACCTTTGCCGCCGCTACCGCCGTCGCCATCTTTTCCGCCTTAGCTTCCGCCCCCGATACGCCTCGACGACCACCTCTCTCACCGCCATCGCCTTAGTCTCTGCATCAGCTTCCGTTTCCGCCGGCACCTCTGACGTCTTCATTGCCGCCAGGGCACTAAATGAACAGGGCGGCTCTCGCCTGATGGGAGCGGAGGGCAGAGGCGAGGGCAGAGGCGAGGGCAGAGGCGAGGGCAGAGGCGAGGGCAGAGGCGAGGGCAGAGGCGAGGGCAGAGGCGAGGGCAGAGGCGAGTGCAGAGGCGAGGGCAGAGGCGAGGGCAGAGGCGAGGGCGGAGGCGAGGGCGGAGGCGAGGGCGGAGGCGAGGGCGGAGGCGAGGGCGGAGGCGAGGGCGGAGGCGAGGGCGGAGGCGAGGGCGGAGGCGAGGGCGGAGGCGAGGGCGGAGGCGAGGGCGGAGGCGAGGGCGGAGGCGAGGGCGGAGGCGAGGGCGGAGGCGAGGGCGGAGGCGAGCGCGGAGGCGAGGGCGGAGGCGAGGGCGGAGGCGAGGGCGGAGGCGAGGGCGGAGGCGAGGGCGGAGGCGAGGGCGGAGGCGAGGGCGGAGGCGAGGGCGGAGGCGAGGGCGGAGGCGAGGGCGGAGGCGAGGGCGGAGGCGAGGGCGGAGGCGAGGGCGGAGGCGAGGGCGGCCGCGAGGGCGAAGGCGCGGGTGGAGACTTGAGCGCAGCGGCGAGAGCGGGGCGGTGAGGGCGCGGCGAGGGGGCGCGAGGCGAGTGTGTGGTGGCGAGGGGGCGGTAGTGGGGAGGTCAGTGGCGAGGGGGCTGATGGCAGGGGGGCGGGGGCGAGGGGGCGGCGGCGAGGGAGTGGCGGCAGAGAGGTGGGGCGGGAGAGAGGGGGCGGTTGGGGTCGAGGAGGTGGGACGGTGAAGACGAGGCGGCGGCGGTAGACCCGGGGGCGTCCTGTTTCAACACCCGAACGAAGGCGTGCGCGCGCCTCTCTAAGGAAGGAACTCAGCAGAAGAAATTCTCCCCCGCCCCGCCCCGCCCCGCCGCGCTCTCAGGGCTTCCGTGAAAGCTTTGAGCACTCGCGACCAATTAGCTGGGCTCGGCGCTGCGACACTTGGGCGAAGGAAATCACTCTCGTCGGAGAAGAAATTATTTTCCGTGGAGAAAGTCGGGAATCACTTGTGGACTAGAAGGTGTTGAATATCATTCAGACGGAAACGCTACTGAGGAACTGGTGATCAGTTCGAGAGAGTTGAACCAAAGAGAAAGAAAGATAATGAATATGCGAGAGGGAATTGACGTTGGAATGGCAATGTGAGTATGAGACTAGGAATTATAAGGGGTCGATTTTGTGAATGGTAATATGAACTAACGTGTGAAAGGTTTGAACTTGTATGTGGGAATATCAGTCGGAATGGAATACGGTGGGCAGT
This sequence comes from Teleogryllus occipitalis, assembly GCA_011170035.1. Taxonomy (NCBI): domain Eukaryota; kingdom Metazoa; phylum Arthropoda; class Insecta; order Orthoptera; family Gryllidae; genus Teleogryllus; species Teleogryllus occipitalis. Next base: position 54,697 of record BLKR01001699.1, on the reverse strand, counting down.
CACAATGGGAATGGGGAAAGCTATGCGAATAAAAATGAGAAGGAATGCAATGGATCCCGGAATGGGGGTGAAAATGGAAAGGGTAATGAGAAGAGGAAGAAAAGAACGTGGTTGAGATGCCTTTTTGCAATACCTTTATTAGGGTCAACGCTGAGATTGTCAGGGAAATGTTCATATTACGAGTAAATTAGTCAATAAATACCTCTTTACAATTAATACAACTAAAAGTTTGGTCAAATTTTCAGGAAAATGCACAAAAGATGGAATCATATTTGAGGAGTATCTGTTCAAATAGCTATTTACATCCAAGCATATTTTTCAGGAAACGAATGAAACATATTAATTATATACGCACGGAATGTAGCAGAACCTGTTTTATGATATTGCGTCAAGAATATGTTATGATTCCAGATTATTACCTTATAATTATTGCCATTAATAATGTGAAGTATGTTAAAAAAAGAAAAATGGATATAATCCCTGTTGTTGAGGTGTCTAGAAATAGACCCCTTTGTTCAGACATATTTGTAAATTACTCCTCTTGAATAGGAATTTGGAAATAGCACTAAACAACAAAAAAATAACTTTATTTTCTTGATATTTATAACATAATGAATTCCCTGAACATAAAAATTAAATTCGTAATAAAAAATACATTTTATTTTGTTTCTTTTCCAATTTTTGAATATATTAAACCAATAATTAAATTCGTATTTTACTTGTAGCGTGATTGTGCAATCACAATAAGTATGTTCTTATTCCTCATTATCACGCGTAGTCGATATATCGGGAAAGCGAACACACTGGTAAAACTCTGATTCTGATAATTCAGTCCAATTTTCTCCAAAGTGATTTTAAGTAACTTTTGGACAAAACAACCCTCTTTTTGTTTTCATACAATATCTATCAGAATGGGCAATTGATTGACATTTATTGAATGTTTTCTACCTCTCTTCATTAGTTAAACAACTTTAGTCTGAAATTTTTGATGTTAATATTTTATGATTTTGGAGGAAGATCTTATTACTCTTTCCGTAACTGTTCTTTTCGTTGTTCAAATTTTTTCCAATTCTTCCTTATTAAGCAATCGTAATATAATTGTGTTTTGATTATCATTGATTTTTTTTTTGTATTTCCTAAAATCACTATTCAAATAAGGTTTTGATATAGAAATAGTTATTTTTACATTAAGTGTGGGAAGGGAGAGGTTTTTTACGGTGGAGGTTGGAGTTTTTTTGCCTAGACCGTACGTGGAAGAAAACAAATAATAATTTGAGAAGACTGTCAGTCGAGCAAAATGAATCAAAACATATCATAAAATTTGAAAACGTTTGTAAATTTGTATTGGAATAAGGTGTTTGATATCGCGGAGAATAGCCGTTTGTTATGTGCATACATACATACATACATACATACATACATACATACTGAAACAAACTGTCTAATTTAATTTTTAAATTTAATATTTCCTCTGCCCTACTAATCTTATTAAATATTAATTCAACGTAATCCGTTCCAAATTTATATAAGAATATGGGCGCCAGGAAAAGATTACGTTAATTCAATTATTAAAATTAATCTTCAACTGCTATTTCTAATAAATTAATATCCGGCTAACTGGGTCGATGGGTCTTATAAGAAATAATCGCTATTGCCTACTAATAGCCGATTATTCGATCTGCCATCTGTACAGAGTGGCCGAGGAATCTGAAAAGCAAATATACATTTCTCGCTACTCATTTTCTGGAATTAGCTAAATGAAAATTATCTTTACTATTCACAGAAACTTGTAAGTTTATTCAATGTCCATTGGTAACAATACGAAACGTACTTTCGGTCATGTCCAGTTTCAAACCTAATACTGCAGTACCCGTCTTCGCGCGCTCTTGGTCGATGTCGCCGCGTAGAACCATTTTCAGTTTTTCCCGGTGTCGATGGCTCCAGGTTCAAATACCATCTTCTTTTCTTCCGTTCTGGCACAAGTGTACTCAAGTCACTGATCCTCACCGCCTCATAAGTTGATAAGTCTTAATTAAATTGCCTTTTAAAAGTTCCCAGTTCTTTCTACGCGTATGCTTAAAATATTAAAGTTCAGTAAACTAGTATCTGCATCAAATACTCCCAGTCCTGTTGCCGACAAATTCTCCTAAGTTCACAATTCTAGCTGCTGCACTCGAAATATTTCCTAGTTCCAATTTTCGCACATTACGTCAATATTCAAAGTCCGACAACCATAAGCTCCAAAGTAGACGTTCACAATTCCCAAACTCCCAACATCAATTATCTACACACGATCCGCACAACACCACGGCATAAGTGGGAATGAATCCATATTCCCCTCTTTCAACCCTTCAAAACTTGGTCCATACTTTCTACTGTTTCTTGTCAAAAAAAGTTCGACCCACTTCCGTCGAAATACATTGTCATTCCATGCCTAACCAATCCCTAAATTACTTACAAATTCAAGCAGCCGCGCCCCAGACTGTCACTGCTTTCTCGGCCAATTCCCAAACAGTTTACTTTATCAACTAGCCGCGCCCCGTGGTTCAAAGCAGTGAAGTTTGTTGACCTTGACGACAACTCGTCTACCGTTGCTAGGCCGCCATATTTACATATGTCTATCCTTACCATTCACCCTGTTTACAATAAATGTCACGCAATACAATGTCCCACATATTGGTATGTCACAATACATACATACATACATACATACATACATACATACATACGAGTATATAGTGTATGATTGTGTAAGCGTTGCGAAGAGATACTTCTATTTTCTTTGCTATATTTCCATCTGTAAAGTATCAGTTTTTACGTTAACAAGGCGGTTGTTTAAGCAAACTTAATTTTTTAATGAACATTAAAAAATGACCTACTTGACGTGAAAATTGCGATGATCAAAATTTGCCTTTTTTATACAGTTCGAGAAAAAAACTTTCTAATTGAAGCTACTTACAAAATACGTCTGGTTTGGAAGCTGCTTGATACATTAGTGTCTGAATATTCGTATTATGGAACATAATAATTGGAAATCTAATGGACATTCGACCGTAAGGAAATGTTAGATTGTAATATCCAATGATAACTTATAAAGCTGTGACATATTTATTTTACGTGAAGACCTATAGTATTAAAACATGTGCTTGGGGATGCTCTGTAGATCATATTTGGATTGTGCTAATCGTTTTGGAGTGTCTATTAGTCTGCCCATTGTCCTAAGAACGAGGAGAGCTTCCATAAGCAGATTTCATCCATTGAGTAGCACAATACCTGGCGCTACATATGCTTTCTCCGAACCTCAGTGAATGTTGTTCGCTGGACAAAGACAGGATTAATGCCAACATTGTTTCTGTGATAGAGCTCAGTGGAAATTATTCCCTGATGTGAAATATGGATTATCTATTTGTCTTTCTCCTAACTAAACAGATGTTTTTTCGAAAATGTTGTCTATGAGAAAGGTGAGTTTCTGGTAATATAAGAGGGGGTAATAAAGAGAACATCCATTTTCTCTTCTGTGTTAATATGTGCTCAGCTGGAACACGGGCCTTTATATGCAAGGAAGACCAGGGTGTATTGAGTAGGTTTCTCGAAATTTATTTTTTAAACTCTTTTAAGTCTGAGTTTTCTGTGACGCAATAAATATCGAATGATTTTCCCTGCACATTTTAAACATTTTTTGAAATGCTTTTTATTACAATTTATACAAATTCTTAAAATATCTGTTCCAATAACATTTACCACTTTTCGTACATTTAAATATTCAGTTTTGCCGGCCCGGTGGCCGAGATCGCTACGGCAGTAGTGTCGTAGTGATCTCGGACCGAAGGGTCGCGGGTTCGAATCCCACCTCGGGCATGGATGTTTGTGTGTTTGTGTTATCCATACGTGTTCTTCCTACAAGTTCCCCTACAGTTTGATTTAAAGAAAAGCAAATAACTTTCTTAAGGAGGTTGAAAAGCTTAAAAAGTATTCAGTTTTAATGAGGATATGAACCGAATTCATAGTGAGAATTTAACCCTGTTCACTTGGTGACCGCTTTGCCCTGAAAGTTCATTTCATGTTGGATTTTCATAATATTGAAAAATTGAAACAGCGGTGGTTAATCTGTAATAAATGTGTTCAGAATTATCTTCTATCTCATTTAACGGAAATGTTTAATGGGGAAGAATGTTAAGATTACAATTCCATCCTGATGAATACATACTCCTTGGGTAACCTAGGGTAACCTTTGACAAAATGTGTATTTCCAATAATATTGTTTAGATTCTTTAATTTCTGGAAATAAATATTATGATTTCATAATAATATAATATTAAAAACATTCTTCGTTTACTTATTTAAAAATTGTTTAATTTTCAATTTTTGTATTTGTAGATAAACTACAAGTCGCGTAATATAGTGGTTTATGCATAATAAGCAACTACTTTTTAATCGTAATAAAACGTAAGGTGAATTTTTCAACTTTTTGGCAATAGTTCTAAATTTTATTTAAAAATGGTTTTGTCTGTATTTGTTAGTGCTTATCAGTTATGAAAAGGCATACACTCCGATCGTGTATTCTGCAAATTTCAAAATCTCAGAATAGACACTTCCCAAAATTTCTCAATACCTGAGAAATTAGTTTCCAAAAGTACTAAATTAAATATTTATAAGAGAATAAAATGAAATATAAATGAATATGGTTTGCATATAAAAGTAACAAGTTTTATGTAACAAACTGCTTAATGTTTTTATAGTTTTAAAGCAGTAATTCTATAATATTGTATTGACAATTGATAAGTTATTTTAATGTTTTACATTAAGTGGTTTAATTGGCATTATATTATATTGAATATAATTACCCATGAGTTTAATATTTTAGAATATCAATAAGTCATTAAGTGCATTAATATACCTAAGTTTTCAGCAATTTAATTCTATAATTAATATAACTATTTTAATAACTACAACTTTTCAGAATTTTGATGAACACGATTCTGCATACTGCGACAACTTTCGTTGTATTACATTGTGTTATTGGAGTAGATGGCATAATTCAGTTATGACATTTGTTCTCTGAAGAATGGAACCTGTTAGGGACACGCAGGAGAGTTTAAGCAGAGTAGCAGCACTAATCAGAAATAACTAACGACCCACTTCATAGACAACGTTCACAAAATGTTATCCCGCTGTGCTTGTAGTTTTCCACATTCACTGAACCTTGCCTATGGACGCTTCTCGACATTTTTAGTCATACTTTCGTACTATCAGTAAAACTTTTGTTTTGTATTCCATTCTGACATTACAGATAACGGATCTTTTATGGAAATGTCGAATGTTTGTGGAGAGCCAATACAAATAGATACGGCAAGCATCCAAAACAATATCGTTTAAAGTTAATTTACTTAATACCAAAGAAATGAATAAATTCGATGATTTACGAAAGCATTATTTTCATTTGTGGATAAGAGTTTTGACTTTAAGACAAATTTGCGTATTAAATACAACAGCGAGGTGTTCAATATATATAAAATTCTTTTAAATTAATCTGATATTTCTGTACTATGAAAGTGATAGCATTATTGAGGCATAAGATCTCTGTTATCCTTCGCCTCAAATATTAGCCGACTCCCAGTTACTCCATCGAGTCCCACCTAGATTGTTAATCCTAGACAAAATGTCTATCAAGCACATTTCTGTCTATGACCCTTATTTATCACTCTCTGACTTCTCCAGCCCTGTTTGTATCCGCCACTTCCCGCTCCGACTCGCCCTTTTCCGATACTTCCTCTCCATCACATTTCTCTTCGTTCTGATCTGGGCCACCCCCTTCTCCCTTTGCGCCACTCTCCTCAACGTCCAGCCCCCTCTCCGGCAACTTCACTTGTCAATGCACCCTCACTACCCGAAGACTCTGCTCATTTCTCCACCTACACCCCTGCGCACTTCACCACACATTTCCTCGAACACTTCCAGCCTCTTACTTCCTCGTCAAATTCTCCGCTTACTTCTAGGAGTTTGCTCTTTCACTTCCATGCCCATTTACTTCCACGCCCACTTACTTTCACGCCCACTTATTTTCACGCCTACTTACTTTCACGCCCACTTACTTTCACGCCCACTTACTTTCACGCCCACTTACTTTTACGCCCACTTACTTGCACGCCCACTAACTTGCACGCCCACTAACTTGCACGCCCACTAACTTGCACGCCCACTAACTTGCACGCCCACTAACTTGCACGCCCACTAACTTGCACGCCCACTAACTTGCACGCCCACTAACTTGCACGCCCACTTACTTGCACGCCCACTTACTTGCACGCCCACTTACTTGCACGCCCACTTACTTGCACGCCCACTTACTTGCACGCCCACTTACTTGCACGCCCACTTACTTGCACGCCCACTTACTTGCACGCCCACTTACTTGCACGCCCACTTACTTGCACGCCCACTTACTTGCACGCCCACTTACTTGCACGCCCACTTACTTGCACGCCCACTTACTTGCACGCCCACTTACTTGCACACCCACTTACTTGCACACCCACTTACGCCCACTTACTTGCACGCACACTTACCTTACGTACGCACCACACTTACCTACTTCCATGCCCAATGACTATTACGCCCAATGACTTTTACGCCCAATGACTTTGTCTCAAAGACTTCCACTCCCACTTACATCCACTGACTTCTTCGTTCACAGTTCCAATCGCACTTTCTTACGCTCGCTTACAATTCCGCCTACAGCCGTCCTGTAGCTCTACCTACAGCCCCGCCTCCAACGGCGCCTACAGCCCCACCTACTCTTACTCACTACCCCGCCCCAAAAGCTGCCTACCGACCCGCCTAGCTTTCCGTCCAGAACTCCCCCCCCCCGTACCGCGTGGCTCTGCGTCCATCTCCAAGGTGCCCCATCCCTCCTCGTTCCCTGCCCCCTTCCCCGCCCGGTTCCCCACCCCGTTCTCCGCCCCCCTCCCTGCCCCACTCCCCTCCCCTCTCGCCGCTTCGCCCGGCGGGGCTCGTCCGCTCGCGGCCCATGAGTTCATAGCAGCCGCGAGACCCAAGAGAGCGCGGAAAACTAACTTCAGAGTTAACTAACGGACACAATTAATTATACAGGCTCTTGTTGAATCCCTCACGTTAATTTGAAGCTCTGATGGTGGGGTGGTTAGTTGCCGCATTTATAAATAATGAGGGCGGCAAAGGAAAAGCGAGGAGTCGGTGAGGAAAGGTGGGGCAGGCGATGAAAGGATAGGGATGAGGAGATGAAAATTTCAAGCGATGCGATCACACCGATCGGTTTCACAAATTCTAAGATTTTCAACATGTTCTGTGATACATAATGAGGAAGAGTACATTACTGTAGAGAGAGAATGAGCAATATAAGAATTAAAGGTTATTTTATAACCATTAGCTCCAATGGTAAAACTTACATTGTGTTTTTCGTGTAGTCTTGTGAGAAACGGGTAACCGCTCACGGAAAATTTCTTCGCTTTAATTAGGTTACATTAAGCTACAGTTAGTATCCATCGGCGCCGGTGATGGTGTAGCGGTTAGCGTATCGGACTGCTATACTCAAGTTTGCGGATTCAAACCCGATCGAAGTCGTGGATTTTTTAGGGCGAAAAAATCCTTCGGAGGGGAAATAAAGCCGGCTGTCCCATGTTAGTACATTTACTGCATGTAAAAGATCCTCAAGCCTAAATGATGCCTCTGAGCTAAATTCAAATCGCCTGTTTCGTCGCCCAAGTAATACCATCTTTCTCTCCATGATTGGTGAAAGGAGTGTAACGAAATTTGCGTGGTCAGACGGAAGAGCAGGCCTCATGGCCTGAGTCTCGCCACGTAAAATAAGGCCAATTCAGTTCAATCGTATGGATCTACAGACCCACTATTGTATGATATGTAGTCCCTTGGACCGGCATGTCAAACCGTTAGCGATATAGAGAAGTTTTGTATCTAAGATCTTTGTAATAATCTTGTGGTGCAGAGAACCACGCATGCGCCAAGCGGTGCAATTGCTTTTGCTTCTCGAGCGCTGCGAGTGCGGATGCTGTCTCCAACGCTGACTCGCAAGCAGCCCCGCTCGGGCCCGTAGTCGTTGCATACTGCATTGCTCCCGCCGACCCGCTACACTCCTAACGCACTGCCACCATCTCCACCACCACCACTCAAACGGTGCATAAATGTTAAACAGATGTGCGTGTATCGCCATGACAGTCATCCCCAGCTAAACCATCAAATTCACCGTCAAAACAATCACAACGATCCCCGCTCCACACCAACCCCACCTCCATAATCGACGCCAGTACCACAATCCTCTCCACCACCGCAATGACCACCATTCCCGCGACCACCACCTTCCCCGTCACCACCACTACCATTTCCGCAATCACCACTACCATTCCCGCAACCACCACCATCCTCGCCGCCACCACCATTCTCGCCACCATCATCCTCGCGGCCACATCATCCCCGCCACCATATCATCCCCCATTGCAACATCATCCCCTCCGTCACATCATCCCCACCGCCAGATCAACCCCGCCGCCACAATCAATCCCGCTACCACATCACTCCCGCTGCCACATCATTCCCGCTGTCATCATCTTCCCCGCCACCACCACCATCCTCGCCACCGTTATCACAATTTTCTCCACCACCACATTCACCACCACCGCTACCATCCACTACATCACCACCATTTCCATCGCCACCTCCACAATCCTCTCCCCCGCGACAATCCCCTCCACCGCCACCATCCCCAATATCATCCCCGCCACCATCATTCTCTCCGCTACCACCAAAATCACTGTCACTCAATTCCCCTCCACCATCCGAATCCTCGCCACCTCCAGAATCCTCGCCACCACCACCACAATCTTTACCCCTACACACTCCGTAACCAACACAACTCCGTCGACACCATCACCACCACCATCCCTCGCACCACAATGATCTTCATCCACCACAATCTCAGCCGATACCACAATTTCCGCCAAAACAACAATCTCGCCACAACCGCAATCCCCGTCACCATCATAATCCCCATCACCACCAGATCACCTTCCAACATCATCATAACTAACGCAACATAACCACCACCGCCGTGCCCGCCATCGTCATTAAATCCCTAACCTCCTTCCCTTCATAATCACTATTCCACACAAACCACCATCCCGTCCTTAATCAAAATCACCTCCGCCACGTTCACAATCACCATTAATCCATAACTTGTGTTCACTTCCATAAACATCATTCCAACCCAAACCTTCCCACCTCCACTATCTCCATTACCTCCTCCATGACATTCAATCCATTGCAGTCACCCACTGTTCCTAAGCATTGCAAGGGGCTTCCACATTCCCCTTCCGAGCCACTATCGCCACCGCCACCGCCTCCGCCGCCGCCTCCACCGCCTCTGCCTCCGCCTTCACCGCCTCCTCCGCCTCCGCCTCCGCCCCCGCTTCCGCCGCTGCTTCCGACGCCGCTTCTGTCGCCGCCTCCGCCACCGTCTCCTCCGCCGCCTCCGCCACCGCCTCCGCCGCCGTGTCCTCCGCCGCCTCCGCCGCTGCCTCCACCGTAGCTCTCGCCTCCTCCTCCGCCGCCTCCGCCACCGGCTCCGCCACTGCCTCCCCCGCCGTCCCCCTGCCACCGCTTCGGCCTGCGCCCCCGACGCCCCCCCCCCCCACGGCCTCTGCCACCGCCTCCGGCGCCGCCTCCACCACCGCCACCAGCGCCGCCTCCGCCACCGCCGCCGTCGCCGCCACCATCAGCGCCGGCGCCTCGCGCTCTATCTTGGGGCGGATTACAGCGCACCCGCTGTTCCGGCGCGCGTTAACGTCATGTCCGCCGCGCCGCACAATGGAGCGTTTATGGCTCTCGTAATGTACGGACTGTCGGTAGGCTTGTCGGCGCGCGATACGCCCGCCCGCGCCCGCCGCCGCCCTCCCCACCGCCACCGCCCCCGCCACCCCCCGCCACAGCGCGACGTAAACACTCGCCCCGCAGGCGTAAACACGCCGCGCCCCGCCCCCCGGCGTCACCCGCCTGCTGACGGATCGCTTTCCGCCGCCTCTTGAGAGGACTCGGCCGACGCGGGCGGCGGCGGCGACGGTCGCGTGCTCTGTTCGGCGCAATTGCGCCCGCGAAGAGGCCCATCTGTTGACGGAATGCTGCATTGCGCCCCGGCATTTCCAATTGACGGCCGCCGCTATTTACACGGCCGCAGCGGGCGGTGCGGGGCCGGCGGGCGAGGGAGAGGGTGGGGAGCGGCGATGGGGGCAGAGGCGGGGGGAAGGGGGCGGTGACTGTCGTGGTAGGGGCGTGGAGGGGATGGCTCTGGCTGTAGCGGACGCGAGTGTCGGGATAAGGAAGAAATCAACGGTGCTAGAGAACGAAGGAGGCGTAATTGGATTGATTGATTGTATCTTTCCGGGGACGTCAACGGCTACGGTCGTTAATCCGGGAAGAATAGTGCACGTTATTTTGCTGAAGGTGATGGTGTTCCATTTTTGCTGAGTAGTGAGATCCGGCGCCGACCTACACCCGGGATTTCTTCTTCCGGTATCTTTCCCAGCGAAGCACCGCCCCAACTGTGACAAACTCTAAATTCCCGAATGATCTTCCGTCATGATGATAGTGTAGTGCATGTAAGTTTGTATGGAGTAAGGAGGGATAATATAACAATGAAGAGGAAGGAAACGCGCGCGGTCCGTAGGTCGCTTGCTAGTGTTGTTTCAGCGTTCGCTTGTTATTGATCGGAGAAACCATGGAAAACTACCTATTAGAGTAGCTGGCCTCTGGTTCTCCGCCAGAAAACGGATTAATTCGGTCCAGCTATGGATCTATTGTCGACAATACGCCACTATCCGGAGTTCGAACCTTAAGATACTACAACCAGAGTTGCTGCGGAGACCGACAATGTCATTTCTGAGCGTCGTTGGAGAAAAGTACTTTTTCAAAAAAGAAAAAAATCAAAAATATAAAAAATGACACTTCTAAAAGTGTCATCACGCACTCGACGGAAATCATCTACTGAGCACTTTTGTTTCATCGTCAGATTAACTTCCGAAAATATAATAAAATCTGAACTCTTGTTGTGACGAAAAAACTTAGCTGTTGTTGTAAAAGTTGTAACGAAACTTCCGATTAGATGCTGCGTCCAGATGAACAAAAGTCAGAAATCACTCTACTTAGAAGTATAATCGTGAATAAAGGTCACACATACAAGGACAGTCGCAGGCTACCCGATTAAAGTACTAGGATTTACTAGGGGGAGAATATTGCACAATGACCGCAGGTCATAATCAGTCTTCGGTGGCTTAGGGTATCAAGTACTGTCACTGCAGTACCTCTGAGTGGGAGGTCTTAGGGTTCAACTTCGACACCGGCAGGATTCTTTAACCTAGCTAGACAGCTAAGTCGAATTCGGTATGTATCTGGAGAAGTATTCCAGTGGCTGGATGCTCTGACTCTTATTTTTCCGTGGTTTCTCCGATCAATATCAAGCGAAGGCGGTAGCGGTACTCTAACAAACTGGCCACAAATCCCGTCCGATCTTTCCCTCCTGTATCGTCATCCCACCTTACACACACTTACACTTACAAGAACAACACTACCACACATGCCGGCAGACCAGTTGGGAGCTTGGAACTTGTCCCGACTGGGAGGGGCATGCCCCGATGGTGGGGTATATCTGGTTGGGGAAACCCTTCTAGCCGACGTGCAGGTCGGCGCCAGATCTCGCCATCGAGTGAAGAAAGATGACCTCCACCTCCCGAAGAAAAACAATTCGCTATACTTAGGGGACTAATGATAACAGTTAATGCACCTGGAATCAGTAATCAATCAATAAACCAGGACTTTAAAGTGATGGTCTTCGGGTCTTAGTCGATGGTACTGGCAGGTTTAGGTTTGATAACGAAGATGACAGTAAGAACCAATATGAACTTCCATGCCTTTATACAGAGATGGAAAAATGGAGCGCTGGTTTCTACGCTAATACTCTCCGCGCAATAGAATAGTAATGAGACCAAAAGGGGAAAGAAAAGCGGGAAATTAAGTCAAAAGGGGACATTATATCAGAGAAAATGTGTACTTAAGGGATGGGGTCTGGGAAAGCAAACTCTGGTAAAGATGGAAGCGGGAAGTAGTGAAATGAATAAGAAACGACTTGTCAACATTCTGTATTAAATGTTTGATACTTCCTTTTGTACGGTATCCTCGAAGTTGTCATTCTGCGTTGTTTCTACTGCCGGAGCCGTCTAGAGTTCTTGTGATATTACTCTAATCATTACCCCTCCGTATTATATTTATTATCAATCTTAGCTTTCAACAATGAATAAGAGAAAGAAAGAAACAAAACGGTTTGAATTTAACTAGTTACAATAATTATAAAACAAAGCATTCTAGCGTTAACGGAGTATCGTAACGCTGAAGTTCAAACCAGTCGTTATACATTTCAAAATGCTGATATATAAATGCAAAATTTTGATATATATGAAAAGGGAAATCATGAACACTTGGTTTACTGATCCAGTATTCGGGATAAAGCGCTCTAGTTGATCGCCAATTCCATGTCGTACATGACCTTGTTTCAAAATCTACCTTAAAGGAACAGATTTCAATGAGAGAAAAATTCTCTATCTTCGATATTTTAGCTGTAGGAAGACGCCGCAAAAATTACAACTATTACAATTTTCGAAAAATCAGGATTTTCAAAGAATGTATGATATACACCGATCTTTTAAACGTTCTTCACACCATCTAACAAATAAATTTATCAAAATAGATGGAGACAATTTTTGAAAATGTTTCGGAGGCTACATGTAAATTCCCTCCGAAAATTAAAATATCGGTTCCAAATTTCAGGGGCCGCGTCATCAGCCAGATCAATTGGGAATCATAAATTTTGGAGAAAGTCTGTTGAACGGTTTAGCAGCTAGCGTTGTTCACACACGGACGCACAGAGACGTTTTGCCATCATTCGTTCTTTCGGTATCAAGGACCCACAAAACAGATTCTGACTACACCACGTCATAGAGGTTTTTTAAAAATTCAGTAACTGGATTTATCTTCTTTTTCGTTACTGGAGCCCTGAAATAAAAGTTTTTCTGCCCCAAATTCGCAGTTTTATTGCGCAGAATTATATAAATTTCTGTCTATTCCGTAGAAAGTGAAATTATCATTAATGAATAGTTACAAGTGATCCTCTGTTATAAGAAAGTTCGGACAAAGAAAGGCTCGTTCGCATGCATTCTTTAAAAATCGATTGAAATTAAGTAGAGATCGATGAAATTCCTTGTATTCCGCCATCTGTTTTCAAACCGTGAAAAGTTTTACATCTACAAAAGCACCTGCTGAAATTTTGATAGAAAGGAACTGAAGAAAGGATCAAAGAGGAATAGAATAGAGTAGAAGCTATACAACATACGTTTGTTGTACAGTTGTGTATTTTTAAATTGCTTCAGTTTTATTCTAGCGAAGCAGGTTGAAATATGAAACCGAATTCAAGGAAAATAAGAACTAAAAGTTAATTCCCATTGCTAGATCGTCACCATTTTTTTTCATTACACTTTCTGCAAAAGATAAGGGTGGCATTTTAAAGATCATTATTATTAATGGCGAGTCGGGATTATGTCAGTATTTTTGGAAAATACTTGTACAGGTAAAACATTATTTAAAATTATGCACAATATCATTTTGTAGTTGTATATACAGTACATTACTTTACAAGTTTGATTATGAATGTTAGTTTAAGAAAAATTCAAGGACATACCTGAATATTCATATTTAGACTTGAAGATATACGTACAACCACCTTCGCCTTTCTGGGAATGTACTTTGCAAGTGCACAATATTCTGAGCCTTTGTCCTGAAACGCTTTATAACCCTGGTCATGTGTCTCTTCCTCTTGAACTATGCGACGCCGGGCGAATACACAAACTTTCATTCACCGCCCACTTAAACTCGATGCGCTCGGAAGCCAACGCAGAACAGGGAGATTGTTTGGGCGTGCGATGCGCCGGGACGACGAACGGCTGTCGGGCCGCTTTCCTCGGCGGGCGATCTCCGGGCGGGAGGGGGCGTGGGCGGGGGGAGGGGCGATGGCGCCGCGACGCCGTAATCAGTGGCGGCGGGGAAGGAGGCGTCGGAGGCGTCGGCGAGCGCGCGCGCGGGCGCCGAGGCGCCGCCGCCGCCGCTTAGACAATGGGCGGCGCGCAGGCGACAGCCGTCAGCGCCGCGTCATTTGGGCGGAATTAATGGGCCCGGAAATGAGATCAATAATTCAGAGACGGCGCCGCGCCAGGTGAGGCAAGCGGCGGGGCTGCGCCGTCGCGGCCCTGCCCGCCGCGCCGCCCGCCTCTGCCGCTCGCCTCTGCCGCCCGCCTCTGCCGCCCGCCTCTGCCGCCCGCCTCTGCCGCCCGCCTTTGCCGCCCGCCTCTGCCGCCACAGCCTTGCCTCATCCACCCCACTTCATTCGTCCCACTTCATTCGTCCCACTTCATTTGTCCCACTTCATTCGCCCCATCTTCTCCGTCCCGCCTCATCCTACCGCCACATCCGTCCCACCTCATCCGCCCCACCTAATCCGCTCAATCTCCTCCGCCCCACCTCATCCGCCCCGCCTCATCCGCCCTCCTCAGTCACTCTGTTCACTCCGCTCACTCCGCTTTGCCTCACCAAGCCCCTCCTCGCTCCGCCCCATTCCGCTCCCTTCGCCCGTCCCATCTTGACGTATCCCGTCGTGTCCCGACGTGCCTAGTCATTCGATCCCGCCCCCGCTCTCTTATGAAATTCACCTTCTGTTCGAAACACACACTACCTTCTTCACCGACACTCGCATTTATTTTATTATTACTAAGTTATGACTACGGACTAGAGAAGAAGTTATGAAATGTTGCACGAAAAAGCACGTGGATAATGAAATGGACATTTAAGCCTTTTCTAATTTGAATTAGGAAAAAAAGGCGATTTTATTATGAAAGAGCAGACTTCAGACTATCACAATTACACAAAAACGAAAAATCGATATTTTGGCCCAAAGTACTTACAAGGTCCCCTTCAGACTCACAACGCCTAACGTCCCCTGTCAGCCTCTTTCCGTCCCACCTTCATCCTCCGCCCTCGTTCAGCGTCTTCTCGCCTCGCGGGCCCCCTCCTTCGCGCTCCCCCGCCCTCGCTCTGCCGCCCCAGCTTTGCCGCAGCTCCGACCCTTCTCATTTCCCCCTACTCACTGGGGATTTAGCGACAGATGTAAGGTGACATTCTTAAACTCTATGGATCATATTACTTACGGTCGTAAGAAAGAAACCGGGAGCGGTAGCTCAGTGCATCAACTGATGTCGCTGCAGCGCCTCCGACCCTGAGGTCCTAGGTTCGAGTCGTGACGGCGGCAGGATTTTCGACACTAGCTTTTCTGCTAGGTCGAATTCAGTCGCTGTCTGGAGGATAATTCTAGCGGCCGGCTGCTCTGATTTTCCATGGATTCTCGGATCAACACCAGCCGAATGCCGGAGCAGTACCCTACCAAACGGGCCACGGACCGCGCGCAATATTTCCTTCCTCTTCCTTGTCCTATCCTCCCCCCTTACATACACACACACACACACACTTACACTAACATGCACTACACTACCGCATATTCCGGAGATCGATCGAGAGCTTAGAGCTTGCCCCGGCTGGGGCGGTGCCCCGCTGGTGGGAGAGTCCTGGTTAGGAGGAAAACCCACTAGCCGACGGTAGGTCGGCGCCGTATCTCGTCATCCAGTGAGGAAAGAACACCGCCATATCTCGAGAAAAATCATGCACTACACTTACGGGACAAGTGACCAAAGCTGTTGACACGCCCGGAAACTCGAAAAATCAATCAATCAATCGTAAAAAAGGACGTTCAGATGAGCTTCAGCAATTGCGACAATGCATTATAACGAAAGAAGGATTTCAAGCATTGAACAAAGAAGTTGCGTAATGCATCGAACAGTGTAGACCAAAAGTGAGACATTTGAATCACAGTATGAATCTAGAGTAAACCACACATCTTCATCTTGCAATAATACTTAGGTTTTCTTGCCCGAAATTCCGGAGTAGCACCCTAACAAACGGGTCACGGGCGCGTCTTGTCTTCCTCCTTGTCTTATTATCTTCCCTTTCTTACATCCTCGTTCTTTCACCACATTACTACATATATCGGGAGACCAATTGGGAGCTTACAAGTAGATTTTCTTCCGGATGGGGTGGTGCTCCTTTAGGAGGGGTAAATGAAAGGGACAAATACCTCGCTAGCCGACATGTGCGTCAGAACCGGATCTCACCATTCAATGGGGGAGAAACACTGGATAAAGCTTTTATTTCACTAATGGTACTAATGCCTATAGCAGTTGTGTCCAGAAACATCACACTTGAGTTTTTATTTTCAAAGACTATGACCTGTAGACCTAGCACCAAGGAAGAAACCTACGTGTACAGGAATGTTTCGACTGAGTCCATTTCATGTCTCGTCAGAAACAATTCCGGCTCTTCTGTTCAAATTCCTTCTCGCCCTATTCAATTTCGCAAATTCCTACTGCCTCTTTCTATCTCGTCTTTACAGTTTCTCTCCAATCCGTCCCCTTTCTAACCTTTTTATTCCATCGCGTCTCTTCCCTTTCATCCTGCTTTATCACTATCATTCACTACATCCAGTATTCTCTCTACCATTTTACTCTATCTCGCCTCGTCCGCACCACTTCACTTCATCCCGTCTTCTCCCAAACATTCCACTCCAACTCGTTTTCTCCAACCACTTCACTCCATTCCGTCTCATCCCTACCACTTCAATCCACCTCGATTTGTCCGTACCATTCCACTCCATTCCGTTTCGTCCTTCCCATTTCCCTCCAACCCGTCTTCTTTTTATCCTACACAATTCCCAATCTTTGTCATGCCGTTCTGTTTCTCTCCTCCTCACCCTCCTGACCCCTCCATTTCCCCCACTCCACACCGCCGTCCCTTGCTTTCGCACTCGGCTGCGAGTTTGTTTGCCGGACGCTGCGGTTGGTTTATATTTACACCGAGCGCCGCGTTAGAGCTGATATTTGCATTTATCCGCGACTACCGGATGATGATTGCAAACGAGCTGAATCAATCAGGGTAATGGGAGGGAGCGGCTGACTTTAACTTGGTGGCGGATGATGGGGCTTTTCGTTGTCTGTTTTCGCGCTACCACGCACAGGTCGGAGGTAATTTCAGTGATCTGCCCGATGTAATACATACGAGTATTAGTGTAGTTAAGCTAGTGAGGGAGCAAAATTGTGAATCAGGATAAAGGTATAAAGGAGCGAGTTAAGTTACTTGAAAAGAGAATGGAGATACGAATTGTGATGGATAATTGGCAATTTTAGTTCTATTTCCTATTTTTATTTAATCGGTTCTGATGGAATAGTCACGTCAAGCCACTAATACATAGTGGCACGTTCAAACCTCTCCAAAAATCGATCAATTTTTTCGGCGTGGAAAATTGTCTGGGTGCATCCCGGTGATTATACGTCACGTAAAAAACCATCCCTGGATAACTTTTTAGGCATTTACGGAAAAATTAGATTCTTCGGTAAGTCCGGCATCGATGCAGTGTACTATTTGGCTAAAAATATGGCAGCGGATGTAGGTATAAGGCGTCATTTAGCAATCAAAGTGAATGTCACAATTGTCGCTCAAGACGCCGCTGAAAAAGACAAAGACAAACCACTTCAAGAACATCCCTGCGCGGGAACATCTCTCCTTTCTCTTGTTTTTGATTGCGACTGTTTTTAGGGAGTGCTAACCAGTTTTTTAGCATTTTTATGTACGTTGTTGTTTTTATGTATGTTATGTATGACCTTCGTATAAAAAGTCACAGAAAATAGGAAATTTTTATTTTCTTGACAATATATTTTGAAAACCTTAATGACATCAGTATGAAATGATTGATTCACAAATTTAACTAGAGATGCATGCACGATTGAATTTTATGACACTGAAGACAAAAAGAAAGACTCACTAAAACTGGGGATGTCACTGAAAACATGAAAATCAGTATTATTGCCGAAAAAGAAATAAACGTTTTAGAGCATTTTTGATATCTCTTGCAACAATTACAAAGTTAACTTAGGTTATTCCCTTTAGGATACCGCTTCCACTGTGATGTTAAATCCCTTGTAAACCACGAAATAGGGGAATAATTTAATGTCTGCCCTATAAGTCCTCGGTAACAGCGTTTCACTTCTTCAGTTTAAATTGATTGTGCTTTAAAAATAAATTACACGATTCAACTCCCAGGGTAACAAACCATTCTTTATTAAAAGGTTTTCGCGAGATTTGATTTTGCTCGTTTGGACCGAATCTGACGCAGAGCAGTGGGGAAGGTTCACAACGATATTCTGGCCCAGCTCTCTAACGCTGCGGCTGAGAACAGTACGGGAAGGAACAGCTGGTAAGATAAGAGACCAACAAAGGCTTCTAACTTGGATAAAAGGTTGG
The DNA here is from genome assembly GCA_011170035.1 of Teleogryllus occipitalis. Classification (NCBI taxonomy): domain Eukaryota; kingdom Metazoa; phylum Arthropoda; class Insecta; order Orthoptera; family Gryllidae; genus Teleogryllus; species Teleogryllus occipitalis. The sequence continues at coordinate 36,208 of BLKR01001699.1, read as the reverse complement.
AAGAACAGACAATAATCCGAAATAATTATCCTAGTTTGCAAACTTTAAACACAGTAGTCCCAAACATTGAGATACAGGTTGATTGAGGTTTTTGCGAGATTTGATTTTGCTCGTTTGGAGCGAGTCTGACGCAGAGCAGTGGGGAAGGTTCACAACGATATTCTGGCCCAGCTCTCTAACGCTGCGGCTGAGAACAGTACGGGAAGGAACAGCTGGTAAGATAAGAGACCAACAAAGGCTTCTAACTTGGATAAAAGGTTGGAAGAACAGACAATAATCCGAAATAATTATCCTAGTTTGCAAACTTTAAACACAGTAGTCCCAAACATTGAGATACAGGTTGATTGAGGTTTTTGCGAGATTTGATTTTGCTCGTTTGGAGCGAGTCTGACGCAGAGCAGTGGGGAAGGTTCACAACGATATTCTGGCCCAGCTCTCTAACGCTGCGGCTGAGAACAGTACGGGAAGGAACAGCTGGTAAGATAAGAGACCAACAAAGGCTTCTAACTTGGATAAAAGGTTGGAAGAACAGACAATAATCCGAAATAATTATCCTAGTTTGCAAACTTTAAACACAGTAGTCCCAAACATTGAGATACAGGTTGATTGAGGTTTTTGCGAGATTTGATTTTGCTCGTTTGGAGCGAGTCTGACGCAGAGCAGTGGGGAAGGTTCACAACGATATTCTGGCCCAGCTCTCTAACGCTGCGGCTGAGAACAGTACGGGAAGGAACAGCTGGTAAGATAAGAGACCAACAAAGGCTTCTAACTTGGATAAAAGGTTGGAAGAACAGACAATAATCCGAAATAATTATCCTAGTTTGCAAACTTTAAACACAGTAGTCCCAAACATTGAGATACAGGTTGATTGAGGTTTTTGCGAGATTTGATTTTGCTCGTTTGGAGCGAATCTGACGCAGAGCAGTGGGGAAGGTTCACAACGATATTCTGGCCCAGCTCTCTAACGCTGCGGCTGAGAACAGTACGGGAGGGAACAGCTGGTAAGATAAGAGACCAACGAAGGCTTCTAACTTACATAAAAGGTTGGAAGAACAGACAATAATCCGAAATAATTATCCTAGTTTGCAAACTTTAAACACAGTAGTCCCAAACATTGAGATACAACACCTCTAGGAGAGAGAAATATCTCAGAAGGTATTTTATTTCTGATCTTCCACCGTTTGTGTTTTAAACTAGGAGTTTATGCACTTAGTTTATAATGTTAAGCTTTATTGCTTGCGTAGATGTTTTGAAAACGAGCGACGTTAGGAGCGAGTTTTCAAATTTGTACGAATGTAATAAAGCAAAGTTATAAATGAGTTGCATACTCTTTTTTGTATAACAGTATTATACATTTATACTAGAATCAAACTTAACATCTTGGGTAATTGACATCAGTACGAGAAAACGGTGAACGGCTGTTCCGTTGACCTCTACCTCCCCCGATTCTCTCCCTGCGATTGGATGAATGTGTGATGACGCAATGGGTTGTGCCTTAAAATTTAATACGTCATCGTTTGTGCCATAAAATGTCAGATTATAAACGATTTCTTGCAACAGAAAATGTTGTTTACAATGCTGGAATACAAAAAGTACCTTATTTGTTTCTTTCAAAAAAATTAAAGTGGTCTTTGTTGCGCAAAGTCGTCGTATATTACACAATCTAGAATATTTGAGGAAGAAATTGTAAACAAATAATAATTTGTATTTTGCAATTGGGTGGTAAAACATGGCAAAACAATACTGGCTCACTTCCATTTTTTGATAATTTCCAGAGCTGCGACCCTACAAAAATACCTTTGACTTTTCCTTCAGAGAACACGGGAAACGTGTAGGTTAGGTACTTGAAATCACTTTCATTTTTATTTTGTGCCTCTGTAAATTGGCTCATTAATCCTAATTTAGTATTGAACGGAAATGTAATAATTTTGTTAGCAACTACTAAACTGTTTCTTATAATCCATACTCGTATTCTGCTATGTTTTTTTTCTACCGCGGCTGTCCCATTCACAAACGTGTCATGGGTTCTTGGTGTAATCCTGCTGCTGTCCTAACTAAATGCACAAAACCTGTGAATCACAAGTCCTGTGCTTGACAAGATCATGCGCTGTCGTTCTTTGTGATTTAAATTTTCGAGTAGCAGCTCAAGATTGTCATACATCTCCTTCAGATGGAAGGAATGCGCCACTGGGACTGTGCTATAATGTTACCATTGTGTAGGAACATACTCTTTAAACGTCTCCTTCTTGAACCAATGAAAAAGGTTCACTGAGTTGTACTCTGCTTCTAAGTTAATCATGAGGTTTGGAACATGAGTGCAGTTTACAGAGGTGTCTTTCTCAGTAAAAACTGTTTAGGTTATTTCTCTCGATGAGTAAGCTGTAACATCTGTTCCTGGAGGTGTCATATTGTTTTCTTTTATCCGTGAAGCTTCGGAAACATCCATTGAGAGACTAAAATATCAGACCAAGTCATTCATTTTATTTTGTGTCAAAGGTTTGGGTTTGTATTAGGTGCTTGTACATTCAGATAATTCAGCGGACGCAACTGACATTGAGTTTGATTCAGAATTCAGTATCTCGAAATTTGAAGGAGGTTCCGGTACAGGATTGTCAATCATGTAGTTGATCTCTTCTAGCAGACTCCAAGTAAAGATAAACCATTTATTGTGCTACTGGCAATTAATATTTTTACTTATAAGTGCAAATACAAACATTACAATGGCCTATATGGTTCTTTACCTCAAGCCATAAAAATGGAACTTCAAAACTCTCTTTCCTTTAACCAGTTTCTTAACTACGCAACACATTTACTACATACTTTATAAGGGGCCCATGGTTTATCCTGATTCTCTAGCTTCTTTAAAGAATAAGCGTTATAAACATTTTCAACAAACGAGCTTTATGTTCTGGCTTTGTTTTGCAATCATAAAACATCCAAAAATGAATAAAAATTTGTTTCCCACTGGAATATAAAATATTGCTAGTTTCGAATATATAAAAAAAAAAAATTAAAAATGTGCATTTATTTGTGTCTTTCTGAAAACACATATCATTCATGTTTTGTTTTTAAAGAAAACTTTAGATATATTGACGATTCTTGTGATATTTTCAGCTTTTTACTATGTAGAAAATAAAATTGAATTAGCCTACCCGACATATTTTAGAAGATGTGCTTTTTTCTTTTGATCCCCAGCTGCTAATCGAACTCTGAGACAGCATATGACCGGCGGGCGGGCAGGACACAGTTGGGGAGCCAAAAGAGACAGGTTCTGGAGAAGAGACAGAGACAGGCGTTTGGGCGTAATGACCGACGGAGGCGTTCATCAGGCGCAGGCGGGCCGCACGGACGAACGGACCGACGGACGGTCGTTGACGCTGGTCATTCGGCGGTGGAGACTGGGCAGGAAAGGGACGAAGTGGCAGGCTTCGGGCAGGATGGAAAGCGGTGGGTGGGCTGGTATCAGTATAACAAGGGCAAAGTCAGTCCCAGACGATTGAGTCAGGATGTGGCAAGACGGTGCGGTAAGGGCCGAACAAGCGAGGCATCGGTGGTGGTGTGCGGTAGATAGAGCGGAAGAGAAGGCAGAGGGGAGGAAGGCCGGAGCAGGGAGAGGGCGAGAAGTTGCCGGAGGGGTGGGGCAGGATGGGGGCTGAGCAAGGGGGCAGAGCAGGAAAGGGCAAGGCAGGAGGGGCAGAACAGGAGGGTAGGGTTGGAGGGACCGATCAGGAGAGGCGGAGCAGGAGGGACGGAACAGGAGGGGCATGGCAGATGGGGCAGAGCAGGAGGGACAGAGCAGGTTGCGCAGAGCATGAGGCGCAGGGCAGGTGGGGCGGGTCTGGAGGGGCGGGTCTGGAGGGGCGGGTCTGGAGAGGCGGGTCTGGAGGGGCGGGTCTGGAGGGGCGGGTCTGGAGGGGCGGGTCTGGAGGGGCGGGTCTGGAGGGGCGGGGCAGGAGGGGCGGGGCAGGAGGGGCGGGGCAGGAGGGGCAGAGGTGGAGGGGCAAAGGTGGCGGGGCAGAGGTGGAGGGGCAAAGGTGAAGGAGCACGGTTGTTGTGAGAGGGGGAAAAGTGGGGCGGAACAGGAGGGGCGTATTTGTTGAAAAGTGTCGAGCGGGCTCCAATCCGAGCAGGCAACGATGCCACGCGAGCGACGACGGATTACGTCGTGGCGCAGGATGCTGCGGGGCGGCGAGTAGAGGGTGGATCCGGCAAAGTGGTGAGGGGCGTGGCCCAGCGGGGCTGAAAAGGACACGGACGACGACAGGTCGTTGCGAGGGCCCGGTCCGAGGGCCAGGGCGGGGCGAAGCGGACCAGACCGAAGGCGTCGGCGCTCGTTTTAATGCCGGCCCACCGTCGGGACGCAGCGAGCCAAGGCCCCTTAAATGCCCACGGGGTTAATCTCCCATTAAATCCGGCGATTGGTTCCTGCAGGTAATTAGCGGCGCCGCCGCCTCCCGCGCCATTACGCCCCATTAGAGCCACCTCCCCCCGATGTCAATTAGAGGAATTCTTGCTTCTCGCGCGGGCCGGAGGAGGGAAGGCGGGCACTCCAATTCCCTTGTTAACATGGCGCAGTTAGGGCTCGTAATGAAAAGAAACGCCCCGCCCACCCACCCGCGCGCCTTCGCGGCCCCGCCGCCCGCCCACCAGCGCGCTCAGGCGGCGAAATGCGCAGTACACTGCACCGCACCGCGCGCCTTCGATTTACTTTTACTGCTCCGCCGCGCGCGCCGGCTGCGCCGCCCGCCCGGATTGCGCTCGGGAGAGCACACAGTAGCGAGCTCCGGGTCGCGTCTTTAGCTGTACAGGTGTGCGCCAAACAATGTTGGACATACATTCCTTCTCTTTTATTAACCCTGGGGATGCGGCGTCTTCGTTTCGAACGTAACGTGTCGTATGGGAAAAAAAGAACATCCGCAAAAAATTTGATGACGTAGTGCTGTTATAAAAAATTGTAATAATATAATTTTGTATATAATTTAAAGTTAAATGTTTTGTCATTTATTGTATGTATCTATTTAAATATTGATTGAGATTTAGAAAATCGAGGTATATTTGCCCATGCGAATGATCTTTTGCCAACGTGAAATGCAAGAAAGAAGAAATTTAGACTCTTTTGCAAGAACGATGTTGATTTGAAAATATCTGCTATACATACTAATAATTTACATAATAATAATTGTTCACACAGTGTCTAAAAGTAAATAATAAAAGTGATTTACATACAATAGTAGTGGAGTTTGTACTTGGGATGTTTTGCTGTTGAAATATCTGGGGCTAATTTCACAACTTTGTTTTTCCCTTCTAGCACATCAGCTTGTGTTTCTTGTACTTCTATTTTCAAATAGTAAGTTATTTTTTCTATCAACTCTCATGGCACACTTATTACGTAACGAAAGAGGAACATCATCGAAAGTGTATTGTATATTTTCACATGATTCAATGGTCTTATCTTCCCGAAAGTTTATCAAACCGTATTGGATTGTGTAGCCAGAAATGATGGTTATTTGAAGGGTTCCATGGGAAATATGACAGCTGAATCTTCTTGTAATTGTGAGTCTAATGTATCAGGATGCGAAGGAGCTTTGGAGCGCTAGGGTCGTCAGCGAGAGAGAGGAAATAAAAAAAACAGCCTAGGACCATTTAAGGAGCAATGGAATTTCCAAATGAAGGAAAAAGAAGAAGGCAATAAAAGTAACAAGGGTGTAACAATTCTGAAACCAACTCTAAGTAGAAGAAAAGACTGGTATCTAATTCCTGCCACCTCTCCCACGTTAAATACTAGATGATTTCAACTGGTTTGTTTACTATTGAACTATACTCCTACATGTGGTTAACACGCTTCCTTTTGACGAACATTTCCAGATTTTTAGCGGAATCGTGCATATGCAGGACCGCTTCATTGGTGTAGGAAACCAGATCTCATAAGCGCACGGTCGCTATAAATCCAAAATAGTTTGTCAAACGGAAGCGTGTAAATCTGGTGTTACTTTTCCGATGTCTTTTCTCTCACGTGAGAAGTTCTGGAGAACGTTCTTTGGCATTAACCGACTGGGGTGACTCAGCACAACAACTGACTTTTCTGCACTGCCTCTGTACGAAAGGTCCTACGGTTTGAGTCTCGATGGAGGTAGGATCTTCGTAGCTAGGTCACATTCAACCGCTGTCTGGAGGAAATTCTCGCGGCCGGCTGCTCTGGAAAGAAGTTTTCTGGGGTTTCCACGATATGCACCAGGTGAATGCCGGAACACAATACCGACAAACGGGCCATGCACCGCGCGCGATCTTCCTCTCCTCTTCCTTGACCTATCCTCTCTTCCACACGTGTGGGTAGATCAGTCGGGTTCTTAGAGCTTGTCAATTCTGGAGCGATGTCCCACTAGCGGGAGATAACTGCATGGGAAAAGCCGTGTAAGCTGACGTGTAATCGATGCCGGATGTCTCAATCCAGTGGAGAAAGAACCACTCCACCGCCTCTCGTGGTCAAACATACACTACACTTACGGAACTAATGATTTCAGAAGTTGACGCACCCGGAATCAAGAAATAATCAGTAAATTAATCAAGCAATATTCAAAAATAGCCTGTTTTATGATTCACGTAGCATTAGAGCCTTTAGCTCTTATCCGAGTCCATGGAGTACTGTCGTAGTTTTTAGAGTTTACTGGGATGAACCATAGTGCGGAAATCATCCCACAGCCGAACATGAGGAAGAAACGAAGGAAGAATAGAATAGAAAGGAGGAACACGCTCATTTTGTAAGTGTTCAGGCATTCTCATGACACTGATAAAAGGAATGTTCTGAAATCAGATCTCTGGCATCTAAAATTTTCATTCACACAGATACTTTGTCACACCAATTACTTAAGCGGCGTACAAAATCCGTCCCTATGGTATTCAAACATAGAACTCTCCTTCTCTTTCTGAGAAACAGGTAATGCTTGTGGATGAATGAACCAAGCGTTGGATTCGCGTATTAAAGTACTTTGAACTACTTCAGTCGAGATTATGCGAGGTACGTGAGAAAAGGTAAGTGTATTTTGATATAAAATATCTTGTAAATTTTACGTTGACTGAACTCAATAATTGATTGATATTTTCGGGAAATCCTCTACCATTGGGTGTATTCAAGGATTTGTTTTAATCGGGGACGTAAATGCTGGAGCTTCACCATCGTTCTGAATATTTGAGAGAGAAGTGAAATTGACTTTATCGATTTTGTGATTTTGTTTCTAAGCTAAACTGACCCAACACGCAGTACGACTTTTTGAATCAGCGCATACCCACGTCTTCCATTTATTCATTTGCTTTAGATGTTTGTCAAAAAATACTCGTTTCTCGGATGCTTCAGTTCCGTTCTTTTAAGTACACATTACTTCAGCTGTAACGGACGTAGTTTTTGTTTGTAAGACACAAGTAGAGCACACTGCACGGTGGCAAACGAGTTGGTGGTCGTCGTCTAGTTTCCTTTTAATTTACTTTATTGCACTGAGGTGCATGGCTGGTTACAGCTCTAAAAAGTATTACTCTGCACAGAGATTGCAGTGCCTAGTTTTTTCAAGAGTAAGGAATGTATGACAAGTAAGTTTAAAATAGTTTACTAATTTAATTATTAATTCAATAATTACATTATTTTTGGATTAGTTAATCGCTTATACAAAGGTATTTATATGTCAAAGATTTCGGTAAAGAAATTGTAGTGTTACAATTATAGTATGACCGTTTGACATTCATTATACCAAATTGTAAGCCACTGGATATAAGTTCTTTCTTTTCAGTTTAGGTACTCATTATCTAATATATACTCAATAATTACGAATGTTTATTAGTGCATCATTATTCAATCAATTTTAGTATTCTTGGAGACTGTAGATTTGCGTCCGGAATTCTCCTGTTTCCGTGTTTGTTAATCCACTGCTCCGTCGTTGCCATTTCCTTCAGCCTCGCACGATTTTATTTCTCAGCTGCTTTAGGGGTCAATGTGCGCTATTTCTTTGTTCGCAAATAAAAAAACCTGGAGATAGAATTAACTAGTTGACGATATTACAATCGGACGTTCTGCAAGTCGTGTTGAAAGCCCATTTTGCGAGAGGAAAACTTCTTCCTTTTCTTCTTCTTTCTTTTCTTGTTCTTCCCTCTCTTTGTCTTCCTTGTTTCTTCTCCACCTTCTTCTTCTTTGTTGTACGTTCGTTATTGTTTACTATTGTGTAAGTAATGACGCTAATGTGTAAATAAAAACGGATAAAATGAATGTCAGCTTCCTATTAGATTTCACTGAATTGTCTTCTTCTTCTTCTTCTTCTTTCCTGTACGTCCGCTATTATTTCATGTGTTAATAATAGTGGAAGTACAGGAAAGAAGAAGAAGAATAAGACAATTCAGTGAAACCTGATAGAAAGCTGACATTCATTTTACCCGTTTTTTAATGATTATTATCATTTCTGATATAAAGTACCTTACTTCTCTATTATTCAGTTTCGTGTCTTTCATTATTATTAAGTGATTTGTTCATTTCTTTATCTGTTTCTGTAGAATTTAATTATAGTACATTATCTTAATTTTTTAAATTTTCTTTTATATATCCCTCTTTTATCACAGTAGTAGGCAAAACAGTTTCCCAATGTTGTCAACTATGCTGTTCAAATTTATTTGTAATTACAATCGTGTTTGAACTCCATAATTAAAGTCTCGGTAAATGGATTAAAAAACAGGCGATTGTTCTTCCAACCTGGGTATCTTTATATTGAATTTCTGTACAATCCGCATCTTTTTGTAACTGCAGGTAGGGTTACTTTCACTATACACTCTGAGGAGACATTGGTCGTCTTTCTTGCTGGAGTGCAGAGGAAGTTGCCACTAGTTGTCGAGGGAGAAAGATAATTGGTCTCTTCGTGCCTTCGTGTTGTCTCTCCCGTTTCTTTTGCTACTCCAACTTGTCCCGCCGTCCTCATCACCCTTCTCGTGCACTGGGCAACGCGCGATGCGGTCCGGCCCGCCGCTCCAAGAACTCAGCTTAGATAATTCCTTAATTATTTATTAAATTGTTTTGTCTGCATCAGATTGCGCCGTGGCGTAATTAGTCGTTTGTGAGTCGTCGATCGGAGCGAGAGAATTCATTACGTTTACAGATTACACAAATAGGAATTTCCTCGCCAGCGGATTTGCTTATTAATTGAGCTTTCTTCCTTTCTGATTTCTTGATTTCCTTCAGATTCGTTGTACCGAAGTAAGAAACTTCCACTCTTGCTGAGATTTATTCTTGCACATTAGAATATTTCTGTGCAGCGCTGCGTCAGAAGAGTTAATTTGTTTAGGAGACTGCCAGGGAGTTCTTGCGTTCAGCGCATTATCTCATCCGTTCTTCCTGGGTTTGGATGTGAATGTGACCTACTGATAGATTTGGTGCTTTGAGATTTTAAAAATGCTTGATTTGAGCGGCTAAAACTAGGTTCATCAAAAATAGTTTACTCTTCATAAAAATACGAGAAGTTGAAAATTTAAAAATGTCACATATTAGAGATGTAATTCATTACTGCCTAGTTCATTAACGTGCAATAGCGGGATCAACTATTTTCAAGTTCGTCGAAGGTTATTATTTTAAAGTTCTTCAATTTATGAGAGTTCATTTCCAACTCTGAAAAGCTTTTGAAGATATCGCCCAAGCCTTTCATAATAAGCAATACCTAACAGGATCTTTTTTGGATTTCGCACATTCGTTTGATCGAGTCTGGCACCAAGGCCTACTTTACAATTTACGACACGTAGGAACTCCCTTATTTATTCAACATAATAGTTTCATATCAAATCGCTCTTTCTCAGTCAAATTAAACAATTATATTTCTCCTCCCTCAATAATCATCGCTGGAGTCCCTCAAGGGTCCTCGCTCTCTCCCTCTTTGTTCAACACATTCACCGCAAATATACCCGTTCGAGACAAACACAAAAGGGCACTTTATCCTGACGACACAACCATCTATGCAGCAGACTCACAGCTTTCCTCCGCCATACATCACTTGCAAAACGCAATACACATTTTTCAAAATTGGGCATCTTCATGGAGACTTAATCTAAACCCATCCAAATGCGAAATTAAAATATTCACTTCAAAATGTTTTCAATAAGCATTTTTTTATCTGCACCGAGGTTCTAACTCGGTTCGAGTCAACGTATTCCGGATGTTACTTCTACACTACTAGACAGACGGCTACGCGTAACTTTCTATACTCTCAAAAAGTTGTCGTTTCTCGCAATATTTCTAACTTACGCAATTTTCAAAAATTCAGAGAATTTAGTGAACTCAGACCTAAACCATTTTTATGAGCTTAAGGTTTTAAATGTGAAATAAATTCGAGCTTTTAACCCCTTTTTTATAAACTGTATTACTTTCAAGCACAAATTACGCGAAAAATATACGTAGTATTAATTAAAGATTTTACTTTTATGAACCCTTTTTATTTTAGAAAAAAATCTTTATCATCAATATTGTACTTTTGAAATGCTATTTTTTGCAATTTCCCAAAACTACACAGAGTTCTCCGAAAATTGAACCATCATAACTTTTTTTTATCGTCCTTGAGGAATACGAGGAAAACATTTGAAGAAAAAAAAATTGAGCGTTTTTTGAGAAAAATGTTATATAAAAATTGCCTATATTTGACGTTTTGTTTACATGATTATTTTTTTTATTATTCTTTGACTTCGTAGAAACGTATTACAAATTTAGATCTACCAATCGTGTAAATTGCTCCCTGGAGTAATTGTATAAACAACTGTTATTTGTCAGTGAAATGTGAAATTTCCCTTCCTTCAGAGAACAGACGTATCATTCACAGATTCATTGCATTTCTTAGGAGCTTGCAATACACACTCTAAACACAGAGACGTGAGAAAATAAACGCGAGTAATGAGAAAGTACTAGATAAACTTACTCTACTTAAGTTTTAGAAATCGGAGGAACATTCTTAAACAATGCAATTATCTAAGTATAAATGTAACATAAAGTGCTCAACACGTATCGCATTCAAAAGCTTATACTAGTTGAATGATTTACACATGATCTACACAGAAATATCAAGCACAAAACTCACTTCATTAATCATCCTTCCAACGCTTACAACATATACATAACACGAACACAAACATCACCCACACGTATATAATTCAGATTGCATATCCCATAATATATCGCAGTGCCATTTATTTTTGCAAACTCTCAACACGCTCTTTCACGCACAAACTCACAAGAAAAATTTCACTCACGCATACGTTCTCGCGCACATACATACGTGCGATCGACTGTATTCTTACTTTTCATCCCAGCATGCATCCATTCGCGCTTTCAAACGCACCTCCAGAGAAGCACCTAAAATAAAAGTGCCCCCTGCCCTCCCGGATTTATGAATGTGCGTAGGCGCCCTGTGGCGCGGCGGGGGAGGCGGGCCGCATGCGCGGAGGCGTGACAGCGCGCGCGTGTCCGTTTATAGACGCGTGGGGGTGGGAGGCAGCGGAGACATTTTTCCCGCGCGAAAACCCGATATCGGCGGCGCTGCGGAGTCGCCGATGACAAGTCGCACCCCATTTGTCAACTGCCGGCGCTCAGCGCGGCAGCGCGGGGGGGGGGGCGTGAGGCGGGGTGACGCTGGTCCGGACGACTCGATGCATAGAAGGAAGAGGATGGGGGAGGTGGTCGGGACGGCGGAATGGTGGGGCGGCTCAGCGTGGGGCAGAGAAACGAGGCGCGGGACTGACTGAGTTTAGCTCAAAGGGGAGAGGGACGGGGACGGGTGCTGGGACGGGTGCTGGGACGGGTGCTGGGACGGGTGCTGGGACGGGTGCTGGGACGGGTGCTGGGACGGGTGCTGGGACGGGTGCTGGGACGGGGGCTGGGACGGGGCCGGGACAGGCTGGGACGGGGGGCTGGGACGGGTGTGCTGGGACGGGGGCTGGGACGGGTGCTGGACGGTGCTGGGACGGTGCTGGACGGGGTGTTGGACGGGGGCTGGGACGGGGGCTGGGACGGGGGCTGGGACGGGGGCTGGGACGGGGGCTGGGAGGGACGGGGCTGGGACGGGGGCTGGGACGGAGGCTGGGATGGGGGCTGGGACGGGGGCTGGGACGGGGGGCTGGGACGGGGAGTGGAACGGGGGTTGGTATGGGGGTTGGTATGGGGGTTGGTATGGGGGTTGGTATGGGGGTTGTGTCGGGGGGCTGGGACGGGGAGTGGAACGGGGGCTGGGACGGGGGCTGGGAGGGGAGCTGGAATGGGGGCTGGAAATGGGCCGGAGACGGGGCCGGAGCCGGGGGCTGGGACGGGGCGGGGCCGAGAGCGGGACCGAGGGCCGGGACGAGGTTGGACGGGAGCTACGAGGGCTAACGGAGCGAGACAAAGTGACACTGGGCCGGATAACGCGATGCGTGGTGAGGAGAGGACGGGGGAAGGGGGCCGGGAGAACGGAATGGTGGGACGGAACGATGTGGGGTAGAGAAATGAGGCGCGGGACGGGCTGAGTTTAGCACATTCTGCAATGCCTCTGAACGGGATGTCCTAGAGTTAGAGTTCCTACTGGGGGAGGATTTTCGACATTAGCTAGAAAGCTAGGTCGAATTCACCCGCTGTTGTAGGAGAATACTAGCAGCCTGCTGCTCTAATCGTTACTTTTTCGTGGTTTCTCCGATCGATACCAGGCAAATGCCGGAGCAATGCCCTAACAAACGGGCCAAGGACTGCTCGCGATGACATCCTCCTCTTCTTTGATCTATCCTCACTCCTTACGTGCACACTGTTTCACACTCTACACCAACACATATCGGTAGACCAAGCGGCGACAGAGAGCCCGGCAAGTCGGCCACTTAGATCCATCTGTCCCAAGTGGGGATACATAGCCAGTAACCCCCCCCCCCCGGGAAGAGACACCTGGGAATTCCTCCGCAAGTCAGGGTGTGTCAGCGTCGGATCTCACCATTCTGTAAGGAGCAGTTCCGCCACCACCCATTATAAAATAAATTCCTACAGTAACTGGACAGATACGTACCATAGCAGATACGTGCCCGGAATCCATCAATCATTGAATAGAGAGGCAGGGCGGGCACGCCGGGTGGAACGGTGAAGGGCTTCCGGGTGGCGAGTGACGGTGGAGCGACGGCGATGGACATGATTGATTGATTAGTGATTCTTCCTCAACTGCTAAGGTCAGTAGTTTCATAAGTGTTGTGCATGTTATTCCCTAGGGAGATGAGGATTTTCCTCTGCTGGATGGTGAGATCCTGCGCCGATCTTCCCGTCCACTAGCGAGGTTTTTTCCAACCAGGTATCTCTATCAGGGCGACGACTCAGCCGGGACAAGCTCTATACTCCCAACCGGTTTCTCTGCATATTTGGTAGTGCATCTTAGTGTATGTAAATCTAAGTAAGGGTGAGAATTGGACAAGGAATAGAACGAAAACATCACGTGCGGTTCGTGGGCCGTTTGATAGTGTATTGATCCGGCATTTGCTTGGTGTTGTTCGAAGAAACCACGGAAAACCCATTTGAGCTGCCGGCTGTTAGGCAGCGACTGAATTCGACCTAGCCATCAAGCTAATGTCGAAAATCCTGACCCCGTCGGGACCTAGGACCTCCCGGTCAGAGGCACTGCTGTGACATCAGTTGATGCCATGAGCCTCATCTCCCGGTCAGTGAACATGGCGTGGGAAAGGCCGCGAGGAGCGGAGTGACGCTGAGCGGAGCGGATGTAGGGTTGGCGGTGAGAAGCGGGCGGGCGCCGGACGGACAGCGGCATGCGACTAATCGTGAATGGAATCCGCAAATAGTAGTCCAGTAATTAGGTATCTATCCGGTCAAGAAAAATATTCCGGAAGCTTTTATTTTTCTCACCTGTTCCATTTGTGTTTTGGTGTTGCTACGTTGGTTGGTGAGGTTTGACACTTCGAGAAATGTAGACTTCAGAATTGAAAATTGCAAAAAAGTAAAAAATTCGCACCGTTTTCAGTTTGGCTTTTGATTCGTCACAGTTGTTTTCAAACATTGTACAGTGAAACGGTGGTGACCGACGTCGGAAGGTGGACAGCACATGTGGTGGGGACTGGGTGATGCTGAGTGTGAAGGTGCGTGACGGCGAGGGAGGTGGAAGGAAGGTGCCGGAGAGAGCAGAGAGCATGGTGAGACGCCACAACGTGGGGCGGAGAGGAGAGAGGCGGGACGGCACGGGTTGGACGGTGTGGTGAGAGATGAGGTGTCACTGGGCCGGTCGGTGCTAAATGCGGAAGACTGTAGAACTCGATTGGCGCGGGGCAGAACGGACGATGTGTCGCCAAGGGAAATGGCGCTAGGAGAGCAGGGGAAGAGAGAAGGTTGTGGCTGGCGGTTGTCGACGCTGGAAGGTGGGACAGGGCACTGAGGCGGAGCGGGAAGAGGCTGGGAGATACTGGGCTGGAAGGCGCGTGGCGGGGAGAAAGGAGGGGCGCTGGGGGGGGGGCGGCACACCGTAGGGCGGAGTGGAGAGAGGCGGGACGGTGTGGTGAAAGATGGGGTCTTTGAGCCGATCCGTGCTAAATGTGGAAGAGTGGCACATGGGGTGCAATATGGTGAGGGGAGGGGTTCCGATAGATGGGATGGGATGGGCCGGGGGAGTTGCAGTGCGCTGAAGAACGGCACGGGGTGTGATGCGGAAGAAAGGAAGGGGTGGAGCAAGGAGAGTAGTAAGGAGCAGGTGTTGGAATGGAACGGCACAGGGCGAGTTAGTGTGGAAGAGTGTGACAAGATATTTGGGTAGGGTGTGCAGAACAGGTCAAGAGAAAATGACTTACAGAGTGAAGTGAGAAAAGCGGTGGGTACATCAAGGAAATGGTCAGGCAAACAACGAAAGAATAAGGGAGAGAGGTGCGATGAAACTTAGAAAGGATAGAGAGGCCATTACAACCATGGTTCATCTGTTATACATACGTTTCTTTATTTAATTATCATTGAAAAGAATATACTACTTCCACTCTGTCTTTCTCTTTGTCCCTCTCTCTTTCTCTCTTTCTCCCTCTCATGTTTTATAACTCTGTTCTAACTTAATCCAATCCAAACGGTACCTAACATTTTTTTGAAGATCATCGGAGCTGTAGAATTACTTGATGAAATATTATCCCAAACCAGAAATAGCTTCAGTTACAGAATAAGAAAAGAATCGCGCGCGGCCTGTGCCCTATTATTTAATGTTCTTCTGCGACATATTCCTGAAATCGACCATACCAAGCTTCATATACGACCCGACTGAGTAGGCGACCTCTAAAATTCTCGAACAGACCGCGACATCATGCGATTCAGAGAAATAACAGGTAGTGTCGAAAAATACACCATTGTGCAGACACAAACTGAGGACCTGCCACCAGATAAGTTACCGCAACCGGTACCAAATAATTCATTGATTAGTGAATTCGGGGGCGTCTGCTAAAGTGAGTAGTCCCGTAAGTTACTGCGTGTGTTTTCCTTGGGTGGTGGCGGAGATCTTCGCACTCCGGCGCCGATCTACCATCAGCTAACGAGGTTTTCCCTAACCAGGTATCTCCCAACAACGGGGCGTCCCCCTGCCGCGACAAACTCTGAGTTTCCGTTGTGTGTGTTAGTGAAGTGTGTAAGTAAGTTTGTGTAAGTAAGGGGTGAGGATAGAACAAGGAAGAAGAAGGAACGATCGCGCGATCCCCGTGTTTGAAAGGGTACCGCTCCGGCATTCGCCTCGTATTGATAGAAAAAAAATTACAGAAAACTATCAATGAGAGCAGCCGGTCGGTAGATTTCTCCTCCACTCAGTGGCTCAATTCGACCTAGCTATGTAGCTAGTGTCGAAAATCCTGCCCCCTCCTACCTAGAACCTCCCGGGCAGAAGCACTGCAGTGACATCAGTTGATCCCCTGAACCATCTTTCTCGGTGCCAGCAAATGCTTTACGTAGCCCACCTATATAGTCGCTGGGAACGCGCGGTAGCTTATAGACCAAGGCGAGCGAGGCGAGTTGTGGAAGTGCTTGATGTGAGCGATGATCGGCCGCGGCGGGCGCAGGTGAGCGCGCGCCGAGCGACGGCAGCGGCGGAGCGCGGAGTGGGGGTCGGCCAGGGCCGGGGCGGAAAGGGTGGGGGCAGGGGCTGAGCGGGGACGGGGCGGGGAGGAGCGGAACGGGGACAGGGACGAGGCGAGTGCGGGGCGGGGCGGTGAGAGGGTGGCGGCGGGGCGGGGGTGGGCGGAGACGGGGCGGATGGAGGCGGGGCGGGGCGGCGGCGGGGTGGAGACGGGGACGGACGGGGGCGGGGCGGGGGGGGCGAGCGGAGGCGGGGGTGGGGACGGGACGGGGGTGGGGCGGGGGCGGGGTGGGGGCGGGCGGGGGCGGGGACGGGACGGGGCGGGTGAGGGCGGGGACGGGACGGGGACGGGGCGGGGGCGGGGCGGGGGCGGTGCGGGATGGGGGCGGGGGCGGGCGCGGGCGCGGGCGGGCGGGCTCGCCGCTTTATGGGTCACCCCCACGGCCCCGCGCCTTCCATCACGGCGCGGCGCGGGCGCGACCCGCTCTCCGTCAACGCAAGTTTCGGCCCGCGCTCACCGCTCACCCCACGTCGTTCCCCCGGGGGCAGAGAGCGCCACCGCCGCAGCTGGCCGCGGCCGCGGACGCGTCCCCCAATCACCGCGCGCGCGCCCCCGACAACGACTGCGCCGGTTGTCGCGCGGAAATAAATCGGCGGGCGGAGATGCTGATTTGTACGCTGGATTGTGTTCGGGCGGTGTACGGGCGCGGCACCCGGGGATAAATTGGGAAGAGGGAAACGTTGATTTGTATGTTCAATTGAATTCGAAATAATTACCGTATCTTTATGAATGTAAGGTACTATACATGCTTGATATTATCTGTTAAAGAACGGGTTGCATCTTTGCATATGCGTTCAAAGAGACATTTCTCTCTCTCTGTCTTTGTCTCTCTCTTTCTGTATATATATATATATATATATATATATATATATATATATATATATATATATATATATATATAGGGAAGAGCGAAATGTTGATTTATACATTCAATTGAAATCAAATGGAATTGAATTAATCTCACTAAAGAAAAAAACTATAGAGTGTATTATTACATATGTGACGAACCATTAGCAATTTATCTACAATTCAGAAGGATTTTTGTTAACATGATATTGGTAGAATATTGGAAATTATCTACTTTTTAACCACGTGAAGTGTTCCGTGTTTCTAAATGGTATAATTTTATTGTGTTAAAAAAACTTAGATAATCTCTATACAATAATTCTAAGAATAAATAAAATGAAAAATATGTGAAATATTTCATTCATGACGCAATCTGAAACCGGGTGAGTTTAGCTCAAACCCAGCTCAGTAGAGTCTCTGTAATTCCAGTCTTGACTCTTCAAATTTCCCATAAATCCGTGTTAAATCCGATTTACCAAAAAAGTAATTAAAACTAATAAATCTTTCCCGAAAAAAACAAGACATGAAAAATTTACATTTTTTTATTGTTTTGCCCGTTCGAAGTATTGTTGTTGGAACGGTGCGGTAGCATTCGATTAGTTCGGTACTAGCACGCCCAATTTAAGCCACTTTTTTTAAAGATTTGTAATTTAGTTGTATAGACAAGAGAATCGTTGAAACTCACTTTTTCAGCAATTAATGTAATAATCATATTATGCAAGTTCATTTTTATTGAAATATACATTATTTGAATTTAAAAGTTGTATTTATATTTCCTATTTAACCTTGGAATCTCAAGGCTGGGGTCACCTGTGAACCCAGTGTGAAATTATCACGTTCAAATATTCACAGTCTTGAATAATGTTGTCACGGTGTCATTAAATTTTACATTCCAGTCATTCTGTTTTCGCCACGACAGTCGACTTGTGTATCTTTTCTCGTCACGTCATTCTGCTATAGGTAATATAAAATGATATATAATTGAGATTATATTTGACCCCACCTTGCAATTAACGTCACAGATTTTTCTAACTTGTGAGTATGCTTGGTGTAACTTATGACTAACTTGTTGATAGTTTTCGTTTTTTTTTCTGTTAGAATGTCAATGAATCCAACATAAATTATCCACTTGTAGGAATAGAGTGAAAGATTTAGTTTTATTTACTCTTTGCTCATTACAGTTATATGCCAGTCTCTTGGCAGTTTGAAAGTCAGATTAGCTACATTCATAATTTTCTAATATTTGTTTTATATTTGTAATTTTATATCAAGCTTTTAACATTTTTCTTTCTGAAATTATTTTGTATCCTAACAGCACCAAATATTATATCACATAGATTTATCTGTGCGGAATAGTAGCTTCGTTTGCAAGTTGATCGATTTATAGTTTATATAGTTTGTTCTACAGTTTATGGTATGATAAATTATAAATAACTTTCTTATCCATAAAACTATTCTTTCATCGTTCAATGTTAAATATTAAATCAGAAAAAAGAAAGAATATTGAAGAGAGGACGAGATCAGTAGTTAGTATTCGTTGAAATGAGCCTTGTGAATATTAATAAATTAATCATTTCCGATAATTCAAGATTTCGTTAACTCGATCTACTCCCAGTCCCAGCCATCTCGTATAAGCAACACTCTTCTGTATTGCCGCTGCTTCTGAAGTGACTCTGACCGCAAGGTTCTAGGGTGGCGGATTCACAACACTAGATACATAGCTAGGTGCAATTATATCGTACGGAGAAGAACTCTAGCGGCCGGCTGTAGTGACAGGTAGTTTTCTGAATTTTCTTTCGATCAATACCAGGCACATGCCAAAACATTATCGTAAAAAACGAATCATGGACCGCGAGAGATCTTTCCTTCTTCTTCCTTTTCTTAGCCTCTCCCTTTACTTTCACACGTCTACACTTACATACTCTTCACTGTCACATATAGGGGAATTAGTGGAAGAACTCTGAGGTGGTCCCGGTTAAGGAGATGTCGCGCTGGGGGGGATAACTGGAGGGGGAATCACTCTGGAAGCCGTCGTTTAGAACAGTATCGGATCTCACTATACGTTGGAGGAGGAATGCTGCCACTTCTCGGGATAAAACATTCACTGCACTAACGGGACTAAAGTGTATTTACGTGCTAGGTACTAGCTGTTGACGTTCTGGGAAACAAATCGTACTCTGAAATATTTTCAAAGCAATATTATCAACCAGAATCTCATCACTCTTCTTCACTTATGTTATAGAGCAGACCTTCATTTCAATTCATTTCAACTTCTGCCACTAAAATTCACTGAATATATATTCAGTTTCAAAGGAAATACTAGCGTCATTAGTACATTTACAATGCTCCCCTATGAAGTTAATAAAAAAGAGGCAAACTCCTATCAAATGAAATTCCTATTGAATAAAATAAGGATTCAACTACCGTATAGAAACGACTACTGTAGTGTTCTAATAATAGTGTTTATAAACATTTCCAACAAATCGTTTAACGACTTTACAATAGTGTAATTATCAAATCAGTTAGAGTGCGGCTGCAGTATCTGGGCAAAGATTTCTCGTTTTATTTCAATGAATAGTGGAATTTTACAACTAAATGATCCAGCTTTACAGATTTATAACATTGGATTTATTATTTATCAAAGGGCGAATAAAATTATACAATTTGTTTGTTTACCTACATTTCTTTTTAATTTAAATACAGGTTCATTTAAAAATATGTTTTTTTCTACATTTTCTTTTTATATATGCTCCACTCATAGCGTGAATATTAAGAGAAGAAATCTACTGCTTCGCAGCAAATGTACGGTGTATTTACTCGTTTGCAAACTATTTCATCACACGTATCAGTAGGAAGGCAACGCCCTATGAGGTCCACAGGACATCACACTAAGAGCCTCACAAAAATACTTTTGCTTATTCTTGCGTTCCTTCTTTACAGTTCGATTTCTCACGTCTACATTGTAGTTATCACACGGTTCCTTGCAATTTCAGCATCAGGTTAAAGCCATACCACACGGACTCTTGTTGTAAGGAACGTACCCGTTCTGGACAATGTTACTAAATTTAGAGGGCCACTCTCTTTCATGAAACTAAAGAAGGGAAGATTCGTGGGCGGCGGCGGGCTTTGTGCGGGGAGCGACCAATGCCCTGCAAGGCGGGTGCTCTGACGGGCGCCAGGGGGGGGGGGGCTGGAGTGGAACGCAACGCGGGCCTTTTAGCCACACGGGCTTAAGATCAAGGCGAGGAAAAGGGCCCCCAGGCGGGGCGCGGGAGATTCCCAGCTAGAACCACCCACTTCTCTACCCTCTCCTCACTTGGGAACAACACGTCTTTTGACACACCTTCCATCACTCCATCCCTTTGTCGTTCCTTCGCTTCCTCCACGCTCACCGCGCCTGTGTACTACTTTTTGGCTCTTGCTGCTCCTTGCATCTCCTCGTCGCTGCTCCAAGCTCTTCGCCGTTCCTCGCCCCTTTTCGTCGCTCTTCGCCAATCCGCGCCATTCATTGTCGCTTCTCGCTGATCCTCACCACTCATCGCCAATCCTCGCCGCGCCTCGTCCCTCCTCGCCACTTCTCACCGCTCTTCGCCAATCCTCGCTGCCCATCCTCACTGCCACTCCTTGATAATACTCACTGCCCATCGTCAATCGTCGATAAACCTCACAACTCATCGCCAATCCTCGCCGCTCCTCGTCCTTCCTCGCCACTTCTCACCGCTCTTCGCCAATCCTCGCTGCCCATCCTCACTGCCACTCCTTGATAATACTCACCGCTTCTTGACAATCCTCGCCGCCCATCGTTCTCACTGATCCTCTCGCTCCTCGCCAATCCTTACCTCTCCTCGCCAATCCTTACCTCTCCTCGCCCATCCTCGCAGCTTCTCGCCAGTCCTTGCCGTTCCTCGTCATTCCTCGCCACTCCTCGCCTCTCGTCGTCACTCCCTGCCACTCCTCTCCATTCCTCGCCGCTCCTCACCACTCCTCACCACTCCTCACCACTCCTCGCCGCTTCAGATTTGTCAGAACGGCTATAACCGTCTACCCTTCTTCCCCGTCCACTCGTCTGGCCCGTCTAGCGCGTCTGTCCCTTCATTTCTGTCAGCGCCGCCATATTCGTCATATCCGTCTCCACGGCGTCGCTCCCAATGGCATCCGAACGCTTCTTGTTGTTCCCTTTTGCTCTCCGATTTCTGTTAAAGCCGATTTGATTCCGACTCCGCAAAATTGTCATTATTAAATTCCAAAAAGTATCCGTCAAATATTGTTCGCGTTTACGGATGTCATCAAGGTCTCGGTGAATAGAACGTTACTCTACATAACCCAGTCGGCATGGTAATTGTAAATTACCATTAAATCTAAATTTTGAAAGCAAGCACAGAGTTCACTTCGTTCCAACACGAACTGTTTTATTTTACCATCACTCAATTGAGAGTACGAAAAATGTTCACTCAAACGTATCATCAAAACCATCGAGCACGAAAGATCGATTTTATAAATCATAAACTTTAATATACAGATGTTAGAAACGGAGATCTTTCAATAGAACATCTATGCTTTGAAAACTTTGCCATTAATGTCGCGTTTCGACTATTAATAATGGGAACATTTTCAGATGCAGTTAAATAACTGGGTCGATCGTGATTCCTACTTGAATGAGAATACTGAATAATGACTATTCGTGGTTTCTGAAATTTCTTCCTATCAGTTCCTATTGACTGCCACTGAAGTACCTTAAAACAACTGACATTGTTCGCGCACTAAACTTCTGTCCCATTCCTTCACGATCTCTAAAATTACGACGGAGTTTTCCTCATTCTCATTCACATTTGTGACATAGAAGTTTCCGGGAAGCATGCTCGGAGCTTTCTTGGAAGTGAAGTAACGGAAATAAAAGTACTTTTTGTACGTCCTACTATTTCAGCAGTGAGACATAGAATTTTCAAGTTAAGAGTAATAGTTTTATGTTGGTAAGATAAAAATTAGGCAAAGGAACTGTGTTCTAGAATTTTTCTAGACAGCAGACTGTAGGTAGCGTCGCCCTGACCAGTGGATTTTGATAGGTCAACTGTCTTCTTTCACTGCTTGCTGCCGTCGAGATTAAGGGCAGCGTGGCATTTTATTGTCGGCCTCGACAAAAATAATTTCACATTTTTAAATATCTCCCCTTTGATAATATTGTTCCAACTCTTTTTTTATTAACGACGTTGAACTTTCGATGGCAGCTGTGGTGGATGGTTCGAGGGAAGTCGCCTGCAGCTCTGTGGAGCGACTCTCCCGCTACATGCCGTTGCACAACGGGTTGCCTATACAAGCAAACGTAGGAAACACCCCCCTCCTCACTTGCTTCCACCAAATCAAATACCAATCAAATGTCACTCCGGTACACCGGAAACACCAATGAGGGAGTCAAACGACGGACCCCAGTATAAATTGCAACATTACTGTAGTAAAATTGTATATCTTTAAGAAGTCATGATATATTTATCATACGTAATATCACAACACTTCAAGTGATATTTAGTGTGACTATTTCACATTTGAGATATTATATTAATCGAATGGATAATTAAAATCACATAAATTACAAAAAAGAGAAATATTACTCAAAATTGCTACCGGAATATGTGAAACTTTCATTCAGCTCCGAGTTATCACTGCCTCCTGCAATAACTTATAATAAAGTAAAATATGAATAAAGGTTTACTGCGGAAAACGGTTTGAAATATTTTTGGATTATATGATAATAAAACATTCAAAACACAATAATAGCAAAGCGACTTACAAGAACTTTTTTAAAAACACAATTATTAAAGTTGTAGGAAGTTGAGTTTTCCATGTCTTGGTATTCCGTAAAAGTATTTGAAATGAAAGATGTACAAACCTAATTAGCAACGGCTTTCGTCAATTTCGAATGAATTGAACACACGTGTGTACTCATTAAAGTATTCTTCTGAATAATTGTAGTTCTAAAATTTCACATAGTTTTGAGAGCATATACTTTGAACTTATCTTCGCTTATTAATTGCCAAAAATATGTGTATTTTCTTCATTAGTAGTTTGTGCTGTTTATTTGTATTTTTTTTTCTTCACAAAATTCTGGGAATTGCTTCCACTTACTTTCTCTGTTTCTTTTGCTATTTTTCTCCCCTGAATTTTTAATAACAGATTCTATATCAGTTTTGAACATTATCAAAATGTAATTTACTACCAAAAATTACAAAACCATTAATATTATATTGATTCTGACTAGCTATTATGGACATAAAACAATTGCTATCACTATCTTAAAAAGGTAAAAAAAATTTCTGCGGAGTGCAAAAGGTAGACAAACTGATAATCCCATTGCGATGAATCTCTCACAGTCTCTCACAGGTAGTCAGTCTCTCACAGGTAGTCGTCGCGTGCGGACGTGTTTTGGAGTAGCTCCGCGAAGTGAAAGGCAATGGGTGTGGACCTCGCTGTGTACCGAGCGCGCGTCGGGGCATGGGCTGCGCGTACCCGCCCTGGTCGACCGGCTTCGGCGCAAGCGGCGTACTCGGGCTTGCGGGAAGGTGGCGGCGTGGCTCTACTCTGCGCAACTATTTTGGCCACACTCCTCGTGATAGGTGGTGTGGAGCAAAATCCTGGTCCCGCAGTGCGGGTGGCAGAGGCGTCGTGCTCCAAGTGCGAAAGGAGCGAGCGGAGAATGCGAAGACTGGAGGCGGACTTAGCTCAGGCTCACAAACATATTGGAGAACTGACGTTAAGGATCCGGGAGTTAGAAGACGTCAGCAAAGGAACGGAAGGGAAAAGTGTACTTGAGAAAGAGAAGAGTAACGTGCGTCCAAATATAAGTGAGTCTTTTCAGACAAATGCTCCGTTCAGTAAGGTGAAAGTGCTAGGCGATTCAATGCTGCGACACAGCGGCGGCGTTTTGAAGAAAAAAGGTGCCGACGTATCTTTTTTCCCCGGCGTAGATATTGAACAAATGACCTCTGTAGTTCATAAAGCTAAACCAGATGAACAAACAGAGGTGGTTTTGATTCATGTAGGGACCAATACGCGGAAACGGCAACCAGTTTACGACACAATCAACCAATGTGTCAAACTAGGGCATGCCATTAAAAGTAAATTTAAAAATGCGAAGGTCATTGTTTCCGGAGTTATGCGCCGGAATGATGTCCACATTACTAAAACACGGGACTTGAATTGCGGCTTGCGGTGGGCATGCGAGAAATTTGATGGGCTGTTCGTTGATCCCAATTACTGGCTCGGGCACGAAGACCTTGGACGGGACGGCCTTCATCTCAACTCCCGAGGTGCATGGAAGCTGGGATGTCTTCACGACCAAGTAATACAGTCGCATTTACTTGGAAAGTGACCGGAGGAAGGAGTAGTAGTAGCGCCATGTACAGTGATGGTTTCGAGAAAGGAAGCGACGCGTTTGGTGACTGCTGCAGGGGAGGTGACGGAGACTACGCGTGTGACTGCTGCGGGGGAGGTGACAGAGACTACGCGTGTGACTGCTGCGGGGGAGGTGACGGAGATGTCGCGAGTGACTGTTACGGGGGTGGTGACGGAGACGACGCGTCTGGTGACTGCTGCGGGGGAGGTGATGGAGGCGACGCGTGTGACTGCTGCGGGGGAGGTGACGGAGACGACGCGTGTGACTGCTGCGGGGGAGGAGATGGCAGTGACCGCGGCGCAGGAACCTAGGAAGGATGCATGGGACCTGAACACTGACTTTCAGGTGAGGAGAGGCTTCACTAGATTGTTGCAGGTGAACTGTCGTAGTATCATGAATAAGGAAACCGAACTGTGGAATTTAATTGAAGCATGTGATCCTGATATCGTGATAGGAACGGAATCTTGGCTTTCGGACGCGGTAGCAAACCCGGAAATTTTTCGTTCAGACTACCTTACGTTTAGGAGAGATCGCGAAACCAGAGGCGGTGGTGTTTTTATTTGCGTAAAAAACACTTTTAATATCAAGTCAAATTGGGTTGATAAAGAATTTGAAATGATGGGTGTAGAAATTTTTTGTTCGGGAAGTATCTTAGAAATAATTGCTTGCTATCGTCCGCCGGGCAATAGTTATGAAATCTTAGGCGCGCTCTACGAAAGAACAAAATATATAAATAGCCGTCATGTAGTCATTGCTGGAGACCTAAATCTCCCAGACGCAAATTGGAAAGGGATTGTTTGCGAAGGGAAAGTACAACAACTAGTTAACAGACTTGTCTGGGACAGCGGATTAGCACAGGTAGTAGACCGGCCCACCCGACAGGACGCGATTCTGGACATTTGCCTAATTAGACCGAAGGACTTATTTTTGTCGTGTGACGTTTTAGAAGGCATAAGTGATCATAAAGCTGTTTTAGTTGATTTACAGTTAAGTATTTCAAGGAAAAATATTGCGACAGGTATTCTAGTGAGGGAATACAAGAAAGCGAATGTAGCAGAGTTTCAAAATTACTTAAGAGAACGGTATGGCGAATTCCTTAGTATAGGAGGAGGAATGGAAGAAATATGGGAAGCGTTTAAAAATATTCTAGTAAATGCCGAGCAGGCATTTGTACCAAGTAAATTGTTAAAAGCAAAATGCGATCCAGAATATTATAATGCGAAAATCAGACGGTTGAGAAGAAAAACCAGAGAAGCGTTTAGCAACAGACACTGTAGTGAAAACCATATGACATTATTTCGAAATTATTCAAAAGCTTTGAGGAAGGAAAAGAAAATCGCAGAGGAACATCATTTAACTCATATTCTTGATGCGGAGGGCAGTAAAAATTGGTCGGCATTTTTTAAATACGTTCGTAGAAGGAAGGGAAATAAAGATGAGATTCCAGTTGTTCAGGTTAATAATTCGCCAATATCGGACGATTGTGAAAAAGCTAATGCTTTTAACGCGTATTTTAGCTCCGTTTTCAAGCAAAAGTCAAATTGTATTCAGATAGCATCACTGTCAGATAGAAGTCTTTTTCATATTAATGTAAATACTTTGCGGAAAAGAATAAAATTAATGAAGAGAGGGAAATCACGAGGCCCGGATTCTATTTCCACGGACGTCATTAAATTAGGTGGAGAGGCTATTATACCATATTTAATTAGGTTATTTCATGTATCGATAAACAACGCTTGCGTACCAGAAGATTGGAAGCTGGCTCTCGTCGTGCCTATTTTTAAAAGTGGCGACAAGACATTACTTAGTAACTATAGACCGGTAAGTCTTACATCAGTCGTATGCAAGCTTATGGAACATCTAATTTCTAGCTATATCAGGAAAGAATGGGAGGACAAGCAATGGCTTTATCCGGGTCAACACGGTTTCAGGAATGGTTTTTCGTGCGAAAGTCAGCTAGTCTCACTTTTACAGGACCTAGCCGACGTAGTTGATGAAGGTGGTAGGGTCGACGCGATTGTAATTGATTTTGCCAAAGCTTTTGATGTTGTTCCACACGATCGTCTTGTAAAGAAATTAATAGATTCAGGTTTAGACACTAGAGTGGTAGCGTGGATAAACGAACTACTTCGTGACAGGACACAAAAGGTCCGAATCGGAAATTACTTTTCAACTTCGCGAAACGTCACGTCAGGAATTCCACAAGGGAGTGTCATCGGCCCACTCATGTTTCTTGCCTTCGTTAATGATTTACCGACAAGTTTAGTATCTAATATACGACTCTTTGCAGATGACTGCGTAATTTATAGAATTGTTAACTCGGAGGAGGACGAGAATATTTTGCAGCGAGACTTGGACAAATTACATATCTGGGCGGATACAAACGGCATGGAAATAAATAGTTCAAAGAGCAAATCCATCACGTTTGGTAGGGGTCGAAGTTACAATGAAACCGCATATAAATTGAATAATAATATTATACCTCGAGTCACGTCTTGCAAATATTTAGGAGTTCGGCTAGACAGTAAATTGACATGGGAAAATCAAGTAAATTTCGTTGTAGGGAAAGCATGGAGATCTTTGCATTTTATTATGCGGATTCTCAAAAAGAGTTCAGTGAGTGCCAAAGAACTGGCATATATGTCATGAGTGCGACCCATATTAGAATATGGCGCGATATGTTGGGACCCATACAGACTTTTGCAGCAAAGAAATCTAGAAAAGGTTCAGCGTAGAGCTTCAAAATTTGCTTTCAGGGGTACCAGGAATAAAGTATGGGAGTCACTCGAAACAAGGAGAATGAAATCGCGTCTCTATGCTATGTATAAAGCGTACACAGGCTTTCGACCATGGAAAGAAATTCAAAGTCGATTAGGGAAACCTACATATTTCGGCAGAGCGGATCACATGCACAAAATTCAGACAAGAATTCAGAAAACGGACGTTGGGAACTATTCATTCGCGAATCGAACTATTAGAGACTGGAACGACTTGCCTGTGACAATCTTTGATCCCTTCCCTCATGATGTCAGCAAATTTAAAAATAAATTAAATTCCTAGATGTTTATATGTGTCTTATTACCTCATATGTAAAGTATGTTATATTATAACTATTATTATTATAACATTATTATTATTACTATTACTATTATTATTATTATTATTATTATTATTATTATTATTATTATTATTATTATTATTATTATTATGTGCAGTGGCGTGTAGTGCAGTGATGTGAAGTTGAGGGAAAAGAGTGTGTCAGAATCACATTAAAATGTGATTGGCAGTATGGTGAGGCGAGACGAGGCGACGTGAAGTGAAATGAAGTGATGTGAAGTGAAGTGAAGTGAAGTGAAGTGGAGTGCTATGGAAGCTTGCACGGTGAAATGTTTATGTTAATTTGTAAAGTGTGTAAAATTTGTAAAATTGTGTATAGTTGTTAAGTTTTGTAATGTTTAGTTAGTGTATTCTGCCACCAAGTTCTGGAACTTATTTGCAGAATTAGTAATAAATCTAATCTAATCTAAAAACAATAAGCAAAGTATTAAATACTTCTTATATACCTGCAATTCACTTTATTCATTTTCAAGTTAAACAGCAACATACATCTCTAAGTGATAAGCAGGATTAAGAGTGCATATTTTAATTCCACGTAAGCGTACAAGGTACGTTTGTTATTATTGCAGCAGCCTTATATACCCAATCCATACCATAAATTCATAATCTCTCTCTCTCTCTCTCTCACACGCACACACACACTTATATATATATATATATATATATATATATATATATATATATATATATATATATATATATAAAGCATTTTAAAAAATATATCTTCTCTTTCAATTACACTTTAATCGTAATTATTTTCGGTTGGTCACCGATCAATAATTGTCACTTTATGCCACTTTCAAAAATAATGTTTCTCAATACTTCCTTTTTCATACAACCTGTCAGCCCATGTCTGGTCTGTTTTTTCAAACGAAATGCGCATGCTGTGACCTCATGGTTAGTGCCGTAAATTTATTCTGCAGTGAACGACCAAAAATCGGTGTGCCGGGCGAGCCCACCCATGTCTTTTCATCACAGGTGTGAAAGAAGCCACCGTAACGGCTGCCGTGGTGGTCGGCGCAGAGCCCGACATTGCCTCGTCGCAAACGCCCGTTTCTCTCCGCGCCGTATCACAGCGCGGGCGCTTGCCCTGGGGCGGCAGCGGCGAGCTAGCAACCACCTCCGACCTGGCCTCCGCCGCCCACTACCACGCCCTCGCCCCCGCTGCCTCGGCCACCGCAACGCCGCCGCTGCTGTGAACAGAACGCACGGGTCGAGCCCATTCACTGGGAGGCGGTGGCGGCGGCGACAGCGCACAGTGGGTCAATGAATGAGAAAAACGGGAACAAAATTACCGAGAGATGTGGCTCAGGGCATTAGCTGATGTCACTGTAGTGCCTCTGATCTAGGTTCGAGTTTCATCAGAGGTAGAATTTTTGACACTAGCTACATAGCTAGGTCGAGTTCTGTCACTGTCAAGAGGGAAGTTCTAGCGGTAGGCCGCTGATCTGATCAGTGGTTTCTCCGATCAACACACAGTGGTTTTTCCTCTCTATTCCTTGTCTTATCGTCATCCGACACTTACCATACATACACTCACTTTCACTACACTACCATACCAGGAGACTGGTGGGGAGCCTAGAGCATGTCCCGGCTGGGGCGTTGCCCCGCTGGTGGGATATACGTGATTAAGGAAAACCTCGTTAGCCAAAGGTAGGTCGGCGCCGGTTCTGACCATCCAGCGGGTGAAGGTCACCGCCACCTCCTGAGGGAAAACATGCACTACACTTATGGGACTAATGACTTTAGCAGTTGACGCACCAGGAATCACTAATCAATCAACCGAAAAGCGGAAATACTTGAGGACGTTTGTGGAAAATGGGCGTAAAAGGAAAATGTTGCATTCAAGTTTGGATGAGTTATGTTACGGGGCAACACGTTATCGTATCCTTCTTCAGCGAATTCAGGAAGCCGTGACCTCTTGAGATTACTGTGGGCGCTTAGGCTTTCAGGCTGAGTATTTTATTTGTTCTTATTATTTTTAGCTCCTTTTCAGTTTAATCTTCTTTATAAATTAATACGCACACTCACTGAAAAAGTAATTTTGTTGTCAATGAATTTTATTTTAGAGATTACTAAACCACTTTTAAAACATCGCATTTTTTTTAAATAGATGATTTTTGATCGATGCTTTATTAACATCAACGTTTTAATTTTGAATATCGATTATTGGTAACATCGATGTTTTTTGTTATTGATATCGGATCACTAACTGGCACCACCAATAGAATTCCGAACCGGCCTTTAAGTAAGTTAAAACTTGACTAGCTTGTGTCAGGCAGTCTAGCGAAGTCGAAGAGTGTCGAAACGTCGAAGGTTGTTGAAGCGTAGGAAAGGGAAGTGCTATGCAGTGAAATGCAACGATATGCAGTACTGTGTATCGTCTTGTCTTGTAATGCTGCCGTATGTATTATTATGTTTATATTTATTATTTATAGTAATTTATTATTATTATTATTATTATTATTATTATTATTATTATTATTATTATTATTATTATCATTTATTTTATATTGATATTTATTTTGTAAATTACTGCCAACGACTTATACTCAGTAGCAGTTAAATACATCTTATAAATATGCACGCCTCGGTCACGGAGTGTTTAACTATCTTGCCTCTTAATTCTCAGAGCGCAGGTTCGATTCCGGCTCAGGCACGTGGATTTTTGAAGGACGGAATATCTTACAGTGGTCACTTCATGCTTGTAAAAGAACTCTGGCAGATGTCTGAAAAAATAAAATCCGTCCTAATGATACGTTATATCGCCCTAATGATATGTAGTTTTCTCCCAGCCAGATTTGGGGTAAAACCGGAGTCCGACCGGTGGCGAAGAAAGAGAGCATCACCCCCAGGCGTTTACGGGGACGCCCAAGGAACGCGTCTGCTCGAGGTCTCCGAGACCCGCACCAGGGGTAGGCTTCATAGGTAGCCTGGGCCGAATACAAGGGTGCGGAAATAGGGCCAATGGCAATGCCCTCACAAAATAACACATACGATAAAAAAATTACACTGTTAATGCAAGAACTGTAAAACGTGTGTAGGAATATGGTAGACTTTTGAAGTCTCTAGAAATGTGTATTAAACTACACAGATATGGAAATTTAATAATAATAATAATAATAATAATAATAATAATAATAATAATAAGAAGAAGAAGAAGAAGAAGAAGTGTTTGCATATAAAAAGTAAGGTTATGAAATACTTATTTTGGTTATATTTTTATCGTTTTCATGTTTTTTAACGGTTTTTACATTTACATGTTTAGAAAGCTCTAGAATACTTGAACAAACGCA
Organism: Teleogryllus occipitalis; assembly: GCA_011170035.1. Classification (NCBI taxonomy): domain Eukaryota; kingdom Metazoa; phylum Arthropoda; class Insecta; order Orthoptera; family Gryllidae; genus Teleogryllus; species Teleogryllus occipitalis. The sequence goes on along the minus strand of BLKR01001699.1, from coordinate 5,443 downwards.
TTTGTTTTCAAATATTTTCACATTTTGGTCGTTGATGTACGCCAAAACAGACCAGGAAGTGAAAATTCACAATGTAGTAAGCTGTGTTTTTAAATGAATTCTCATAACAACTAACGATCTTCGAAGTTTGCTATCAATGATTATTTTCTAAGTGCATGACCATCATGGAAGACGCTGACAGTTACAACTTTAAAATAACTCACGAAAATATAGATAATTGGAATTGGATAGCTAAATTCACTGAATATAAATTCATTTATATAATAAATTAATAACCTGAATATATTTCACTGATTGTAAATGAAATGGTAAGCTGTAATACATAAATACATGCTATTTGAATATCGTCGTCTCCTGTCCATATGAGTGGTGATATGTGAAATAATATTTTTTGGAAAAATAACCGCTTTCTGCGTAGTTAGCATGTTTGAAATATCATAAAAATTTAATTACGTTGAATTTTGTATGTTGTACTATGTGTGAAGACAAACGTAGTAACTTTTTAAGGAAACGCTTTGTTTTTATTTATAAATGTAAAAAGTTGAGAAAATATTTGGTTCGTCACATTTATTTCGATCGCAGTACATTTGAATACTTCTGTATGAGAAAAAATGATCATAACTTCATAGAGGAGAAAAGGGTAAAAAAATATCCAAAGTGATGAAATATCCAAAATTTCCAAAAAAATTGGAAGAACAATGTGTACTACAGTTGATGTATATGATATATTCAAGAACTAATTAAATAGACCAGTTAAATTAATAAAAAAATTAATAGCCGGTACAGATGCTTTAAATTCAGAGTTGTATAAATAAGTAGATTTTTTTCTGAAGAGAATACTTCCTTTTATCAACGAATGCTGGAAAACGCAGCACTGTACCAGATTCATGGAGCAATTTCAAGAGTGCACCAATTACTTTAAAATGTAAAAGATAGTGAAAATCATAGACGAATTAGCCATCTTAAATGTAGATTGTAAGATTTACGGTAAAATCATAAATGAAAGGGTGAAGCCGATGACAATAATACTTCTTTAAAGTCAAAATGGATTCAGAAAAGACAGAAATGTGTGAATGACATCTTCCCAATAAATGGATTGATTATGAAAAGAAGATAATTTAATAGAGAAACGCGTATTGCATTTGTTCATTTGAAATAACCTTTGATGTCATCCATACTAGAACATGGGAAATAATGAATAGACGAGACTACCCGAAACACCCAATAGAAACTGTCAAGAACATCTCAACAAATACAAAACATAATTCAAAATAAAAGAAAATAAACTGTAAAAACTATGTGTTATTAATAATGGGTGTAGATGAGAACGCAGCTTATCTCATACCATTTTAAATATATATTTGGACGTCTTCATTAAAAAGAAGAGAACTTCAGGAATAAAAGACATTAATTTTGGCAGAATTATTATTCTTGAAGTATAGTAATTTGATGATGTAATAGTAATCCAAGAAACCGAAGATAACTTTTAAAAACTCATGCATATTTTACATCAAATGGGTAAATGAGGTAATTTTAAAATACCCAGTTCTAAGACGAAAATAATAGCATTGAGAAGGAAGTATCCAGTAACCTTTAGAAACACAAAGTTATGAGCAAGTTTAAAAAATGAAACAGGTCTCCAGTTTTAAATACTTATAATGCCGCATTTTGTACAAATACGATGAAAACATTAAAGAAAAATTACAAATTAAAAAAGGTATGTGGTTTAAATTAAAAAAAAATTAAAACAAAGGAAGGGAGGACACAATCCTAAATTTTTATAAAGTTATGTCAGTTTCCACTTGTACATATGGAAGTGAGTCATGGATAATTCTATAATTCAATAATTATTGAAAGAAACGCGCGAGAGACAGGAAGGATGCCTCAAACAGAGCAAGAAACGCTTTTGATTGATTGATTGATTTATTGATTCCAGGCGCGTCAACTGCCAAGGTCATTATTCCCATAAGTGTAGTGAATGTATTTTCCTTGAAAGGTAGCGGAGATCTTCCCCCGCTAGATGGTGAGATCAGTGGCCGACCAACCGGGACCCCCCCAACCAGTTATCTCTCATCAGCGGGGCACCACCCGAGCCGGGACTAGCTCTAAGCTCCCGACCAGTTTCTCGTCATTTGTGTAAGTGTAGTGCATGTAAATGTAAGTGTGTGTAAGGAAGGAGTCATAGGAAGAGGAAGGAAAGACCGCGCGCGTTGCGTGGCCCGTTTGGTAGGGTACTTATCCGGCAATCTCCTGGTAATGATCGGAGAAACCACGGAGAACTACCGATCGGAGCAGCCGGCCGCTAGAATTCTCCTCCAGACACTGAATTTGATCTAGCAACGTAGGGAATGTAGCTAGTGTTGAAAATTCTGCCACCGTCGGGATAGAGCCTCGGACCTCCTGGTCAGAGACACTGCAGAGGCATCAAATAATAATGTTTCTTTATTAATTAAATTAAGGAATTCTACAAATCGCGGCCACCTTAGCTGGTCATCTCTTTAATGTATCCTATTATGTTGTAAAGATTTATATATGATCCACGTTGCTTGAGCAAGACCCACTGAAGATAGGAAATTGTTTTCCCGAAAGTTAACTTTGGGCATGCAATAAAAATATTATATATTATTATAGTTGGGGTTGATTTTCCCTATATCTCATTATGGATTACCACAAGATTTCTACGACTACCACACAATTTACACCAAATAATGCCCTGAGGCACCTCGGTACCTCTCGGTACCTAGACGTCCAGATCGTGTCGTAGCACCGAATGAAATCATATTTCAACGCGCGCGCCCGCATTCCTTTGGTTTCGGCCCACTGCCCATTGGCGCGGGCGGGGCTGCGTGGGCCTGCGCAAGGCGCCACGCCTCCACTGCCGCCGCCGCCGCCACCGCCGGTCAGTGCCGCCGCGCCTTGCCCGCCGCGCGGACGCCCCGCGTGTGTGCCGCTCCGAACACCGCCACGTGCCGCGGCCTTGTGGAACACCTCGCTTCTCAACCCGCGTGCCGCGCGGTCCGCCCGACCGCGTCCACCGCCTCCTCCGCCACCCCGGGCCGGTCCACGGGGCGGTCGCTCGCGTTCGCGCGTCATGGAGAAGTCTCGTGCACTTTGCACGCCCTCTCCCACGCCCTCCGCCCGCGAAGCCACGGCGGCAGCAGCAGCAGCATCAGAAGACGAAGAATAAAAGTTTTATGATACGCATAAATTGAATACGAACATTTTCCAATTTCGCCCCGCCGAGACTTCTCGCGCTTCGCGACCTCCCTTTTCGCGGCGTCGCGCGTTCTGTAGATATTTGCTGTGCCAGTGAGAGTGCGGGAGTGGAGCTACCAGGCCGTCTGCGTCGGCCGCTGCAACGCGCAAGAGGAAGATATTAATTTTTCTGCCGGTGAGGCGCGCAGGCCGCGCGCAGCCGGCGCGGCAGCCGGTGGGCGTAGACCGCGCAGGCGGCGCCCGCTGGGTGCCGGCGTCTCCGGCGCAGCCCGCGGCGCTCATTAACGCAGTTCCTCTGCGCATAAACTCTGCGCATTATCGCAAGTAAATAGAGGTAAGTAGGGCGGGATCATGCAGGTAGCTACCCCGCCCCTCGAGTCCGCCGCTGCAGGTGAGATATGTTGCGAGTTAATTTGCACCCGGGCGGGCGCGCGTGGGACGTGGGGCGAGAGGCGACGCCCAAGTTTAGGCGGTACGGCTTTACTTAAGCTCGGGTTGCCGTAGATACCATTTGAGGCTAATTATTGGGCTCTGCAGCGGCGGCGGCGGAGGCGGCTGTGGTGAGGGGCGGGGCGGGGAAGGGGTGAGGGTGAGGCGGGGCGGGGTCCTCTGGCTTTGCGAGGAAGTCCCTGCCGCGTAGTAGAGGGAGAGGAATGTTTGCGAAGTAAGACACCCGGGTAAGGGGACCCGATAAACCGACACGTAGGAGTTTGTGAGCATCAGAGATTTGTTGCTCGGGTTCGCGTTGCAGAATACACATGTAGATTATATTAGAAAATATACTGTAGCTGGAAGTTGACGAGCGCTCCAATCGAGGAACAGTTGACCTGTATTGTGAATTGGTGATCAAATTAGATGTATAACATCGCTACATGAATTCAGTTTAACGATGAATAGTTTGTTCATCATGAATTTACTAGGCTGACCTGTTTCTGTAATAAAACAATATAAAGAAAGAGAGAAATTTATCCGCTCTGGTGAGGATAGTGCTCAATGTACGGTTGTGAGTTTTACATATTTTTACGTTACAACAACATAGTGCTTTAAAACTTTCAAATAACTAATTCTTCACTTGTATTTAAGAATTATTTCAATAAATATAAATATGACAATTTTTTTATCATAGATACGAGTATGCAATGTACTTTTTTTTGTAAATGAATTTTTTTTTTCGAAAACAATTGTTTTGAAGAAGGGATGTTTTGAAAACTACATAGGAAGTATTTATGTCTGTCTTTTGTCCCTATAACATCTTATTTCGAGTCTGCATTGATTCAGTACCGTTACATTTACCAATATGTGGAAAATAAAGCACTGTTTCGGCTTCAGGAAGGTAGCAGCTCAATTTGTGGGTTTGACGCTCGCGGAAGAGAGAGTGCCATAGGAAATTAAGGAGAATTCAATACACATCGCAACTTGTCATGCTCTTGTTTTATGTTTTCGTGTCTGGGAATATTAGAGTTATAATTCATTCTAAATGATCTATTATATTTTATCACATTTACATAAAGTTAACGTTTTTTCAGATTTTCCCGTCCTATGAAAATTATGATACTACTTTTATATTTTGTCTAAAAAATGAGATCCTTTCAAAAAACAAGTGCCAAAGCTATCAAATAATCCACACGAATATGTCCATCAAATTTTGGCTCACTCCAACTCTCCTATATCAGATAATCGTTTCTTACTTTCTCGCACTTACGAAGTATTTAGTAAGAAGAGTTAGTTACGTTATCGTGTACCGGAAAATGGCGAATTTACGCAAAAAAACTCTTATTTTTAAATGAGCCGGTGTTTGTCTTTTAATTGAACGATAATGTTTCATAGAGGTTGCAGCAAATTCACCTTCATCAACGCTCATTCTGCTTCCTCCATCACCACAGAAGCCGGTTTGTATGCCGGGTATACATGACGTGTTGAGGTGACGATGTGCAATTACGATGAAGCTTTGCTCTGCGCTCGCGTAGTGACTTACGAACTCGCATGACGTCCCGCCCATCCATTCGCCCATCCACCTCCCCATCCATCGTGCATTCGCCCACTTAACCACCCACCCATCCACTCACCCTTCCACCTGCCATTCACCCGCCTATCCACCCGCCCATCCATTCACCCTTCCATCTACCATCCACCCACCCATCCACCCGCCCATCCATCTGCCCATTCACTTAACCTTCCATCTGCCATCCACCCGCCCATCCACACGCCCATCCACACGCCCATCCAC